>JAJEJH010000619.1:0-92686 GCA_026122585.1 Anacardium occidentale
GTGTATAAACTATTAAGGGTTAAATAAGGTGATTATAAAAAATAAGTATCCTTTACCAATGATTGATGATTTATTTGATTAGTTGAGAGGAGCAGTTGTATTTTCTAAAATCGATTTGAGGTTTAGGTATCATCAGGTTATAGTTGTAGATAAGAATGTGCCTAAAACAACCTTTAGGACAAGATATTTATGGTTATGTCATTTGGGTTGATAAATGCTCCAACAATATTTATGAATTTGATGAATAGAGTGTTTTAGGATTACCTTAATAAATTTATTGTGGTGTTTATTAATGATATTCTAGTATATACAAAAAGTAAGAAGGAACATGAACAACATTAAGAGATTATGTTGTAAGGGTTGAAAGAAAAATAGTTGTATGCTAAGTTCTCTAAGAGCAAGTTTTATTTAAACAATGTGGCATTTTTTAGGCATATAGTATTCGTCAAGAGTATTTTAGTAGATCTAAGCAAAATAGATGATGCATTAAGTTGGTAGAGGCAAAAAATAATGAAGAAGGTTAGAAATCTTCTTGGTTTAGCTAGTTATTATAAGAGGTCAATTGAGGGATTCTTTAAGTTTCCTAAACTATTGATAGCTTTGACGAGGAAAAATGTTTCTTTCATATGGTCTAATGAGTGTGAGGCTAAGTTTTAGGAGTTAAAGAAGAGACTAACGAGTGCTCTAGTGTTCGTTTTGCTTGAGGAGAGAGTATAGTACAATATATATGTAGATACATCTCATTAGGTATAGTAGCAGCTTTGATACAAAGTGGAAAAGTGATAGTTTATGCTTCAAGATAATTAAAAGATTATGAGTTGAGATATTCAAAATATGATTTAGAGTTGGTTACAGTGGTGTTCACTTGAAAATTTGGAGATATTATTTGTATAATGTCAGGTGCAACATCTATTTTAATCATAAGAGTTTGAGGTACTTCTTTTCGTAAAATAAGACAACACAAATGGTTAAAGTTGATAATAGATTATGATTGTTAGATTATATATCATTTGGGTAAAGTAAATATGGTTGTAGATACTTTAAGTAAGAAAGTGGTGTTATCTAGACTCTTATTCAGAGAGATATTCAGAGTGAGTAGACTAAGATTGTGATAGTTTGGTTTCTGAGACTATAGATTGAGTCGACTCTATTAGACGATATTCAAGTTTAATAATTATCAAATGATTGGTCTTAGAAAATGGTGAAAAGAATTAGAGATGGTTTAGCTGTTGGCTTTAAGGTTAAAGATGAGATTCTGAGACTTAGAGGTAAAGTGTGCATTTTGATGATAATGGTTTGAGATAGAGAATCTCATCTAAGGCTCACAAGGCAGTATATGTGGCTCATCCAAGGAGTGTTAAAATTTTTCAAGATCTCAAAAGAGTTGGTGGTCTAGTTTAAAAAAAGATATATAGTTGATTATATGGAACATTTGATCATATCAACTCATTTTTTGCCTATTAAAGATAATATGTCAATTGATCAACTAGGTTAATTGTATATCAAAAAAATTGTCAGGTTGTATGGTATTCCCTGGGCTATTATGTAAACCCTCTTTAGTTGAGCTATTTTTAAGAAAAAACGATAAGAGTTTCCCAAAAATAAAACAACTCAGAAAAAAAATCTTTTTATCATATTCATAAAAATCATAATAACTCAATCACAACTTATCAGTCCTATTAAACGACTAGATTTACACATCATAACTACTAACTGAAATAAAGCATAATTCACTATTTACTATGTTGCAATAGCAAAAAATGTAAAGATGATTCCTAGATAATATATTTTACTTGCAACTAAAAAGTCATAAACTTATATACGTCACATGAAAATATCTATAATATTCATAAACCAAAAGATATCCCTATAATTTTAAAAGAGAGGTGAGCCATGTTTAATGCCTATGTCATGACTTTCCTAATCGCTGCTGACTAAGTACCTAAAAAATAAATGAAATCTAATCACGTGAGCATTAATGTCTCAGTAAGTAAATCAAATTGGCTATGCATTTATCCTTATTAGATCTTACTTAATCTTTATAAATTTTTACCTATGAAATCATACAATGAATATCTAGGTATGATAAATGACATGTATAACACAATGTATATTTAATGCACTTTATAGTATGCATGTATAACTTTAAAACACATGTTTCAGAACTTATCATTTCTTTTTGAAAACTATTTTTGCTTGCCAATTAAATTGAACTGAGACATGAATTTGAAACTTTGGCCATATGAGTAACATAACTATCTGGGTACAATCCTCATCCTACATTTATGCTAAATAGACTATATAATATATTTGAATCAAAAGTCACTCCTTTTTGGTGACATGCATGTAAAGGTACTCTTAAGTTCTCCATCACAACAGTCCACTGAAAACCTTCTTTATAAATTATATACTTTTTGTGCATTTTCACTTATTGCAAACTTAAATTTGTTTGAAAACTTAACTTTAGATAAAAGAAAATGCTATTATATAAATCCTTATGACTCATGAAATCATGAAAAGTATATAATATGAATGTATATGCAATGATATACCTCAGTTTTTTTTTTTTGAGGTAAGTAAAAATTTATAGACAAAAAGAATACAAGCAAAACCCAAACAAACCTAACTATGATGATAAAACGCTTAGAAATAGAGACAAGTCGATAAAAACCAACGATTGTCCTTCTTAAGTGTCTATCTCAGAAAAGAGAGCTCAAGGACTTAAGTAAAGCCACAAGACTTGCCTCAAAGACTATGTACATAAACTAGAGAGCCCCTCACAAAAAATTGAGGCCCAAATAACCGAACAAGAACAAAATAAATATCATCTAAAATATAACCCAACCCTTATACATTTGAATCCCAGCCTACTTTCGATAAGATTTAGTAGGAGTAGTCTAAGCCTTTAGAGAAAAGCACACCAACCCAATAGTGCATGTTACTAGCTTGAACGCGTAGCCCACTGCGTAGCCTTAGCCTAAATCAGATCATATCACTAAGCAGTTTCCTTGTAGCTTGGCCCAAAGAAAAAATATCCTTACTAACCCATAAAAGCGCTCAATCCCATCCTATCTAATTACTAGCATAACTCTCATTTTTCTCTTGAGCCTAAAACCCCTTTCTCTACTTAACTCCAACCTGGTTTACCCAATTAAATGTATTCATTCTAGTGAGCCCATAAACATGGCCAGTAGCAGCGAGTCTACCCATTAATGCCAACTCCAATTCTAACCATCCCTACACAACCTGATCTAGATAACCAATATCCAATTTCCTACTGACAGTAACAAGCCCACTACAATTGTTGATGAGAGAATTCCTCCTAACCCAGGTATTAAGCCTTTCTCAATTCAACCTAATTAAGCCCATAGAGATTAGAATTATGAATTTTAATTTGGATGTTCCATTAGAAAGATTAATGCTCTCAATAACTTTGCCCTTCCAAATTGAATCTATAACAACCTTTCCAAAAAGCTTGCTAGCAATTTTGTTCATATTAACTCTAATTGAATTGCCTTTCATAAATTTAGCCCGAAGAAATTTTATGCACCTCATATTATTCCAACAAGCATTATTCCCATAATGCACAAGCATTGTAATCTTCTATTGCCTAATTAGAATGCTTTTGTAATTAAGGCTAAGCCACCCTTGAAGATTAATACCTTGCCATCTACCATAACATATCCCTACCATAATATTCATCAGTAGCCAACTTTTAAATATGTCTTGCATTAAATAAAAATCATGCCTTCCTTTCCACCTTAAAGCCACCATTTATAATGTAAATTTTTGTTATATGCATAATACATGTAAATAGTGCATGCAACAAAGAAATACTAACCAACCATTAGCCCTTCATCTAACAGGCAAAAGGATTTCATATAGCATGGAAAAAGCAGCAAGCCAATATATCCGAGCCATACCAGCCTATTGGATGCCAAAAATAAACAAACTGCTTGTACGAAACATCACCAGTATTAAATAAAATGTATGCCACTCCTTCTTCCTTTAAACCACATCATTAGAAGATAAATTTTACTGCATGCATAATGATGCATTAAAATTTTAAACCTTAACTTCCTAGCAAGTGTACTAGTTCAAAGTAATATAGAAAGTATTTGGGGTTATTGTAGTCACAAGATTGTGTAAGCAAGTACCAAGACAATACCACTCCTAACTTTATCTAAACTACCAAATAAGGATCACAAATAAGACTAATATTAAAATAAAAACAAAAATAAGCAATTAATAATTCCCCCTAAATAATCAGATGAAATATGCAAGACGATGTTAAGACTTTGGGTTCATTAATTCATTTCTAGGTAGGTTTTCTATGACTAAAGATAATACGTTATTTATGTGACAAAGAAACTCCTTAAATTGATCAATATTCTTTCTCAAGTAATATTAATCTTATTTCATAATCTAATAACCTAAATATCTTTATCTAGGTTTTGTTAGATGAAAATGCATTAAGTTCTATAGAATTCACTAGTTTTCAATATAAACCTATTATGCCTATGACTATTGCATGTATTATCAAATATATCTTTATATTCGATTAATCCATGATTTGTATTCTTGTTGCTTTTATGCAATGTCACTTCTCGATCTCAATCATATAATAAATATCTTATTAAAAATTGGCCAAGTTTTCAATAGATATTAAGTTCAGAATACAAACTGAGATAAAATAACATTCTCGTAACTCATGATCGAAAATGCTACCCATTCATGAATTAGCTAGCTTTAGTCTTTAGCAAAAATTATTTAGTTCATTATTAAGCAAAAATAAACAATCGGATTCAAATAAGAAATAACAAAGAATAAGAATGGAACTCAATAAATCGCTAAAGCTTTTATTGAATTTTAATGGAACTTTGTCTCACAATTACAATTCAATTTGCTTTTGATTGAGTCTTCAAAACAAAATTAAGAATCTCCTAAAAGTGTTTGCAAAATCTCTTGAAAACTCTTCAACGACAACCTTCTTTTTTTTGATAGAGTTATAATTTAATATATTTAAGAGTTTCAAAAAAACAAAACTTTATGGCATGATGCTGCAGCTTGGAGTTTCTACCTCAAATACAAACTAGGCATGCAGTGGCATGATGATGTGGCATGGACCTTTTAGATTTTTGTCGTATCTAGAGCTGCGGTGTTGTGCTGTACTGTGGCATGAAGCTTCTAGAATCTAAAACTTTGGTCCCTATCAAAGTTATAGCTCCAGATGTCTAGTTTCATTTGTCTTTTGAAAAACCTCATTAGGACTTTAGAATCTTAAGTTATGACTATTTTAGTCCTCAAAGGTTAGACATAAAATTTCAACAAAAAAATCTAAATTTGTGGCAACGGTTAAAGGCCCAAGCAAACTCGAATTTCTGACCATAATAGCTTTCTAAAAAGTTTAAGATATCTAATACAAGTTTTATGAAGACTACTTTTTCATTATAAAGCTCAAACACATTGAAAATCCTTGTTTTTCTTTTGTAGCACATGATGCTCTTTTTTCCCTTTTATGCCTTAGTTGCTCCTTCTTCTTGGATTAAATTCGAACCACCATCTACTCTTTCATAAGTGTTTTTATGGCTTGATTTCAATTGAAATCACATCAAAATTAACATTTCTTATGAAACCAAACATGAAAACTTGTATTCGCGATAGGGGTAAAATAATCGAATCACCTCTTAAAACTTTATAAATTAACCAAAAAATTATACATGCAATTGAAACTTATCATAAACCCTAACTAGCTTTTTGCTAGTCCTTAGCAAAATAAGTGACTTACTAAAACAAAAGAGGAACAAAACTAAATGAAAATAGAATTAGACTAATACATTCACTAACAGTCTAAACCACTTTTGTAAGTTCCCCTCAAACAAACAATTCAATTGTCTTCTCTTGATTGTTAGTGACAATGCCTCAATCCTAGATATCATGGCTTTTATGCTTATTATGTATCACAGTTAATAATATTTTTCTTTGTTGGTATTTTGTTTTACATATAATTTGTCAAGGCCTTGTTTGGTCTCTTTAGGTTGTGAACAAGTCTTTTTATACGAATAATCGATACTTGCAATACCACCATTCGGTTACTCAACTAGTTAAAAATCTAAGGTGCTTTGTATATTTTTATCTATAGTCATTTTTTTCTTGAGTGTCACTCAAGGTGGACATGCCAACCCCTAACCTACTCAGCAACTAAGACATTGGAGTAGTTGAAATTTTAATTCATGCTCTTTATGTTTTCTTCATCTATATGTTCATTTCATTAAAGGATCTAAGAAATATATATTTTCAAAACCATAGTTCAAACAATTGTCATGCCTATCTAAGTGTTTTCAAATTTGTCACTTGCATACATGAACACAACACACAAACAACTCCTTAAGTTTAGTCATCAACCATACATTCCTCAAAGTTAAGAATTTGAATTTCATTGTGTTTATTTCTCCATACTCTTAAATTAAACAAAGTTAGCTCATCATATACCAATCATTCATTATAGTTAAGTATAATCATAGAAATATGAGTTAACTGATCATACACATGAAAACAAAACCAAAAAGATTTCAAATATTTGTCACTGATGTTGCCATTCATATAATCTACTTCTAACTTTTCCTCACCCCTAACCTAGTATCAACATTGTCTACAATAGTGAATGAGAAAAGTAAAAAGTTAGAATTACTTCCCTTAATTTGTGTGAGCTATCCTTACTTATGCATTGAGATTTGAAACTAAGAAAAATTTTCTATAGTGAATGCTAATAATAAAACAACCTCAAACAATACTGTTAGATTACATCAACTTGATGAATAAAAAAAAAAAAAATTAAAAACAAGAAAAATGAAAAAAAAAAGAAACATAAAGGATACAACTTGGGTTGCCTCCCAAAAAATGCTTGTTTAAAGTCTGTAGCTTGACTTGATATTGGTCTTTTTAGGCCAAATCATTCAATAGGATGGAGACCTTACCTTTACTCTATTCACTTTCTTTATAATATTTCCTCTGTTGCACTTTGATAGTGTATTTGCCTTTATCCTTGTGATTTACTTCTATAACTCCTTTAGGATTAGCTTTGGTGACAATAAATGAACTTGTCCTTTGAGCTTTTAGCTTTGAAGGAAAAGGTTAACATTGGAAGTTAGAGAAGAATTTTTTTTGGCCACTATCAAATTTGTTCTTTGTGGGTTATTAGTCTTGCCATCTTTTAGGTCTTGATCAGTTTGAGCTTTGTCATTCCTAGGATCTATTCTTCCCTTCTTCACTTCCATTCTATGGCATGTTTCTTTTTCACTACAGAGAAATAAACTTTGAAGGTTATAGTCTCATAATCTAATTTTAATTTCACAATTCCTTCTCTCACATCAATTAGTGCCCCTCTAGTGACCAAGAATGATCTTCTAAAAATTAAAGACCTTTTAATATCTTCTTCCATGCCTAACACAAGGAAATCCACAGGAACTATAAATTTATGAACCTTTATTATTATATCTTCCATAATACCTCTTGGAAAATTTATTGATCTATTTGCTAATTGTAGAGATATTATGGTGCATTATGGTTCTCTAAGTCCTAATTTTCTGAAAATGGATAAAGGCATTAGATTTATGCTAGCCTCTAGATCACACAAAACATTTGAGAAACAAATTGAACCTATAGTACAAGGGATAGAAAAACTCCCTAAATCCTTAAGCTTTGATGGTAATTTATTTTGTCAAATGGCAGAACACACCTCTGTGAGCTTAACTGTTTCATGTTCTTCTAGCTTCCTCTTGTTTGATAAGATTTTCTTCAAAAATTTAGCATAGATTGGTATCTAGAGCAAGGAATCTACAAAAGGAATACTGATATAAAGCTTCTTGAATATCTCTAGAAATTTTGAAAATTACTTATCTAGTTGCCTCTTTTTGTTTGCAAAAGGACAAAAAGGCTTGATCTCTATTAGCTTTTGCTTTACCTTTCTTTCCACTGGTTCATCTACTTTGACTTTTTTAAGCTGATCCTCTTTAGGTTCCTTCTGTTTTTTCCCACTTCTAAGTGATATGGCTTTCACATGTTTTTTAGGGTTTGTTTTAGTATCACTCAATGGTATGCCTTATACTCTCCTAACAACTATGTTTACAAATTGTCCTATTTGTACCTCAAGATTTCTAATAGATGTTTTTTGATTTTGAAATCTTATTTTAGCACCATTAATAAACCTTGTTAGCATCCTTTCCAAGTTTGACTTTTTTTTTTTAGAGGTTGAAATCTGTGTGGTGGTTGCTTGACTGGATTATGATTGCTCCATAAGAGATTTAAATGATTTTACCACCTAAGATTTTATGTGTTTGAATATGGGTTGTTCTGTTAAGGGCTACAAAAATTTCCCACTTAATTAGCATTTTTAGAAAGTAAGTAAGTAGGTTACCTACTTACCAATCAACATTTGCATGACCCCTTAACATAAATCACAAACTATGCTCTTTGCTTGCATGACCGCCATTGTATCAATTTTTCTATTTAGTACTTTTATTTGGGTAGTCAAGACATTAAATGACTTCATTCCATGTGCTTTCATAATTCTCTTTGGTGTTCTATCAGTTGGCCATTAGTAACTATTTGAAGCCATTTTATCAAGCAACTTAAATGCTTCCTCCAGTGTCTTCCTCATAAAGTTATCTACTTTAGTTGCATCAACCAAATATGATTAGAAGGCATTAAACCATTATAAAAAGTTTGTACTTGAAACTATATCGACAAGCCATAGTATGGGCATTTCCGAAGGAGTTTTTTATATCTCTCCCATGTCCATGTCATATTGCATGATAATTGTAATGTCATTATGTAGTTTGACAGTCTTTAAAGGAGGGAAAATTTTGGTAGGAATCATTGCGCTATCTTATGTCATGTAGCGATTGATCTAATAGGCAATAAGTTCAACCAACTTTTTGCTTTGTCTCGTAGTGAAAAAGGGAATAATCTTAGCCTGGTGGTATCCTTAGTAACCTCATTCTATTTAAAGGTATCATAGATTTCTAGAAAATTGGCAATATGCTTATTTGAATCATTATCAGGCTGTCTGTTGAATTGAATTGAAACTTGAATCATTTAGATAATACCCGATTTGATCTCAAAGTTTTTGGCTTGTATTGTCGATCTTTTTATACTTGAAACTCTTTTCTCAATTGTAGGATTCACATAGTTGATCAATGATTGTTGGTTAATGGCTCGGTTAGCTTGCTCTAAGATTAGTGGTACTATGCGTTGATCTTTTGCCACTACTCTTATTTGTTTGATCAACTGATGTAATGTTTTTTTCTATCTAAGAATCGAAAAACCTATTTGAATTTATATTGTGTTTCATGCATTAGGTAAGAATCTGCAAGTTAAACAAGATCAAGTAGCATTTTAAAATAGAAATGAAAATAGATATAAACTAAAATAACAATAAAATAAAATGTCTAGAGTAAAATTAGAAGTAACATATTTCAATATTGTCTAAGACTTAATCCCCGACAATGACACCAAAAAATGCGTTAAAGTTTTAAACTCTAACTTTTTAATAAGTATACTAATTCAAAGTACTACGTGTAGGACCTGTCGCCACGTGTACCCCTGCTGCTGAATACCGATGTGCTTTTATTAATAATCTGAAAATACAGGTACACGCGACGGGAATCCTATGGGAATAAAATCCCTACTGCTGCTATACAATCTGAATACAAATGCAGAAGCTGGAATACATACACTGAAATACATCATGAGCCCATAATGGCCTTTTCATATATATACATGTTGTTTTGTACATTGTTCTTACATCTGAGTACATATAAAATATACATGTGACCCAACAGGTCCAAAACTGAAATATACATACTGAAAACTGGTGTGTGGCCCTCTCCTGCTAGCCTCGATTCACCCGTTCCTCGCCAATAACACCAAAACCTGAAAAGGAAGGAAGAATGAGGGGAATGAGTGATAAAGATCACCCAGTAAGCGTTCCTTACTTCCCTCAAAACCCAAGCAAGCAACATACATTCACAAACATACCTGGCCTTAGCCCTATTCATATATCTATGCGCTTGCTGAAATCTGAAACTGATTAATCTGATTATCTGAATCTCATTCATTTACTGATTTCAACATTATTCATGTCATGATGTGTATGTCATGCCATACTAACTGAAAAAACTATGGATGACTGATGATGCATGCATTTGAATATCTGAATATCTGTATGTACCCGAAGGTACCTGCTGTGTTGATCAGGCTGATGAACACAGGGATTCGACATCCTGGCCATATAGGTTGAATAGTCTAGCTATTGGCTAGAAAGCTGAATAATAAATGCTGTTGGACAGTCTGATTGGTGTCAGAAAGCTGAAACTGAAATGCTGAACAATCTAATTGGTATCAGCAAGTTGAATCCCACAGATGCCCCCTCGAGTTTACCCCTACTCTCACCCGTACGTCGGGTTTTGAATATTAAAATCTATTGAATTCAGATCCTTTGATCCTCTCTGAAGCTACATGTCATGCTATGATATGCATATGCAGCTTTATTATCTAGATTTCTGATGATCTGATGCTTACTTAGCCTTTCAACTGAATTTGCATGCTTTAATTAATTAATTTCTAAAAAACGGTTGTTGAACGGGCATGTGAACAAGGCACACGGGCGTGCAGAGGTCACACACGGGCGTGCAGGTCTAAGAAACACGGGCATGTGCCCATACGCACGAGGCAGTGCGCTGGTCGTGCATGCTATTGGAATTCTAGGCAATTTCTCTGAAAAAGCATGCACACGGGCGTGTCCCTCAGGACACACGGGCATGTGTCTGTAATTTTGGCCGTGCACACAGCGTGTACACGGGCATGTGTCTGGAAAAACAAAGGCACACGGCCATGCCATGCAGGCACACGGTTGTGTGTCTTGTTCTTCAACAAGAACACCCGTCTGGAAAATGCACTAAATCCATGCCAATTCACATTCAATCTCAAATTAACTTTCAATATACATTCCCAGCACTTCAATAAGCATAAAACTCAACTCAATCTCCTTATGCATCAACTAATGAGCATTTCACCATGAAAGCATATCAATTCTCTCACTAAAACACAATCAACAAGCATGCATGGATCATGGATGGAAAATTTAGCATCTCACACAACAATCATCATCATCTAAGCATGCACGAAGCTCATCACATGTCAAGCATCGAAATCTATCAAAGCAAGCTGGGAAAAATACAAGGAGAATTAAGCGAACACTTACTTCTCACCATTGCCGCTGGAAGCTTTCTATCAAACTATTCTCTTAGTTCTCTAGCTTGATCAGGAGCTGCTGGAAGCTGAGCTTCTTCTCTAAGATTGGGAGGAACTGCTGAAATGAAGAGAGGAAATGGTTGAAATGAAAGCTGGGTGAGAAAAATGACTTAATGCTCTCGGCTCTCTTTTTATATAAGCACTTGCACGGGCGTGCAAGGCAGGTGCACGGGCGTGCACATGGGAAAATGAATATTATTCATTTCCCATGCTTCGCTTAATCGAAACCTCCCTAAATGAATCATACGAAAGCCACATAGGCTTTGGAACTTACTAACTTACCCTTGAACTTTTCTAAGCTCCCAATCTATCTCAGAATTTCGTTTCTAACCTCGAAACTCTACCCCTAAGGGCTTTTCTAAAATTGGGATGCTACATTTCCTCCTCCTTATAAAAATTCTAATCCTGTAATTTACCTGAATAACTCTGGGAACCTATCCCTGATCTCAGACTCTACCTCCTAAGTGGATTCTTCCACTCTCTGACAACACCATAAGACCTTCGTAAGGGGAATCTCTTTATTTCTGAGAACCTTGACTTTGTAGTCGAGAATCTGAACTGACAACTCTTGGTAACTCAAATCTTCTGCAAGATCCACATCTGAAAACTGAAGCATATGAGACTCATCTCCCACATACTTCCTCAACTGAGACACATGGAAGACATTTTGAATTCTATCCATGCTGGCTGGAAGTGCATGTCTATAGGCAATTGTCCCCACTCTCTCAAGTATCTCGTAGGGACCAATAAATCTAGGAGCCAACTTTCCTTTCTTAACAAATCTGAGAACTTGCCTGTAGGGTGCAATCATCAGAAAAACTTTGTCGCCCACTGAAAACTCAATCTCTCTGCGCCTTAAATCAGCATAGCTCTTCTGTCGATTCTGAGCCTGTCTCATTCTCTATCTGATGATCTTGATCTGCTCAATCATTCCCTGAACTATCTCTGGACCCATAACTGTTTCCAGAGAATCTCTCTCTTTAACCTCATCTCAATGAAGATGAGATCTGTACTTTCGACCATATAAAGCCTTAGACAGAGCCATCTGAATAGTCGTCTGATAACTGTTGTTATATGCAAACTCCATGAGAGGAATCAACTCTACCCAATTAGTCTGGAAGTCCATACAACAAGCTCTGAGCATATCCTCTAGAATCTTATTCACCCTTTCAGTCTAGTCATCTGTCTGAGGATGATATGCTGAACTGAACTAAACTACAATCTGGTCCCTAAGGCTCTCTGTAATGATCTCCAGAAAGCTGACAAAAATCTGGAGTCTCTGTCTAACACTATCGTCCTAGGAACACCATGGAGTCTAACCACCTCTCTGATATACAATCTCCCCAACTAATCTGTAGACATACCCTGTCTGACTAGCAGAAAATGAGCTGACATACTGAGTCTGTCTACTATCACCTATATACCATCAAATCCCCTCTGAACTCTAGGAAGACCCAAAATGAAGTCCATGGAGATGTCCTCCCACTTCCACTCAGGAATACTCAAGGGATGAAGTAAACCTGAGGGTCTCTGATGCTCTGCCTTTACCTGCTGACATATCAGACATTTGGAAACGAAATCTGCTATGTCCTTTTTCATGCTTGACCACCAAAAACTCTTCTTGAGATCCTGATACATCTTCATGCTGCTTGGGTGTACTGAATACACCGTACTGTGCACCTCTGACAAAATTTTCTATCTCAACTCTGAACACTGTGACACACAAACTCTGTCTCTGAATCTCAAGATCTCATCTCTGAGTTCAAAATCTGGCACTGATCTCTCTGACATCCTCTGAATCATACTCTGAGTCCACTCATCTAACATCTGACTATCTCTAATCTTATCATACAGTGAGGATCGGATCTGAAGCCTGAAGAAACCCATAGTCACTATCTCAATCTGCTCTTTGGCAATCTCATATTGCAACTCTTTCTGAACTGAAAGACTGGATAAGGCTATTCGCCTACTCAATGCATCAGCCACTATATTGGCTCTCCCTGGGTGATATCTGATGTCACAATCATAATACTTCACCAACTCTAACCATCTCCTTTGTCTCATATTAAGCTCTTTCTGAGTGAAGAAATACTTCAAACTCTTATGGTCTGAATATATGCTGCATCTAACTTCATACAGGTAATGTCTCCAAATCTTCAAGGCGAAAACAACTGATGCTAACTCCAAGTCGTAGGTAGGGTATCTCAACTTATGATCTCTCAATTGCCTAGAGGCATAGTCAATAACCCTACCACTCTATATCAAAACTGTCTCGATCCTCTGATGGGATGCATCTGTATAAATATCAAACTTTACCCCCTCCTGAGGTAGCGCCAAAACTAGAGCACTGGTCAATCTCTGCTTGAGCTCCTGAAAATGTGCCTCGCACTCATCTGACCATACAAATGGAACCTCTTTCCCAGTCAAGGCAGTGAAAGGCCTCACTAGGCTAGAGAATCCCTCAATGAATCTCCTGTAATAGCCTGCCAACCCAAGGAAGCTTCTGACTTCTTTCACTGTCTTCGGCCTTCGCCAACTCAAAATTGCCTCCACTTTACTAGGGTCTACTGAAATGCCATCTGCTGAAACTACATGACCCTATGTCAAGCCAGAACTCGCACTTGGAGAACTTGGCATATAACTGTCTATCTCTCAGCCTCTAAAACATGTATCTAAGGTGCTCTTCATGCTCTGCCCTACTCCTAGAATACACCAAGATGTCATCAATAAACACCACTACGAACCAGTCCAAACAATCATGAAACACCCAGTTCATCAGATCCATAAAGATGGTTGGGGCATTAGTCAACCCAAAAGACATCACCACGAACTCATAATGCCCATATTTGGTCCTAAAAGATGTCTTGGGAACATCCCTATCTGCCACTCTGACTTGATAATAACCAGATCTCAAGTCAATCTTTGAAAATACTGCTGCACCTCTCGACTGATCAAAAAGGTCGTCTATCCTTAGCAAAGGATATTTGTTCTTCACTATCACTCTATTCAGATCCTTGTAATCGATACACATCCTCATCGACCCATCTTTCTTCTTAACAAACAAAATTGAAGCTCCCCAAGGTGAACAACTAGGCCTGATGAATCTCTTATCTGACAACTCCTGAAGCTGTTTCTTTAACTCTTGGAGTTCAGTAGGAGCCATCCGATACGAAGCCTTAGAGATTGGAGCCGTACTAGGGAGAAGCTCGACACTAAACTCTAACTCTCTGTTCAGAGGTAACCTTGGTAACTCATTTGGGAAAATATCTGGAAACTCTCTAACTACTGGTACCTCCTCGATACCTGGACCCACTGTACCGCTATATACAACATTAGCCAAGTATCCAACACAACCCTGTCTTATCAATTGGCTCACCTGAATATAAGAGATCATCATGTTGTCGACTCTGCCCTCACCAAACATAAACTGATCAGGGCCTATATGGAATCTCACTTTCTTCCTTCCACAATCTATCTCTGCACTGTATCTCCCCAAAAAATTCATCCCCAAAATCATATCGAAATCTACTAACTCCAGTAGAATCAGATCTATCATCATGGATCTACCCATAATCTCTACCTCCTAGTCTAGGAGGACTTTATCACTCAACACATAACCCCCATCTGGCATCTCTACCTGAATACTCCTACTGGTCACATTAGGGTCAACCCCTAATCACTCCACTACACTCCAAGCTACAAAGTTGTGTGTGGCTCCACAATCAACGAGTACAAACAAAGGAGTATCAAAATAAAGTAACTGACCGGTCACTACATGAGGAATGGCTTCTGCCTGCTCCTAGCGGATAGCATAAACTCTGGCTTTGCCTCCGCCTACTCCTGAAGGACCAGCACCTCCCTCAAGTGCTATACCACCGACTCTGGGAATGTCTGCTCTACCTCTGGGTGAAACTCCTCAGCCTCTGAACTGACCAACACCGCCTCTACTCGACCCAACACCACCTCCACCTTTAGCTGGGCACTTTGCAATCATGTGCCCTGGCTGACGGCACCTGTAGCATACAATCTGACCAGCTAAACACTTTCCAGAATGATGTCTGCCACATCTGGTATACTGAGACAACTGTGATGCAAGTCTCTATCTCTGTCTCTGACTTTGAAAACCCCTAGCTGATCTCTTGGCTGACATCGGCCTCTTACCTCTGTCTCTATCCTCTGTCCTCTCAAATGCTCTACTCATAGCACCCATCCTCTGTAAACCTGTCTCTGATCTGAGTGCTCTCCCCAATACATCACTGAATCTCTGGGAAGGATCTGGTCCTGTCATCACATCCTTGGCTATCGCTGGATGTAAGCCATGGATGAATTTCTGAACTCTACCCATCTCGGTCCCTGCCAAACTCGGGACAAATCTCGTCAAAGCATTAAACTTGGTGGCATACTCCTTAACTAAACTAGACCCCTGAGTCAGATCAATAAACTTCTGGGTCTTGGCATACACCATCTCTGTACTCCTGTACTCTACATCAAAAAACTGTCTAAATTCTGCCCATGTCAGATGCTCCTCATTGATGGAGGCTTTGGCTAGACCCCAGCAAACCTTGGCATCACCCCTCAAAAGAAACACTGCATATCTAACCTTCTCTCTCTCTGGTAGTGTGAAGAGGCCCATGACACTCTTCATTGACTCTACCCACTCTTCTGTCATTGTTGGATCTCGAGATCCACTGAATTTCACTGGTTGAAATGACCCTGGCAGATGGTAAATCGGATGAAGTCTGTCTGAAGAACTAGTACCAGCTGTCTCTGTACTCATACTCTGACTATACTTTGTATAACCTACTGGAAACTGATATTTGTCTCTAACGGACTGAGGCTGAGACCGATACTGATGCTGATACTGTGACTGAGGCTGAAACTATAGCTATGACTGATATTAAGACTGAGAGTGTCTTTTCCTCGAAATCTGATAACTCTCATGCTGGGAAGGAGTTACTCTCACCGGTTCTAGAATATTTCCCACACCAGCCTGCTGAAGACTTTCTCTAACTGCATCCCCAATCATTTATCTCAACTGCTATGGTCTCAAAGACATATGGGAGGTACTCTAAGATCGCCGCCTATCACTAACACTCATAGGACGGGCGGGTGAACTACTGTTTGTCTCATCTATAAATCTAGGGACATACTCCTCTCTATCTATAGCATCACAACAAACTGGGGGTTAGAAACACATAACACACATAGCTGGAAATAAATACCTGACTTGTGTTGTAAGGAGGGTCTGGACAATGGCTACAAAGGAGAGAAAACAGGCACCACACACTTACAAACTCAAATCTCTACTGAAATTGCACATAAAATTGCTCTGATACCAACAATATATGACCCGCCGCCAAGCGTACCCCTACTGTTGAATACCGAGGTGCTTTTATTAATAATATGAAAATACGGGTACACGCATCAAGAATCCTACGAGAATAAAATCCCTACTGCTACTATACAATCTGAATACAAATATGGAAGCTGGAATACATACACTAAAATACATCATGAGCCCATAATGGCCTTTTCATATATATACATGTTGTTTTGTACATTGTTCTTACATCTGAGTACATATAAAATATACATGTGACCCAACAGGTTCAAAACTGAAATATACATACTGAAAACTGGAGTGTGGCCCTCTCCCGCTAGCCTCGGTCCACCCGCTCCTCGCCAACAGCACCAAAACCTGAAAAGGAAGGAAGAAAGAGGGGAATAAGTGATAAATATCACCTAGTAAGCATTCATTACTTCCTTCAAAACCCAAGCAAGCAACATACATTCACAAACATACCTGACCTCGACCCTATTCATACATCTATACGCTTGCTGGAACCTGAAACTGATTAATCTGATTATCTGAATCTCATTCATTTACTGATATCAACATTATTCATGTCACGATGTGTATGTCATGCCATGCTAACTAAAAATATTGTGGATGACTGATGATGCATTCATTTACTGATCAGACTGATAAACACAGGGATAAACACAGGGATTGGCTAGAAAGTTGAATAATAAATGCTGCTGAACAGTCTGACTGGTGTCAGAAAGCTGAAACTGAAATTTGAACAATCTGATTGGTGTTAGAAAGTTGAATCCCACAGATGCCCTCTCGAGTTCACCCATACTGTCACCCGTACGTCAGGTTCTGAATATTGAAATCTACTGAATTCGGATCCCTTGATCCTCTATGAAGCTACATGTCATGCTAGGGTATGCATATGCAGCTTTATTATCTGGATTTCTGATGATCTGATGCTTACATGGCCTTTCAACTGAATTCGCATGCTTTAATTAATTAATTTCTGAAAAACTGCTGCTGCATGGGCATGTGAACAAGGCACACGGGCGTGCAGAGGTCACACATGATCGTATAGGTCTAAGACACACGGGTGTGTGCCCAGACGTACGGGGCCGTGCGCTGGTCATGCTGTTGGTCATGTATGCTACTGGAATTATGGGTAATTTCTCTAAAAAAGCATGCACACGGGTGTCTCCTTCAGGACACACGGGCGTGTGTCTGTAATTCTAGCCGTGCACATAGCGTGTACATGGGCGTGTGTCTGGAAAAACAAAGGCACACGGCCGTGCCATGCAGGCACACGGTTGTGTGTCTCTTTCTTCAACAAGAACACCCGTCTGGAAAATGCACTAAATCCATGCCAATTCACATTCAATCTCAAATTAACTTTCAATATACATTCTCAACACTTCAATAAGCATAAAACTCAACTCAATCTCCACATGCATCAACTAATGAGCATTTCACCATGAAAGCATATCAATTCTCTCACTAAAACACAATCAACAAGCATGCATGGATCATGGATGGAAAATTTAGCATCTCACACAACAATCATCATCATCTAAACACGCATGAAGCTCATCACATGTCAAGCATCGAAATCTATCAAAGCAAGCTGGGAAAAATACAAGAAGAAGTAAGCGAACACTTACCTCTCGCTATTGCCACTGGAAGCTTTCTATCAAACTATTCTCTTAGTTCTCTAGCTTGATCAGGAGTTGCTGGAAGCTGAGTTTCTTATCTAAGATTGGGAGGAACTGCTGAAATGAAGAAAGGAAATGGTTGAAATGAAAGCTAGGTGAGAAAAATGACTTAATGCTCTCAGCTTTCTTTTTATATAAGCACTTGCACGGGTGTGCAAGGCAGGTGCACGGGCGTGCACATGGGAAATTGAAGATTATTCATTTCCCGCGCTTCGCTTAATCAAAACCTCCCTAAATGAATCATACGAAAGCCACACAGGCTCTGGAACTTACTAACTCACCCCTGAACTTTTCTAGGATCCCAATCTATCTCTGAATTTCATTTCTAACCCCGAAACTCTACCCCTAAGGGCTTTTCTAAAACTGGGATGCTACATTACGAGAAGTATTTAAGGTTGTTGTATCCACGGGATTACGTAAACAAGTACCAAAATGATACCATTCTTAACTTTATCTAAACTATCAAATAATGATTGCAAATAAGGCTAATACTAAAACAAAAACAAAAATAAGCAATTAAGAATTCCGTCTAAGTAATCAGATGAAATATGCAAGATGATGCTAAGACTTTGGGTTCACTAATTCACTCCAGGTATGTTTTCTATAACTAAAGATATAGTGTTATTTATGCAACAATGGAACTCCCTAAATCAATCAATATTCTTTTTTAAGAAATATTAATCTTATTTCATAATCTAATAACCTAAATATCTCTATCTAAGTTTAATTAAGTGAAAATGCATTAAGTTCTATGAAACCCATTAAGTTTTAGCACAAACCTATTGTGTCATGACTATTGTATATATTATCAAATATATCTTTATATTTGATTAATCTATGGTTTGTATTTTTATTATTTTTATGCAATATCACCTCTCAATCTCAATCATAAATAGAAATCCTATTAAAAATTGGCTAAGTTTTCAATAGACATTAAGTTCAAAATACAAACTTATATAAAATAATATTCTCGTAAATCATGATAAAATATGCTACCTATTTATGAATTAGCTAGCCCAAGTCTTTAATAAAAATTATTTAGTAAATCATTAAGCAAAATTAAACAATCAGATTCAAATAAAAAATATCAAAGAATAAAAATGACACCTGATAAATCGCTAAAGCTTTTATTGAATTCTGATAAGACTTCATTTTGCAATTACAATTCGATTCGCTTTTGATTGAGTCTTCAAAACAAAATTAAGAATCTCCTAAAAGTGCTTAAAAAATCTCTCAAAAGCTTTCCTAAGACGCCCCTATCTCTTTTCTTAAATTTAAACTTTAATATATATACTTAGGTTTAGGAAAGAGTTCTAAAAAAGCAAAACTCTGCTTAAAGTCCTATACCACGACATGATGCTATGACATGGACCTTATGGATTTTTGTCGCATTTGGTGCTATGGCGTATCACTGTGGCATAGATCTCATGTAATTTGAAATTATAATCTTCTAAAAAGTTGTAGCTCAAGATGTCTAGTTTCATTTGGTTTTTGAATCACTTTATTTGTACTTTGGAATCTCAAGTTATAGTCATTTTAGTCCTCAGAGGTCAGACACTGAATTTCACCAAAAAGACCTAAATTTGCGACAATAGTTGGAGACCCAAACGAACTCAGATTTTTCATCATAATAGCTTTTTGAAAGCTTCAAATGTCCACTACAATGTTTATGAAGACTACGTTTTCATTATAAAGTTCAAACATATTGAAAATTCCTGTTTCTTTTTTCTCTATAGTGCACAATGGTCTCATTTCCTTTCTATGCCTCAGTTGCTTTTTCTTCCTTGGATTAAATTTGAACCACTATCTACTCCTTCATCGGTGTATTTTTGGCTTGATTTACATTGAAATTACATCAAAATCAATATTTCCTATGAAGCCAAACATGAAAACCCATGAGCCTGAATTATGCACATAATAGGGGTAAAATAATCAAATCGCCCTAACTCTATAAATTGACCACGAAATTATACATGCAATTAAAACTTATCACACAATGTATATAAATAGTGCATACAATAAATTAATTTTAACAATCCACTAGCCCACCTTTGGTGACTAGAAGAACATAAGGTAGTATGCACCAAACATCAAGCCAACACTTCCCATGCTTAAAATGACAAGGAGGTAACATAACTAACTTTTAGGTTATAACGACTTAATATTTATCATTTAAACTCACTAAAAATAAAATAGACCACACTATCTCAATAAGTACCACGTCATAACAATATACATACTTTTTTTTTTCTTACATGTTTCATAATCAAAATATGTATTTTATATATATATATATATATATTAATCATGATTGATCAAACTTAGCCATGAAAAAATGATGAATACTTACTAAAATCATATTCTAACCTTATCATATCAATATATCAACTTTTAAGATTGCATAACATGTCAAATTTCTTATCATATGGACATCAACATAACATATTCATATCATATGCTCAACCTTTTAACCATATATAATCTTATGCAATTTACCAATAATGACACTCTTAAATATATAAATTACTTTATATCTTTTCCTTTTAAAGCCCACTTTATCTCTTAAATCCTTTTAAGATGACCATTTTACCTTTAGTGTAAAATATCATTCTTTTATATATTTTTCAAAGGAATTTTCAATAAAACAATTAAGGGTAATTTCTACTAAAGATTTTTGATCATGCCTGAGAGTGGGTGTCATATTTTTCCCCTAAAACAGAATTTCACCTAAGAAAACAACTCAAGAAAACTATCACATATATCCTCTTCTACTTCTTAAAGTGGCTTTTTCCTTGTTATGATCTCTCCATATAACTTTTACTAGTAAAATTCACTTATTTTAAAGCTCCTTAATTTTATGACCTAATGTTTGGACTAGTCGCTTGTCATAGATCAAGTTATCTGGTAACTCAATTTCTTTTATATTTAGTGTATGTGAAGAATTGATAATGTATCATCGAAGCAATGATACATGAAATGCATTATGCACTCTATCCACACTTAGAAGAAGTTCAAGTCTATAAGCCACTTTACCCAATCATTCTAGCACCTCAAATGGACTAATAAATTACACTGTAAGTTTTCCTTTTTTTCCAAATCTCATAACTTATTTATAGGAGACTACTTTCACAAATACTTTGTCACCCACTTAAAACTTCATATCTTCTCTTTTTGAGTGTGCATAAATTTTTTGGCTATCTTATGCTTGCTTCAATCTATATTTGATCAACGCAACATCTTCAATTATCTTCTAAATTTAGGCCCTAATAACTGATGAAGCCTATTATTTTCTCTTATATGATATGAATCCATATACGTTTTTGTGTGTGAATACGAAGGTGACTTCAATAATCAAGTTTTTGATGCCCACAATTTGTATGTCAAGCTTTCAAAAGTGCATTCCAGTTATCTATGCTCTACAAAGAAGACCAAATGTGCCTCTAAAAGTCATAATTCCAACTGTGCACGATAACACCAATGCCTCATGGACTAGTATGCATAATATTTCTCAAGGACTTTGGATCATATTTAGAATTCAAAAAATTAAAAAACAACACACCAAATAGTCAAATTTTATAAAGTGGCTTCATATAAAGCTAAGGAAAAAAACGAGACTCAATTCGGATAAGAAACGGGTGAAAATAGGCCATGCAAAAATTTCCTCTACTTGGTACCATGCTTCTACCTTGCACGCATCATCACACGCACGCCCACACGCTGCCTTGCTACACAAGCAAGCGTGCATTGATGCCCAACGGTTGCATGCCTTCAGCGTGTACCTGCGTGCCTAGCCTAGCAAATGCCAGCAGCCTGTGTGCCCGTCCTAGTGCCCATTCTATGCTCCTGCGTGCCTTCTACCTTGATTTCACTTTTTCAGTATTTTTCAGGCATTTTATTGCATGCTTTTGATTCTAAAACTTCTCCAATGCTCCAGCCTTGATATTTTTGAATTTGTGTGAATACGAAGGTGACTTCAATAATCAAGTTTTTGATGCCCACAATTTGTATGTCAAGCTTTCAAAAGTGCATTCCAGTTATCTATGCTCTACAAAGAAGACCAAATGTGCCTCTAAAAGTCATAATTCCAACTGTGCACGATAACACCAATGCCTCATGGACTAGTATGCATAATATTTCTCAAGGACTTTGGATCATATTTAGAATTCAAAAAATTAAAAAACAACACACCAAATAGTCAAATTTTATAAAGTGGCTTCATATAAAGCTAAGGAAAAAAACGAGACTCAATTCGGATAAGAAACGGGTGAAAATAGGCCATGCAAAAATTTCCTCTACTTGGTACCATGCTTCTACCTTGCACGCATCATCACACGCACGCCCACACGCTGCCTTGCTACACAAGCAAGCGTGCATTGATGCCCAACGGTTGCATGCCTTCAGCGTGTACCTGCGTGCCTAGCCTAGCAAATGCCAGCAGCCTGTGTGCCCGTCCTAGTGCCCATTCTATGCTCCTGCGTGCCTTCTACCTTGATTTCACTTTTTCAGTATTTTTCAGGCATTTTATTGCATGCTTTTGATTCTAAAACTTCTCCAATGCTCCAGCCTTGATATTTTTGAATTTGTAATGACATCCAACAGGATTCGAATGTAATGATTCTCCAGATCGAATTCAAATAATCAAATAAAAATTCGAATCCAAGACAACTCAATCAAGGGGAAAATGCAAGCATGCAAATTATAATATTTTAATTATGTTTATATTTAATTGTACTTTGTAATTAGATTTAGGAGACTTATTTAATTTGTATTTTTTATGTTTTCTTTCATTTCATTTGAAATGTATTTTAAATTAAATAAGGTTAGCTTAAGTTAACTATGGTTGTAACTTGCCTCTATAAAGGCAACTCAAACTCATTGTAAGTACTTTTGATGAATTAATAAAACTTTAAAAGCTTGTGCTTTTCTCTCTTGAGTTCTTAGAACTTAGTGTTCTTGGGAGTCAAGTTGCATCCTTTATCCAATTTCCATTGCAAGAATGAAGTTGGTGGTGGAGATTCAAGTTGGTGATTCTTGTATCAAGTGGGTGGAGCCTTCCTTTAAGCTTGTGTGTAAGAAATCTTTATGCTTGGATCACCCTCAAGTTGGTGGAAGATTTCTTTTATGCTTGAGGTTTGTTTTCTTGCAAAAATTTTAGATTATTGGATGTTTTTAGTGCTTGAGCAATATTGGAATTTTAGGTTCCTTTCAATTCAGATCACTATATTATCCTAATGAAAAAGTGATCTACATTTCCTTCCATAAAGTGCCTTATATGGTGCCATTTTGATTGTGGCTAGATAAATATTATTATAGACAAATTTTATCGTTGGTAAAATATCAAACCAAGTTATCTTATAATCCATACAACAAGTTCTTAACATGTCTTCCAAGATTTGATTCTCTTTCAATCTAGTCATTTATCTGTCGGTAATAGGCTAAATTGAATGCTAATCCTATACCCAAGGCTCGCTATAAACTACTCCAAAAAGATGAGAAAGTTCTAAGGACATTATCGTCTTAGGTACCTTATACAATTTAACAATCTCTTTTATGTAGATTTGATCTAATTGATCAGAAGTTGTGCTGTCTTTTCTAGATTAAAGTATGCTACTTTGATCAATTTGTCCACTATTACCCACAGGGTATTATATCTATTTTGAACTCTTAGAAGACTAGTAATAAAATCCATCAAAATATCTTTCTACTTCTATTCAAGGATACAAAAAGGATAGAGCAACCCAAATAGTCTCTAATTTTTAGCTTTAACTTGCTAACATATTAAACGTTTAACCATATAATCCCTAATATCATTTTTCATCCCATTCCACCAATAAGGTTTCTTTAAGTCTTGATACATATTTATTCCCCTAGGATAAGCAATATATGGTGTATCATAGGCTTTACATAAAATTTTCTTTCTCAAATCCATATCTCAAGAAACATTTACATGATTTTAAATTTCAAAATATAATGTATCAATTGATACTTTGTCTCTTGATTGTCAAGTACTTGTTGTTTTACTTTTTGGCACTATTCATTATTCAATCGTTTTTCTTTAATTTCTACCAGTATAGTAGGTTGAACTTCTAATCTAGCAAGTTTTCTAGTCACCACTTCAATTTACTCTTTAAGAAATTCTCCTTATAATTCATTTTACGTTCTAAGTCAAGAAATGGTAACCTTTCTACTTAGTGTATAGGCTACCACATTAGTTTTGCCCTATTGATAATAAATGTCATAATCATAGTCTTTAACAAATTGCAATCACCTCTTACGTCTTATATTCAAATCTTTTTAGGTGAAATAATACTTTAAACTCCTGTGGTTAGTGTAGATATTATGTAATACTACTATATTTCATTTATTAAATGTAATAATATTATAAATATACTTAAACTTTATTCATACATATGCAAAACTTTAGATCATAGTCATAAAACTAGTAAATTTATGAAACACATCTAAAATATCATTTTATTAAATTTCCATAAAATCTGTACATTGTTTAAATGTACTGAATATACCTCAACTTTACAAATAATGCAAAACTAAAAATATTTACAATTGTAAACCATATGAATTATTTTAAAAATAGAAAAATGAATCATAATCTTTACTTTTATAAATAAGAAATTGTTAACAATATCCTAACATAGGTAGCCTCAAGCATACAACTACTTGGTAAGAATAGAATGTAACCTGCAAGAAAAAGGATTAGAATGAGTGACAAGTTACTCAGTAAGTAATTTCTTCAACTTAACTTACATAACTCAAACCTTGAATCCATATCCTAAAGTCTTAATCTTTTTGCTTAATAAATCTTCAATCTTGTCTTAATATCTCGGTATAACTCTTTTCATTAATCATGTCTTCTTCTTGCTTGTTAAGTTCTTCATAGTTTTTATTATTTTTTGTTTTTCTTTGATCATGCTATGTCAAGTATGACATGATATAAAACATGCTGAAAACTATGACTTAGCGTAAAGGCTTCATGATTAAATCCTTTTTTTTCTAAAAAGAATCTCATAATCAGTTTGAAAACTTCATTATAAAACACATTGATAGACTTATTATTACACTTTTTTTTTTTATTTCTCATACACTTAGTTTATTTGAATTAGTTGATGTCTTTTGGCATTTATTGGTGATGATTTTATTTAAAAGACATTGGAGAAAGTATATTGGTAAATTGTGCTTTAAATTTGGAAATCTTAGTGTTTTCACTTCTAGACCTTTTGGGATTATTGTAGGTTCATGATCATCTTTGAAATCTATTTGGGCATTTAAGCCTTCTTTAAAATTAAAGCAGACTTCTCAAGCTTTCCAAAAGTGTCTGGCTCATAGGGTTTTGAATCTATTTGTGCCTTTAAATGTTAGTGTAAAGTCAGAGCTGAAAATTAGACTCTTCAAGTCTAACCCCTAAAGCTTTGAAAGAGCACGATAGATACGTCTGAATTAAAATCAAGGTGATTCAAAAAGATAAATTTATCCATACATCTAGAACTATAATTCACATGATAGGATCAAAGCCTAGATCTATTGTTTAGAGTGTCAAAATAGCAGATTCATCAGAGTATAACACTTGTATAAGCTAGAGACATCATTCTAAGCCAATTCTAGTTTGTAGCCAATAACTTAAAGTACAGGCCTTTTTTGGAGCTAAAATTAAATGCGTCGGAAAGTTGAGGAATAGGCTTACATCTTTTATGAAGAGACCTAAGTCAAGAAAGGCCATTTTCCTACCTAAAACTGGCTATGAAAATGCTATTAGAATCTAGAAAATAAAAATTAAATTGTCTTTTAGGGAAAATGAGAGAGAAAAATTAAGGATGGAATGAGCTAGAGACAAGATGCTACACAGTAGAGAGAGACATTTTTTTTGTGTAATTATTTGATGTTCTTGAAATCATGAGAGGCTAGATAACAATTTTAGTTCTAGGGAAGTTTGACACTAGTAATTTTTCAATGGATTAAGCTTCTGGTATTGATTCTCTCTAATTTTAGTTGAGTTTTCTAGATTATGAATGTTGATTGTTGATTTCAATATTCCCATATTGATTAAACAATTGAATTTGCTAAGATTAACATTTGTGATTCGTATTTATCCTTATTTTAATTAATATAATAGTAATTAACAATAAAATTTTGGATAATTTTTTTGAGTTTGTTAAGGATAACTTAACACAAATTAAATAATTTGAGCTCATGTGATTGTTGCTTATGTGAACCTCTATCTTCTTGAAATTTAATAGAGCTATTTAATCAAATATATAAAGCTTGTTATATGTTGATAAATGGTTAGATTCTAAATAGCGAACCTGTGTTATTTAATGAATGAAAAGGAAAGATCGAGTAATAGAACTTATTGTCATTTAGGGTTCATAGTTTCGGTAGAATCAAACCAACTAGCCAAGAGGTCAAACTTTGTTAGAATCATAGTTACAAATGAACCTAGAGCTGAATTTCATCATTATATTGCTTATTAGTTGATTTTTAATTTGTTGCATTTACATTTTATTCGAATCATGATTCAAACCCTTTTCTTTGTTTTTGCATTTGTTTATTAGTTGTTGCATTTCATTTTACATTTCAGTTGGATTGTTTGTTAGTATATCAAAGTATAATTGTTTACAAATCATTCTTTATAGGATCGACCTTTACTCATCCTAGCTATAATTTAGCGTCTAGGGATAACAAGGAATTTTTTAAATTAATTTGGAGCATTCGACGTACTACCAAATTTTTATGCCGTTGTCAAGGAGTTAACTTTTTGTGTCAAATTTCATACTTTGATTATTTTTTTTCTTCTAAGTTAGTTGTGTTTTATCTTTGTTTGTGAAGTTTTGTATCTTTCAGGTGATTTTGAAAAATTTTAATTGGTACTATTTATACACAATTCATTACAATTTTTTTGGTGGAATTAGGAGGCTTATAAGTACTTGTTTCAAAGGAACGATAAGCTAATCAAAACCAATAAAGAAATCTTTGGCCCTACCTTCTTGAGGCCAAATTCCATTGTTTGATAGGGTTTTAGACCACTTTTGTGTTTTTGACCACAGATTTTATTTTATTTTACTTTCTTTTTTAGTTGTTTTTATTATGTGTCATTTATTTAAAGTGCGTTTTAGTTTATGACTAGATCCTCACATCGTGGTGACTTAAAATTTGGTCTAAAGATTGATCAAATTGTTTGTAGGTTGAGGAATGAGGCTCGTTCAAATCAAAAGTAAGCTACTGTTTCATCACTTCAAATTAATAGAGTCTTTGACTAGTAGTTTAAGTAGTGATTTATGAGAAGAGGAAGGTATGGAAGCCAACAAATAGAGCATTAAAAGAGCTTGCTACTCCTAACTTTAATTTACAACCATTATTTATTGAATATTCTGCATTAGATCTAACTTTTAAACTTAAATATGGAAGTTGCCTAAATTTAAAGGTCTTTAGGTGAGGACCCAAACAAGCATTTGAAGGAGTTTCATGTTGTGTACTTAAGTATAAAGCTAACTAGAGTATCAGAGGAACAAATTAAATTGAGAAATTTAACTAGAGTATTCAATAATACACAAGGGAGACATTACATGAATACCAGGAGAAATTTAAAAAGTTGTGTGTAAGCTGTCCATACTATAAAATAAGTGAACAATTTCTAATTCAGTATTTCTATGAAGGTTTGCTTCCCATGGATAGGAGTATAATAGATACAGTGAGCAGATCAGCTTTGGCGGATAAAACTCCTAGGGCAACTCAAAATTTAATTTCTAACATGATAGCAAACACTTAATAGTTTGGAATTAGATAAGATGCTCCCACTAGAAAAGTCAATAAGGTAAGTACACATACTCTTGAGCAATAAATATCTAACCTTATTTCTTCGGTTTGATAAATGGCTATGGGAAATATGCAACAAGCCAAGGCATGTGGTATAGCACAACAATAGAGTATCTAATTGACATGTGTCTAGTTCTTCAAGAGGAGTAGATTAATGTTATAAGGGGATTTCTTGGACATCAAAGGAAATATGATCCCTACTCGAATACCTATAACCCTAGATAAAGAGATTACCCAAATCTAAGTTATGAAGGAACTAGGTAACAAATATAGAATGCATATCGAAGCAAACCACTAGGATTTCAACAATTTCAACAATAGCAACAAATTCAATATCAACCAAAACTAGTAGCTTCATCTAGTTCTAACTCAAGTACGTCTATTGAAGATATGTTTAAAACTTTTCTAACTCATACTCAATAATTTTAATAGGAAACAAGGTCAAACATATATAATTTAGAAAATTAGGTAAGTCAACTAGCTATTACAGTGAATAAGTTAGAAGCTCAAAGCTCAAGTAAATTACTTTCTTAAATAATAGTGAATCCAAAAGAAAATACGAGTGTCATGTCTTTGAGAAGTGGAAAACAGTTGAATGTAGCATCTAGAAAGAAAATGTTGATGCAGTCATTAAGGAAGAGGACATTAAGGAAGAGGTAGAGATTACTTTAGCTAAGGTTGATTCTCTTCCTTTTCCAACTAGGTGTGCAAGGTCTAAAAAGAAAAAGTTAAAGAAGAAAATTTTAAAGACGTGTTGTAAACCTTTACTAGATGTAATCAAACAAGTGCCAAGGTATGCAAAATTTCTTAACAAATTATGCACAAATAAGATGAAGTTAAAGGATAATGAAAAGGTAAGTATAAGAGAGAATATGTAAGCAGTTTTTCAAAGGAAGTTACCTCCTAAATGCAAGGACCCAAGTATGTTTACTATTCCAATTATAATAGGTAACACCAAATTTGAAAGGGCTATGCTAGATTTAGAAACATCTATTAATGTGATGTCAAAATCTATTTATGTTTCTTTAAATTTAGGACTATTAAAAAATCCAGGTATTATTATACAATTGGCTAATCGTATTAATGTTTACCCTAACGGGGTGATTGAGGATGTTTTAGTACAAGTAAATGAGTTAGTATTTCCTGTAAAATTTGACATTGTAGATATGGATGATAAGGCATCCCTTAACCCTGTACCTATCTTATTGGGAAAGCTATTTTTGAAAACAACAAGAACCATGATTGATGTGCACGAGGGTACCTTTACAATAGAGTTTGATGGTGAAAGAATTCAATTTAATATTTATAAGGCTATAAGGTATCCTAGTGATGGAGATTAATGTTATTGATTTTTTGGTACAAGAAGTTTTTGAGTTGACAAGTAGAGAGAACTTGAAGGTAGTAATTAATAAACATCTAAAATTAGAAAAAGAAAAAAAGATAAAGCTGAGTAAGGATTTAAAAAAGACCATGGCTATATTGCACTCCTTTGTTGTGATTATAGACAAGTACGTAATTTTACCTATTCAAGCAGATGTTACTCACAAGAAACTTTTACCTTTTATTATGTAAGCCTTTATTTTAAAATTGAACCCATTACCTGTCTACTTGAAGCATACATATCTAAGAGAAAATGAGACATTAATAGTCATCATTTCCTAGAACTTGACTCAAGTTCAAGAAGATAAATTGATTCGGATGCGAAGAGAGTATAAGACAACGATTGGTTTGACCATAAATAACATCATAAGAATCAACCCTTTTATGTGTATGCATTAAATCTTGCTTAAAGAATACACCAGATCTATAAGGAAAACACAATGTAGGCTAAATACCCCAATGATGGAAGTAGTAACAAAGGAAATTTTGAAACTTTTAGATGTTGAGGTAATTTATCCATTTTTAGATAGTAAGTGGGTGAGTTTAGTGCAAGTGGTTCCTAAAAGGTCTGGTGTCACTATTATGAGGAATGAGTTTAATGAATTGGTACCCACACATGTTTAAACTAGTTAGTGTTTTATATTGATTAACGGAAGTTGAACTCAACAACTCAAAAAGATCATTTTCCACTTCCTTTTATTGATCAAATGTTAGAAAGATTAGTTGATCATACTCATTATTGTTTTTTTTTTTTTTTATGGTTTTTCAAGTTACAACCAGATTGTGATCGCACTAGAAGATCGAGAGAAGACCACCTTCACATACCTATATGGTATATTTGATACCATCAAATGCCATTTGGATTATGTAATATGGTTAGTATATTTTCTAACTATGTAAAGAACATCATAGAGGTACTTATGGATTATTTTAGTGTTTATGGTCATTCTTTTGATAAATGTTTAGATAACCTTACACAAATTTTAAAAAGATGTTTAAAAACTAACCTTTTGTTGAATTAAGAAAAATGTCAACTTATGGTAGAACAAGTTATAGTATTAGGGCATGTTATTTTAGTATGAGGGATAGAAGTAGATAAGTCTAAATAAATATCTTTTTTGCTTTGCCTTTCCTCATGAATGTGTAGGAGATTTGATCTTTTCTTGGACATGTAGGTTTCTATTGTAAATTTATCAAGGATATTTAAAGATTGCTTTGCCTTTGTGTAAGTGGTTACAAAAAAATGTCATTCCAATTTGATGGAGTTTGTAAGGAAGCATTCAACAAGTTAAAGGAGTTTTTGACATCAACACTAGTGATTCAACCACCAAATTAGGAATTACCGTTTGAGATGATGTGCAATGCAAGCAATTGTGTTGTAAGAGCTGTTTCGGGACAAAAAGTTGACAAGGCTATGCATGTCATTTACTATGCTTTAAGGACTTTAAATACAACTCAAATAAACTATTCCACAATTGAAAGAGAGCTTTTCTTTGTTTTTTTTTTTTTTTGCTTTAGAAAATTTTTTGATCTTATTTGCTTGACACTAAAGTAATAATTTATTTTGGTCATGCAACTTCTAAGTATTTGCCATCAAATAAAGAAGCAAAACCAAGGCTCATTATGTGGATTCTATTGTTACAAGAGTTCTTTTTAGAGATTTAAGATAAGAAAGGAACATAGAATTCTATAGCAAATCATTTGAGCAGATTGGTGTGTGAAGAGGAGGAATTACCATTACATGAGACATTGCTAGATGAGTAGTTATTTTTTATTGGTAATGCACTGCCATGGTATGCATTGTCAATTACTTAGTTGCTAGCGTGTTACTTGGTGATTTTTCTAGGGTTCAAAAGGAAAAGCTTAAATATGATGCCAAGTATTAGATGTAGAATGATCCATACCTATGGATATTTATACTAATCAGGTAATAAGAAAGTATGTATCTGAAATAGAGATTTTATCTATTTTGACCTTTTGTCATTCTTATACTTGTGGAGGTCATTTTGGGCCAAAAGGAACAACTCATAAAATTTTAGAATATGGATTTTATTAGTCAACCTTTTTCAAGAATGCATATCTGTTCTATAAGTCTTGTGAGAATTACTAATGCACAGGCATATAGCTCATAGAAATCATATGCCATAAACTCTTATTTTAATTATTGAAATTTTTTATGTTTGGGCCATTGATTTCATGGGCTTATTTCTTTTATCTTTTGGTAATATGTATATATTTTTGGTTGTTAATTATGTCTTTAAGTGGGTGGAAGCTAAAGCCACTAGAACTAATAATTCAAAAGTTGTTGCAGATTTTATAAAGCCTAACACCTTTGCCAAGTTTGGAACCCCAAGGGCTATTATTAGTGATAGAGGCACTCATTTATAGTTAGACAAAAGTTCTCCTTTATTATTCAAAGCTTAAGCTATTTCTAGGAAAACTTCGTTTCCTTTGGGTTGGCCTATTTATTTAATAATGTGTTCCATCATGTTACAGTTGAAAATTAGAGTCTAAGGATAAGAAAGGTATTTAAGGTGAATGGCCATAGACTCAAACCTTTCTATAAAGGTTTCTAAGTGTAAAATGTTAAGGTGATGAACTTGGAGGATCCAATTTACTTAAATTGAGAAGCTTGTCATCAAGCTAACAATGCAAGACAAAAGCGTTGCTTGGCAGGCAACCTAAGAGGAGTATTTATTTTCTCTTATTATTATTTTTTACATTTAGATTTTACATTTGGGATAATGTAAATTTTAAATGTGGGGGGAGAAGCCTATATATCTTCTTTTTGCCTTTATTTCAATAAAAAATATGATTTTATTTTTATTTATTTATCTTTATTTTTTTGTGCTTTCCAGAATTTTTTTTATTGCTTTGAATCACATATTTGAAAGCCTGATAATGCATGAGATATTACTTTGACTAATGTAAATAAGCATATTGCTTACCTCAGGATGTTAGCAATGTTTTATAAACTAACGTTAAACACATCTTAACCTGTACAGTCAATTGAAATGGTATGTCTTAAGAAGTTATATGAACCTGGTGATGAGGCATGACTGAGGAATTTGTAGCTAGTCTTGAATCTATTTCTTTTAATCTAGTCCTAAATTTAGGTTTAAGTAAATAAGGATGTGAATAGAAAAAATAGAAAAATGTGAAAGAAAAAAGAAATGAAATAAGGTGAAAAAACATTAATACAAGATATATATATATATATATATATATAATATATATAATGTGACAGTTTCTACTGTGCTATTTTAATTGCCTAGTAGGTTGAGAGTCGGCATGTCCACCGTGGGTGACTACCATCTTGAATGGTGACTTGAATATGAGTATGTAAAGCATCTTAATGTTTGTTTCCTATGATTAATTTTTAGGTTATGACTTAAGGAATAATATTTGTTTTTTTGTTGTTGCTTTAAAGAAATAAACACCCTAGTTTGCTACCCGATTTGTAGTAGTAAAGAGAAATAACTAAAGGGTGAGTTATGTATGAATTAGTTATAATTAGTTGCCTAGTTTGTATTGGCTAATTAAGACTAATCATGGATAAAGATGAAGCAAGAAATGAATGCGTTTGGTTTTGGTTTATTTAACTATTGCTACATTCTAAGATAGGCTTGAGTATGTATAATTTAAAGTAAAAAAAATTACTTGTGTATCATGATTGTGTTCTTAGTATGGTTTGAGTATATTATAGGCTTAGTATTAAGTATGTTCTACTTAAGAACGTGTAGAAGCTAAGTGTGGGGGAAATTTGATAGACTTGTAATTGAATAGTTTTTATTTATCACATGTTTAGTTTATTTGAATTAACTGATTTTTTTTTCTTTATTTGTGATGATTTTATTTAAAAGACATTGGTGGAAATATATTGGTAAATTGTGCTTTAAATCAGAAAATTCTAGCATTTTCATTTTTGGACCTTTTTAGCTTATTATAGATTTATAATCATCTTAAAAATCTATTTTGTGTGTTTAAGCCTTCTTTGAATTAAAGCAGACTTTTAAAGCTTTTCAAAAAGGTTTGGCTCATAGATTTTTGAATTCACTTGGGTCTTCAAACATTAATGTGAAGTCAAAGCTAAAAACTGGAGTCCTCAAGTTTGACACTACGAGTTTGAGAGGGCATAACATGAGTGTCTAAATCCCAAACGAGGTGATTCAAAGAGCCAAATGCATCTATACATCTAAAATTATAATTCATAGAGGGGATCAAAGCCTAGATCTATTGTTTAGAAGGTCAAAATTACTAGACATATTTAAGTATAACACTTGCATGAGCTAGAGATGTCATTATAGGCCAGTTTTAGTTTATGGCTCATAACTTGAGCTACAGGCCTCTTTTAGAGCTGAAATTGGATGCGTTGGAGACAGGCCTACATCTTTTATGAAAATACCCAAGTCTAGAAAGCTCGTTTGCTCGCCCAAAATTGGCTACAAAAATGCTATTAGAGTTTAGGATATAAAAATTAAACTTTGTCTTTTAAGGAAATGGGAGAGAAAAGTATTAAAGACAGAGATAGCTAAAGAGAAGACCACATATTAGAGAGAGACAATGTTTTGTGCATTTTTTTTGATGTTCTTGAAATCATGAGAGGTTAGACAACAATTTCAGTTCTAGGGAAGTTTGAAACTAGTGATTTTTCAATGAATTAAGCTTTTGGTATGGTAAATTGATTCTCTTTAATTCTAGTTGAGTTTTTTAGATTATGAATGCTTGATTATTGATTTCAATATTCCCATACTGATATTGAATTTGGCCAAGATTAGGATTTGTGATTCGCATTTATCCTTATTCTAATCAACACAGTAACAATTAATAACAGGATTTCAAACAAGTTTTTTGAATTTGATAAAGATACTCAATACAAATTAAATGATTTGAGCTCATGTGATTGTTTACTTGTATGACCCTCTGTCTTTTTGAAATTTAATACAACTATTTAATTGAATCTATAGAGCTTGTTATAAGTTGATAAGTGGTTAAATTCTAAGTAACGAACCTGTATTATTTAGTGAATGAAAAGAAAGAATCAAGTGACAGAACTTAGTGTCATTTAAGGTTCATAGTTTAGGTAGAATCGAACCAATTAGCCAGGTGGTTGAAATTTATTGAAAGTCATAGTCACGAATAAACCTAGAATTGAATTTCATCATTATATTATTTCTTAGTTGATTTTTAATTTACTACATTTTACATTTTATTTGAATCATGATTCAAATCCCTTTCTCTACTTTTGCGTTTTTTTATTAGTTACCGTATTTCATTTAATGTTTTAGTTGGATAGTTTGTTATTAAATTAAAGTATAATTGTTTGCAAATCATTCTTTATGGGATCGACCCTTGCTCATCCTAGCCACAATTTAGTGTTTAAGGATAACAAGGAATTTTTTTTAATTAATTTAAAACATTTGACATGCTATAATAATCCTATGGATACGATAATCCAAAATATTTTCTTTTTTTACTTGAACCTAGTATACTTGCTAAAAAGTTAGGACTAAGTCTAAAGCATTAATGATTCTTATTGGGATGTAATTGTTCATATCTTGAGATATATTAAATTAGCGCCAGACAAAGGATTGTTGTAGGGAGACAGGGGTTATACATAGATTGGTAGATATTCAGATGTAGATTGGGTAGGATCTTCATCTGATAAATGGTTAACTTTAAGAGATTATGTCCTTATTGGTGGCAATTTAGTTGCATGAATGAGTAAAAAGCAAGATGTTGTTGCTAGGTCAAGTATAGAGGTTGAATATCAAGCAATGACTTTAGTAATGTGTGAACTAGTATAGTTGAAGTAACTAATCCAAGAGCTAATTTACAGAAGTACCACAAATAGAGTTACTCTACAATAATTTAGCCACTTCATATATTACTTTTAATCTAATTTTTCATGAGAGGACTAAACACATAGAGATTGATTGTCATTTCATTTATGGAAAAGTGTTGTATGATTATATAATTACTAGTCATGTTAGGTCAAATGACTAGCTAGTAAATGTTCTCACCAAATCTCTTAAAGGTCTTTGTATTGATTTTATTTATAATAAGCCCGATGCATATAATCTATATGCGTCAACTTGAGGGTAAAGTGTACAAATATTATGTTTAGGATATTATTAATATTTAGGACATTATGATTAGGAAAGAAATTATATTTTTCTCAAATTTGTTTCTTTAGAACTTGTATTTAAACCCATACTCTATTGATACAATTGAAATAAACATAAAATTCAATCAAGTTCATTATGATGTAAATTATATTTTGATTTATTTAATTGTTTGAAGTTGTAACCTAAGGTACGTTTTCCTCTTGTTTCATTTGTTAATGATAATGATTATGAATTTTAAAGTGAATTCATGTTTGTTTGATATTAAAAAAGTGATTATGAGCATGATAAATGTGGTTATTATTTATATAAGCATAGTTAATGAGATAATGTATTTATGAGCATGATTAAGTATCTTTTGATTTGGTAATGAATGTTTAATGTTAATTTGATGATAATATGTGATGTTGAGTTATGTTAGAGATCTTTTAATAGAGATTGATAGTTGTTTGGCTAAAATCCATTGAAGTAGAGCATGATGCACTATTGTGCGCTCGTATCTGTAACGTCATGATCAAACATGTTATTATGCATGGTCACATGAAGTGCTGAAGGTGTTGCGAAGGTGACATAACTATGATTTAGTGAGTCACAGTCATGTACATGTTAATTATGTTCTAGCTAGAATTTAGGTTGTACCATATAGCTTTTAGGAGCATAATTGTGCATATCGTCCAGAGTAGAAAAATAATAACATTTTCTTTTGATATTTAACTACACAAAAAATTAAGAAAATTAGTGATCAAGTCATATTAATAATATTTAATGCATTCCATGCATTTCGTGACATGGCACGCCAAGAAAATTATTTTTAAGAAAAGATATGAAAATGCTTTACATATTTTATGCTTTTAGGTTGAATATGCTTGTTTTATAAAAAAAAAAATACAAAAATCTAATGTTCTAAACATCTTTAGAGGTGAATATGATGAGACATTTATAGGTTTGCATGCTCTTTAGAGAGGGAAACCGTTAAAAAAGACATGGCTATTGGTTAAGCTCCTTAAAAAGGGAATTGGTTGAATATCAATTTTGAACTCACATGGCCAAGGTGTCAAATCCTTGTGTTCATTAGTATAAAAAACTTGATTTTTTATGAAAATTTTATGAAAGATGACGATTTTATAATAAGTTTTATAATGAGATCTTCGAATCAATTATGATAAGGTGTTATGATGAGACCTTTAGATCGATTATGATGATTTTAAGAATATAATTTTTAAGTATGAAGTCTTTGGGTTAAGTCATGGATTTTAGCATGTTTTAAACATACCATAGATGTCATAGCATGATCAAAGAGAAAAGAAAAGCAACACTTATGAAGAATTAAGTAAAATGAATAAAATAATTGAAGATAGACTAAGTTAAGACATTAAGATAAGAATGAGGAATTAAGTGAGCAAGCTTAAGACTTTGAAAATAAGATTCAAGGATTAGATTACGTTTGTAAAGTTTAAGAGTTTACTTATTGAGTGATTTGTCACTCATTCCAATCATTTTCCTTATAGGTCAAGTTATTTTACATGCTAAGTAACTACATATAAAAGATTACAATTGTCAAAATTAAGTTCAAGTTTATGTACAATTTATGATTTGAAATTTATGTATAGATCATGTTTCTGTTTTTATGTTTTGAAAACAATTACTATGGTTTACATTGTAAACAATATTATGTTTTTATACTTTATGAAAAGTTAATAAAGATGCATTATTCAAAAAAAAGTTTATATATGTTATGTTTTAGTTATAGTTTTCAGTATTTTAGATATGTGATTTTCAACAGGCTTATGAACTAAGATATAATTATTAGTGCATGACTTTATTTATTATTTGGTACATCAGCATTATATTCCCATTATACTAAGAAAACCATTCATAAAAGTTCTCACAAAATTTAGTTATTCCTTGAGTGGAATATAATCATATACTTATAGAATGATTTTAAGGAATCGATAAAGAATATGTATCATGTTTACAGAGTGATTTATTGCTCATTTCCTTTACCTTATTTCCTTATAAGTATTCTAGTTTAGTGAGTATGACTAGATAAAGAGGTAAGAGTTGTGCTATCAACTAGGGTCCATTATTTTTGCCCTGAAATATAGATTTTTATGTTATTTACTAAGATATAAAGATATCATATGTTATGTATGTTAAAATGTTTTATGATTAATATTGATTTACCCGTAACCTATTTAATTATGAGTTTAGCATTATTATAAGCTGTTTATAAAGAGGCATTTCCATAAAGGTTTATGATTATGATTTAAGAAGAATAAATGGTTAGTAAGTTTTAAATCATGGTCCTTTGACCAATTTACGGTTCGGAGACTTGGTAGGTATTTAGGTACAGGTTCTCAAGGGTAAGCTAGGTCAAGGTGCTACATAATATGTTAAAGTATGTTTTAAATGAAGATTTATGTAAATTAAGGTTGAATGATAATAAATTATGGTTGTTTGGCTATGATATGTTGAAACAGTTTAAGACACACGCCCATGCATTTGAGTAATACACGATTGTGCATCTGTGATGCAGTGTCACGACCTTTCATATTTCCATATGCATAGTCATGCATGGAGGTTGAGGTGATGAGTTATGACGCCTCACAGTTGTGTGGCAAGTCAATTTTGTGTTAACATGGAATTAGGTGTCATGACTGTGTGTAGCATGCTATAAGGAAATTTATGCAATTTAAGGAAAAGAAAACTAAAAACTAATTAAGATTTAAGGCATTTAATGAATTATTTTCTTGACATGACATGTCAAATAAGATATTTTATGAAAATTATGAAAATAAGTTTACATGTTTTTTGGAACTTTGAGCATAATATATATGTTTTATGAAAATTAGAAAATACGATGATCTAAACATTTTTTAATGGTGGATTTGAGAGGGTATCTATGAGTTTGCATGCCCGTTAGAAAATAAGAAACCAACATCCACTAGAAATTGGATATTGCCATTGACTAAACTCATTAGAAATTGAGTACTAGTCATGTATCAAGTAGGACTCACATGGTTTGGGTGTCAAATCCTTGTGTTTATTAGTCTTATCAACATATCTTATGAAAGATTATGATTTTATCACAAGTTTTATGATGAGACCTTTAGATCGACTATGTTAAGTTTTACAATGAGAAATTCAAATCGAACATGACAATATTTTGAGATTAAGTTTCAAACAAGTTTTGTGAAGAGTGAGTCATGGTATTCAACATGATTTCTTTTTAGCAAGACATACATATCATAGCATTCATGCATAAGAGAAAAGAATTTAAGATTTAATAAGCCTCTAGAAAATTAAGATAAGTTAATAAGATTTAAGAAATTAAGCAAGATAAATTAAGGCATTTATGATATGAATTCAAGGCTAAGGATTATGTATGTTAAGGTTAAGATTTTATTTGCTAAGTGACTTGTCACTCATATCAATTCATTTTTCCTTGTAGGTTTTAATATGTTGTTTCTATTAGGTAGCTACTCAAGAGGGTGTAGTTAGTAGGGCTATACTATGAAATGATGTAATGTTCACTTTAGTATTTTCAAAGCAATTTTTCTGATTTAGGATTGTAAATGCTTTTATGTTTTGCAATATATTGTTTAATGAAATTTAACAAAGAGTTATTACACATGAATGAGTTTACATTATGTTATGAATTTATGTTTTAAGTTATTTATATTATTTTCGCATTAGAAGTATGAACAAATGTTAATTAAATTTTCTGCCTAAATTTTTGAATGGTTAATGTAATGCTACTATAATAAGTAAGTTATAAAAAAAAATGTAATAATATTACATATCAAGACTAACCTACTTAGACCCAAAACCATTTGGCTACCAAAGAAAACTTAGATGATGTTATTGTGTAGGCTTGTTTTGAAGTTAAAAGCAAGTGGTACTTGGATGGTGGATGCTTAAGACATATGACTAGAAACAAGTACCCATTCACCTCTTTGAAGGCCAAAGATAAAAGAAGTGTCAACTTCAAAGATAACTCTAAAGGTAAAATGATTGGCATTGGGACCATAGATAATGTATCCCTTACTATCAATGATGTGTTGTATGTTGAAGGTTTTAAGCATAATTTACTTAGTATAAGTTAATTACGTGATAAGGACTTTAAAGTTTGTTTTCATGCATTATGTTTTGAAATTATTGATATTAGCACAAATACCATTATATTCATAAGTCATAGGCATTATAATGTTTACATCATAGATTTACATGACACTGTATCGTATCAAATGATTGTGCTTCATGTCAACTAAAGAGGAAGATATATGGTTATGACATAGAAGACTAGGACGTGCAAACATTGATGTAATAACCAAAGCTAGGTATGTTTTAAAAATTCCATTGATGCCCTTTAGTAGTAATTACAGTTGAAAACATAAAAGAAAAATGACTAAAAAGGACATTAAACCTTGGATGAGCTTATTTGACCACTATTGTTAAATAGGGGCGAAATAGTCTTTTTACAAAGAATTAGAGGTTAGAATGGAGATTAAAATATAATGACATAAAATAGTTTATATGGTTGGCAAGATTCTTTTGGTAAATTGTTAAGATGACGTAAATGTCATTTTGGTAAAAGATGAGGGGTAAAATGGTAATTTTACTAAAGATTTATTTTTGGAATATTTTAAGGCATACCAACATTACCTTTCCTCTTTCACCCTTTCTAGTTAATTAAAATTACAAGAATGACTTGGTTTTGATGAAATTAAGAAATAAAGGCAAGGGTATTTTGGTCATTTAAAAAAGTTGGCATTAAATGTAAAGGATAATTATGCATAAAGGTGATATTTCTTGTTCTTCCCGTAGCCAAACCTGCAGCTTCTTGTTCTCTCTATTTTTGGGCTATTTTGAGATTAATTCAAGGTAAATTAAAGGGTTTTCAAGGAAATTTTTAGAGAAAAGTGAAGAAAATTAGTTAATCTTCTTAACTAAGATAAGAATTTCAAGGAATTTGATATAATTATGCATGGGTTTATGATTTTATATTCTTTAATGGTGTTTTTAGGTGGGAGAAAATAAGGAAAGGTGATGACAAAAGAATAATCAAGCTAAGGTAAGTAAATTATGCTTTTAGGGCAATTATCCTAAACTTTGATAAAAATTAGGGTTTGATGACAATTAGGGTTTTATGTAATTGATATGTATATATTGCAATTCATATGCCCAAGAGAGTAATCGAGTTGAAATAATGTTGGAAGGTTGTAAAATTGTGACATGAACGTATGATGAAGATTATGCCATGTTTAGAAACGTACCATGCGTTGAGTATTGGTTAAATTTCGATATAGAATTATGTTTTAATACATATTTAAGGATGATATACAGAGTAAAATGGAAGGAAGTTTGGGTTAATAGAAAGTGGCAGTTTGACCTTAACTATGTCAGAGAATTGTGTAACTTTTTATCTATATATACACACTGTTAGTGCAAATGGTATATATAATTGGCATTGGCATTTTTATGCATAGTATCAGAGTGTATTTAACCACATATTGCATTTCATGTGAACATCCAAACATGAGTCACATGATTTCTAGAAAGAAAGTTTATATTCATGTGTTTAATTATTACTTTATACACATGGTTTTCAGAGAAATGTATTTATACGTTTTGTTTTATGAAGTAAATTAGTTATAGAATTTTCTTAGAACTGATGTGATGGGGAACCCACAGAGTAGCCCTACACGCTTGTTGTTCTTAGGGAACAACCCCAGAGTAGAGTTTACTACAATCCGATAGAGTGCATGTAGGTTGAGGACTGTAGACAGAGTTAGATTTTATGGCCATGGTTCCTCATTCTTCAGCCTAGACTGGTCTACAGAAAAGAAAAGAAAAGAAAAGAATTTTCAGAAAGAATTTTATGGCATGACATGTATATCATATTTGATTGCATCACATATATACACATATGCAGTTATATGATGCATATTCAGAGTTTCAGAGATTCCAGAGTGCCCAACGAAGTGTTGCTAAAAGCAGAACTGTTAAAGTTATAAGAAAAACGAGAAGAAATCAGTACTAAGCTTTTTAGATTATGTTAGTTTAATTTACTTACTGAGTATACTTTTATACTAACCCTGTGGTTTTATACTGTTTTCTTTTTAGGTGCGAGGGGTGCAACTGCTGGGGGAGGTCATACTCGGGCATGAGCTGGTGGCACACTAGTTATAAGACTAATATATTTTGAGATATATATATAGAGTAACTAATCTTAGAGATGAATATATGTATATAAGAGTAAAATATAATCTTATTTTCGTTGTGTGTATGTCTGATTTCATTTATCATTGAACTTGTGAACATAAAAAAAAATCCAGTCATTGGGTAGGATTGGTATTTGGTTGGTTTGAAGTGTTTTCCTTACAGGTTTATTATTCTCAAGTTGACTATTTTTAGGGAAAACTCTGCTAATTTTTTTTTATTTTCCTTAAAAATAATTTACTTAGAGGGTGGTTACAATTGATGTTTGAGAGAAACTTAAAAAAAAAGATTTAGTTAAAGGTTTGTCAAAACTAGTTTTCAAAAAGGATAGAACTTGTGATGCATGTGCTTTAAGAAAATGAACAAGATCATGTTTTAAATGAAAAAAAAAATTGTATTTCAACAACTAAACCTTTACAACTTTTCCATATGAGTTTATAGAGACCATTTAGAACAATGAGTTCAGGTGGAATTTATTATTGTTTAGTTACTATTGATGATTTTTCAAGATAAACATGAGTTTTATTGCTTGCACATAAAAATAAAGCTTTTAAAACTTCATAGGAAATTGTAAAACCAAGTACATTATACAATTACTTGTATTATAAATGATCACAAAAAAGAATTTGAAATTTATAATGTGAATTTTTTGCGATAAGTATAGCATTGAGCATAATTTTTCCATACCTAGGACTCTTTAACAAAATTGAGTTGTTAAGAGGAGAAATAAAACATTGGTAGAAATAGCTAGGACCATGTTGCATGAGTATGATTTACCAAAATTATTTTGAGGTGAAGCCATTAACACATTAATTACATCATAAATAAGGCCATGATAAAGCTTATCCTTAAGAAAACTTCTTTTAAGTTATTCAAGAGGAAAAAACCTAATATTGCATACATTCATCCCTTTGGATGTAAGTGTTTTGTACTTAACAATAGGAAGGATAACCTAGGAAAATTTGATGGCAAATTGGATAATGCAATTCTTCTAGGATATTCTTTCTCCTTTAAAGTGTGTAGTTTTAAATAAAATGACATTTGTTGTTGAAAAATCTATACATGTTGTATTTGTGAATCTTCTTCTAAGTGTATTAACAAGACCAATGAAAAACAAGTGGTTAAGCTTATGGAAGACCTTAAAGTCAAGGTAACCCCTTCATTAAACAAAAAAGAACCCTAAACTAAGGAGGTATAACAAGATGAAAATTTAATGTAACCTTAAGAAGTGCAAAGAGAGATCTCTTTTCTAAGAGTAAAAGATAAAGTCAATGGAGCAGAGATCATTAGAGACTTATCTCAAGGAGTAATTAAGGACAAGAACATCCATAAGGAATAAATATGAGTTAATGGTATTCTTGTCAAAAATAGAGTTGAAGAAAGTTGAGAAGGCCTAGCAAGATAAAGCATAGCTAATGGCCATGCAAATGAAGTTAAATCAATTTGAGAGGAACAAAGTTTATAAACTAGTTCCTAGGCCAATAAATCATCCTATCATTGATACAAAATAGGTATATCGAAATAAGGCGGATAAATCTAGAATTGTTATGAGAAACAAAGCAAGAATCGTTGCCTAGGGTTACTATCAAGAGGGAGTTATTCATTTCAATGAAACTTATGCACCTCAAGCTAGACTAAAGGAAATTAGCATTGTATTTGCTTATGCATGTTATTTAAATTTTAAATTATTTCAAATAGATGTGAAAAGTGCATTTTGAATGGTTTTATTTAAGAGGAGTTATACGTTGAATAAGCTCCCTGTTTTGAATACTTAATATTTCTGAACTATGTTTTCAAACTTAGAAAAACACTTTATGGTTTAAAACAAGCTTTTAAAGTTTGGTATAAAAGATTAAGTTCCTATTTAACTGAAAATGGTTTTACAAAAGCAAAGGTGTATACAAACTTATTTATTAAAAAACAGAAGCAAAACATCCAATTAGTCAAATTTATGTAAATGACATCATTTTTGGTACTACTAATAAATCTTTTTGCAAAGAGTTTTCTAAGATGATATAGAGTGAATTTGAAATAAGTATGATGGAATAGCTAAACTAATTCCTTGGATGTCAAATTAAACAAATGAAGGAAAAGATTTTTCTCAACCAATTCAAGTACATTCAAGACCTTCAAGAGGTTTATCTTACATAAGGCTAAGGAACAACTAACTCTTATGAGTACTTCAATTAAGCATGATATAGATAAGGAAGGTAAACTATTTGTAGAAAAATTTATAAAAGCATGATAGGTGCATTACCGAATCTAGACTAAACATAGTGTTTAGTGTTTATATGTGTGCATGTTTTCAAGTGAATCATAAGGAATCACATTTAGTGTCGCAAAACAAATATTAAGGTATCTTAACGGAATGCTTATTATTGGCTTATGGTACTCTAAAAACTCAACATTTGAATTACATGTATTTTTGCATGTTGATTTTAAAGGATGTTAAATAGATCAAAAAAGTAATAGTGGTGTTTGTCAATTCTTAGAAAATATATTGGTTCTATGGTTTTCAAAAAAGCAAACTTTGGTTGTAACTTCTACTATGGAAGCCAAGTACGTTTTTCCCCTACTTGTTATGCCCAAATCATTTAGATAAAACAACAATTGCTAGAATAGCAATAGTGCAATCCAAATTTCTAAAGATCTCATTTAACATTCAGGTATATAGCGTATTGATATTAGGTATCATTTCTTACATGATCACATTAACAAATGTGATATTGTGTTTGAATTTATTAATACTACCAATCAACTTGCTTATATTTTTACTAAGCCTCTTGATAAAGAAAGGTTTGCTTATATAAGGAGACAACTTGGAATGACTGATACAAGATAAGTAACTGCCTAATGTTCTCATTCCTTGAATGCATGTTATTTATGCTACTTATTTGCTTGTGTGATTGTTTTGAGTGTTTATATATGTTACGATATTTGATAAATATATTTTGGTATGTTAAATATGTTATATGTTCACTTTTGAATTAAATGGCTTACCTTATGTTTAAATTAGAATTCGAGTCAAAATAATGTGAACTTGCATTCATAAGATGATCAAGATTTGAGTTTATATTGTAAATACGTCAAATGATTAACATATCCAACATTTACATATTGTGGTGTTTTGATTTTGATTCTAATGTCATGAAAAATAGATTTAAACATGCATGCCTATATATTTTTGTGGTCACACACAACCATGTATGATGTATACATGATTATGCTTGACTTTCATCAATCAAAGTTGACATGTCATATGCATTGCATGGTACCATGCATAAATGCACACGACTATGCATTTCAATTATTTTTAATATCATTACAAAAACACGATCGTATAGTTTTCACTGACATAACCATGCAAGTTTTAGAATTTTTCAAAAATATATAATACATACATAATTTTGCTATCAATACCATGATCATGCATATGTATCTATAAAAGAAAAAACTTAGTTTTTCTTTAATTTTCACACAATTTTTAAAACTCTAGCTACTTTATACTTTGTTTTTCTTTCAAATTTTTGTCAAAATCTCTCCAATTAATCACTCATGTTTCATTTTGAACATACTTTAAACACTTACTCTCTTGTTTTCATATCAATTCACATTGCATTTTACTTAAAATCATCTAATCCCAAGCAATTTTCAACTTCTTCACAAGATAATCAAACGTGCCACCAAAAATGAAGATGCTAACCTGATCTAGACCTTCATAAAGTGTTGGGCACTAAGAAAACTAATTTGGGATAGTTTATAAGATGCGATAATAAAAGACATTACTTGGGATTGGTAGATGTTTGGATGAAGATATTTTATGCCAAATGGTTTGTAGGATGAGATTATCAGTTTAGTTCATCCTATGAAATTGGGAAAATTGTTTTTATGAAATATGATACATATAAGAACTTAGTATATGAATTTTTTCAACTTATTATTGGTTAAAAAAGATGCTAGAGGAATAATAATTGATCATACAATGAGTTGTAGGCTAGTAAATAGTGATTGGAATGTATTTGTTGAATAATTACCTTTATGGCTTAAATGTCATGAGATAGGTACTTTGCATTATATAAAGGATAGAAGCTCTTAGGTTACTTAGACATTATTGAGTGGATCAAGATGGTATGAAACTCAAAAGGCTAATACATCAACAATGAATGATCCAATTATGTGAATTCTTTAATCACATGATTACTTATGCCTTAAATACCCACACTAACACAAATGGTAATGGTAGTGTTTGGGATATGGTAATAATGGAAGATGTTACGGTAGGAAGTCTTTTAGATACTACTTGACAAATGGTTAACAAGCTAAATAATATCTAGATGAACAACAATATAGATTTACCCATCAAATTTGGAATGTTCATATTATTTTTTGTTATGAACTTGGAAATTTAAAAGTTAACTATGTGATCATATCCAAAGAAGCAACATGATTGTGCATAAGTATTTGCAAAGCAACATGAGCTCTTTAATCATATAACCTTATCGTGTATGACAATTAAAGTTCTTACGTCAATGCATGATCTGTGAGAAATTTTAATAGGACGTGCATATAAAGAATTAAAAAGGCACACCATTAAAATGGTTATTTTATCATGTCTATATAGTGCTAGTCATAGATGGAATTTAGTTATGGTAGTGCATAACTATGTATGAGACTTATGCATGATCACGTGTTATGAAAGAGTGAAAGTACACCACCAACCAAGCCATGCAAAACTCATCATGAAAAATCAAATTAGTTAACTTCCAAGAAGCATGACCTTACAACTTTGGCACATAATTATGTAAAAACATATTTCTTATTATCTATCTCTCATGTATTGATTATGTTGTAATCCTATATAGGGGTATTATTTTAAGAGATATTCATGGAATCAAGAAACATGACCATGTGTAAGGAACATATAATTGTGTATGGTTGGCAAAGTTAATGAATTTAATCATTGGGAGTTTGCTCAATGCATCAATAAAAAGAGCATGATTGTGTATACAAAGCACATGACCATACACCTGAAAAAAATTGTTGTACTTATGATTTCTCACCTACCTAATGAATAAAGATGATTTCATATAGATTTTTTTTTTGTCTTGTTTTCAACAAGATTTCTACTATGAAAGAAAGTTTATTTGAAGTTAAAAAGGTTAAAAAACCTATTGTGTCATTCTTACATTATCTTATTCTCGCTTCTCACTATCATCTCTCTCACTAAGCCTTACTTGATATTCCTTTGTAAGAAACTTGTACACAACTTGTGTAATCAACCGTATACAGTTATTTGTCAAAATTTTATTTTCACAAACTTTAATTGAAATTTTATATCACTACTATAATAGAGTGTAATCTTTAGAGAAAACTATTGCAATATTTGGCTTAAAGATTAGTTGACTGAGCATTCTCTTACCCTTACTCTTTAATAGTGTTTTGATTATTTTTTTATGACCCAAGAGTCTTTACCCATATCAGTCAATCAACCCTAACTGATCAAATAAGTTAAACTCAATGACCTATGACTACCTAAACCCATAACCATAGACCAAGTAAATCAAAGGTTATTGGATTTATTGTGGCTTGAACCTAGTCCACTAGTATAGATGACTCTAACCCTTACTATTAAACTAAGCCCTTGGGGTCTTGTTTGGATTGTTAACATTTACTTTTGAGTTAATTACATTGATTAATTGTTTGTCTTGATTTGTTTGAGTTTAATTCAACTTTCTTCTTACAATTTTATCTCTTTAGGATTGTCCTTCTATCGAATTTTGAAAATCCTATACACCTCCTCTAGGATTATTTTTGCCAAAGGGTTTTACAGGTTTCCCTTATGTATGAATTATTTTACTTATTAATGTCATATGAGTATAATTAATTTTATCATGGTTATCTTTGTATACGCTTGTTATATGCCTATAAACTGAATGTGCTTGCATTTGAACATGTATTAAATTGATGATTATAGGATATCATGTATGCAAGCATGGATGTATTACTAGAAATAATGTATGTGTAGAATTGTATGTCTATTAAGATTAATCTATAGGTGTTTTTGATAGGTAGGTAGAATATTGCTTTGATGACTATCCTCATACTAATTAATGGCTTTCATGGATATGTTGAATTGTTTCTTATCCTTTATCTATCCTTATTTCGGAGCTAGAGTTATATATTTGTGGTAAGGATGGTAAGTTAATGATCTATGGATGTGGGATTGATTAATGAAGATATATGACTAGATGTTTTCCATTTTATATACTCTATGTAAATCTTGATACATATATTTATAAGCTTGTTATGGCTAACAATGTTCTATGAACTTTGTTTGGTTGATCATGTTATCGATTTGAGCAAAATGTGAATTAGAATTATATACCATGTTTTAAAAGTTTTTTATGTTTTCTCATTCTTATGACATGCAAAATGAGCTCAAACTAAAGGTGGAAAGGTTATAAAAAGATGCATGGAACCTCTAGATGGAGGTGTTTTGGGGATGGGTGTAGTAATGTTTTACCAATATAACTTTCATGATTTCTTGGCCACATATATAACCATTTGCTTAACCCATTTGTTTTGTAGGTTACTTACCTTTATATGTTTGTTTAGGTAAAATTGATGTATAGGGGTGCATGATTTTAAGTATGTAATTTAAAAGCTTTATAGGCATCACTTATTTCATTTATCTTGTCTATTATATATGAATTTTATATATGCCATTCGCCTCTTTAAATGGAATTAAATAGAACTTGGTAAATTCGCTAATTCAATAAACCATATAATAGGGACCAACCATTAAATTAGTCAATATAGGTGCATAACATCTTTTCACATCATATTTAACTCCTTAAATCCTCTTATTGGAAAGGTAATGATGGTTAGGTTCTTCTCAAGGGATCCATAAGTTGTTTGTCTTCACCAATTATTTCTCAGGTGAACCCCTACGTGGTGACTTCTTAAAGAAACTTTATGATAAGTTAAAAATCCAACCATATTTAGCCCCCGGGGCTTGGCCTAGTGGTAAAAGACAGTAGTCACCAAGTTGGTCAAGGTTTAAGCTGTGATAAAGCCAATAATCCCTGATTTACCTGATATGTGACTATAAGTTTAAATGGTCACAGGCCTCTAAGTTTATCCTACTTGATAACTAGAGTTGATCGATGGGTATTGGTAGGGATTCTTAGGTTATAAAAAAAAATCCAGCCACACACTTCTCTTTACCATGTCTAAGACGGTCAATCAAAGGAGGCAAGTCTTATCTAGTTTGACATGATAAAAACCTATCATACCATTTGCTATAAGCACAAATGACATGAAACTAAGGGTTGAATTGCAAAAAGGTAACGGTGGAACATTGAATGCATCTATGAAGGCCTTGTAAAAGCTTGAGTTTTGAAAAGGGGTAAAATAGGTAAGAATCAGAGTATAATCAAGAGTTTTATGGATCTAAATTGATTTAGATTGATTGTAAGGGCATTTTAATCTTTAGGGGATTTATTTGGGTCATACACGTGTCAATCTATAAGGCTACCATATGTATAGTGCTAAAAGTTATGATAGTTTTTGAATTCTTGCCATGTACAATAATACATCAATTTATGCATGTTTTGTTTTCATTTGCCCTATATAAAAGCAACATTATGCACGTTATTTTATAATATTTGAATTTAATTTTTAAAAGTTTTTAGAGAAAGAGCTCAAAAGAGCTAAGAAAGAGCTTAAGCACACTGATCTATTGTCAATGACCAAAGGCTGACCTAGAAAGAGAAAACTTGCTAATCAATTTAAAGGAAAGAAGTTTCTTTAACTTGCATTGTATGATTTCTTTGTTTATGGTTAGATCTAGTGTGTTGAGGCATGATTGAATTAACTTGATACTATACAAAATTGATTAATATGATTTAATAGTAAAAACAGTGTAAATCAAGCATGAAATACGTTAGATCTAGGTTATTTTTATGAATAACATTTATCATGTGTTTTAGTGGAAGTTGTACCTTAAGTTACATTTTTTACTTTTATTCATTCTGAATAATACGTGATGTTTCAATGATAATTTGTTGGCTATGAGATAACTAGAAACATGCTTATGAAATGTATGAAGAAAATAAGCACATTAAGGGTGATTTAGTAATTTAATATTCAAATTTATCAAATGCTCATGTTATTATGCTTGATTTGATATGCTTACATATGCTTCTAGAGATGTGATATTCATATATTATGATTATAAGCTATGATGTTGATTTGGAGTTGGGATGACAAAGATCTGTGGTTGTTTAACTAAGATCTATTATGGCAAAGCACGATACAAAACTGTGCATATGAGAGACTCATGACTATGCACTTGTATCTATAATGTCTCAATTGTGCATGTTAAGCATGCATGATCACATGAAACATTGAAGGAGTCCTTGTGAAGGCATGAACATGAGTTGGTAAGTCATGGTTGTCAGTATGTCAATTTCACACGTAATGGAATTTAAGAGGTCACAATCGTGTAGCTTATAGGTGGACGACTATACTTGATGTCCAAAAAAAAAAAAAAAACTCAGTTTTAAATATAAGAAAATAAAGTATAAATGAAAGAAAATATAAATTAAGTAATTTTAATAAGATTTTAATACATTTTTTTTGTATATAATTAAGTAGTATGCTAAGAAAGTGATTTGTAAAAATAAGAAAATGACTTACATGTTTTTCCAATCTTTGCATTGCCTAAGCATATTTTATGAAAAAGTAGAAAATTAATGTTTCAGACATCTTTTAGGGATAGATACAACGAGGTATCTATAGGTTTACACGTTTGTTAGAAAGGGAAACTAACATCTATTAGAGAGAGTGTTGATCATGTATTGGTTTGAACTCACATAATCAGGGCATTTTGAAATCCTTGAGAAGATGAATGATAATGCACAAAAGGTGAAACTTCCAAGTGATTACAATAAAGTATCAACTACTTTTAATGTAAGAGACCTTAGCCCTTTTATGGAGGATGATTGGGATTTAAGGGAAAATCCTTTCCAACTGAGGGAGGATGATATGTTTGTAAGCTATAAAACGATTATAAACATTGATAGTAAAAATAAACGTTTTGGAAATACAAGCTATAAAACCCTTACATTTTTTGTTGATCTTAATTCACTCACCCAAGTCATAAAACCCTTGGATTAAAGATGTTGACTATCATAGTTAAATCTCCACACATCCATTCCATAGAGTTGCCTTCATTTAGCAATGATCAAGCCACTATCCAAGACTTCTCAAGTTCACCAATAAGCCTTAAAGCCATGCAAAATCCCTTTAAGGAGTAGCTAACCTTTATAAGATCTCAAGAAGACTCAAAATGTATGAAGAAATGAAGCAGCTCAACCTATGTCATGGCATTATGGTGCCAAAGTTATGGAATCTAGCCTATCTACTTGCTTACCTGCCACGTCGCCTAGCATTCCTCTTCATTGTGGTGCACCTTATCTTGGCCAAGTTTGCATGTTTGTGTATTTTTTTTCCTCTTGTTTTACCCTTCTTTTAATATTGTCATATAATTAGCTTTCAAGGACATTTTAGTCAACTTTTAACCTTTGTAAAACCTATATAAAAAAACTTTTCTCTCATGTAAAAAGATTAGACTTGATGTTTTACAAAAAGCTTGATGCCTTTTCTCTTGAATTCAGAATTTTTTGTGCTTTTGTGTTCTTTGATCTTTATCCAATTTTGTACAAGAAAGATTGGTGGTGATTTGAGTCAAGTTGGTAGAAAAACTTTCTTTTATATTTGATTCACCCTTTTGCTACTTTAGTTTTCAGGTAAGTTCTTTTGTTTTGCTTGTGTGAAGTTAGTCATTTTTCTATCTTTCTAACTTGGTTCACTTGTTGCCTTGTGTGTTGAGAACCTTTACATGCTATTGCTAGATCATTTGGTGGATGGTTACATATCATTACATGTTATAAATCCTAATACAATCTTCACATTGCTCATTACTTGTTTATTTGGTACTCAGTTTTCTTCTAATTATTGCTACAAAAACTCAAACAAGAATTTTGATGCATTTTCATATCAAATTCTCATCAATATGAGGTGAATGATGTAAGTACACCATCCACACCTCATTCAACCTAGCTCCCTTACATGGCCTATAAAAATTCTAAACTATCAATTTGGACCTTAAATTATCCCATTGGTTACATTATGTTCATATGATCAAAAACTATTGCCTGAGAATTATTACACAAAATTAATGTCCTAATCATACCCATCCCTGAACTCCTAACCATTTTATGAAATGGTTGAATGCCTCCAAGAAAAAGGAAAATCCATCGGTCAACAATAACTATCGATTGGTCATAGATAATTTAATATAAATTTTATGTTTTATGAGAAAAATAATATTATATATATTTATAATAAATACTAAATCAGATACTGATAATGATGATAAATACTAAATCAGATACTGATAATGATGTATCATTATATTATTAAAATATTATATTATTAAATTAAAATTATTAAATTATATGATAATTTGTTATTATTATTATTACTTAAATTAATTTTCATTACAAGTATATATAATAATATTCTTACAAAAAGTTTAGTCATTTCTTTAATTTCTTGTTATTAGCGTTGGACTGTGTTCTAAGACTCATGAATAGAGCTTCAATGTTGCAATGAAATATTAGAGATTAGGTAAGAAATTTATAACTTCTTTGAGTTGTGTTTAATTATTTATCCAATTTGTAACAAAAATTTATGATAGAATTGAAATTTTCACGACTTGAAATTTTTGTTTGGCTTTTAGTTCTATTTTTCCTTGGAATTCTTGTTCGGATTTTATTTTATTTTTCCTTGTTCACAGATTCATATCACAGTTAATTCCTAAAAGTATTGTCTTAATTAAACCTAACGAAATACCAATTGTTAATACGTAAGTTTATATCCCTATCACTCCTGAAGCATGATTACAGGTGTCAACAATGTAATGGGTCAAATAAGATAAAATTATATTTATATATTTATTTATTATTAATTTATTTTACTTAAAATTATGAATTATATGATAAAATATTATCTAAATATATAAAATATATAAAAATATATATATATATATATATATATATAAAATATTGCTTATAAAATAATATTGTGTCTATCGAGTAGAGTTTTTGGTAATCAACTTGCCAATATACATAAATTATTTTCAATGTTAAAGCGTCAAGAATTACATCAGCATAAGAATAAAAACTTCAATGATATCATCATAAATCACGACAGACAACTCCAGTAGGATCATATTACTTTAAATCATCAGTCCTAGCATACAAACGTTTCCATTAATGATACCAGACTATTTCATCAGCTAGCTGAAACAAACATTTTCTATTACCTAGCTCTCCCTAGGTAGTCCATTCAAATATCACATGCAATTGAGATAACAGAATCAATAACTATATAGTGCCTACACAGATTTCTATTACTATAATTAATAACAGAAATTCTATTACTATATAACGTTTAACTAGAAAAAAAATTTGTTTAAAGCTCATGACAAACTACACTGATCAGGAAACGTCTAGAGTATTAACACAACCATAACATGTTGATTACCTAATCTATTCACATATAGAGAAATTACATATAGAAGTAAAAGACTACAAACTCAGAGCTCTTACAATATCAATCTAGTTGCACGTGTGCATTCTTAAGCATGTGCCTGAAATAAAACAACCAGCAGATGCATTCAAACTATCACTTACCGCACAAAAGGTGAAAGATTTGCAGCACATTATTAACCTATGATGGGTATTTTGGCTGCAGTCTGAAGCAAGATTTAACTTCACAGGACGCTTCATCAATCTAGGCAACACATGGTACAGAACTGTTCTCTGGAATTTCCCTTCCCAAAAGCATACACAACCTTTAACATCCAAATGTGCTTTACCTGTAAATCCAATACAAACTTTTCAGTCATTGAGAATGAATCACATACAAGTACATAAAGCAGAAATTCTAATATATATATATATATATATATATATATATATATATATATCAGAAAGACAAGCACCATAGCGAAAATTTCAACTTGCCAAAAAAAATTGGTAACAGAGCACAAAATGCAATTCAATAACATCCTGTACAAGCACAGTTGTCTGTAAGAAGTCATGCCTGGCAGTGCTGACCATTTAGACATTACTTAGCCTTCGTTAGACAATCCTATTGTCACATTTTTGGAGACACTTAATGTTATACAATCTCAACCCATTGTAATTATCTGAATCCGCAACATTCTTTACAAATTCTTACTTTCCCACAAAATAACAAAACAAGCTTTACGTAAATTTGAAGCGTTGAAAACACGAGGAAGCAAAATAATATGAAAACAAGAAGAATTTTAACTATGTATAATAAGTTTCATAAATTCATCATTTACTCGGAAATTGAGCATCAATTTACCTAAGATCCTGCCATCAGGAAGAGTTCATCTCCAAACAGTAGGTCCTCCTCTTGACAAGAATTTTGGCCGCAGTCCCATAAGGTTCCTCGAAGGCAGATGTGACCCAAAAGCCATCAGCCACGTCCTTATTGACGGCAGACTGTTCACTTGGCCTAATAGCAACCAAAGTTGCTCCTTTCAGAAGAACCCCATTTGGCAATTGTAGATGAGGCGCGTACCAGAGCCTCATATTAAGGGCTGGTACCAGCGTCCTCTTTGAAGAGGAAGAAGCCGACAACGGCTTCACTCTAAGCTCCTCTAGCTGCTCGCTATTCATACATAAGACTCCTTGCCCATCAGCGTCCGTCAAAACCAAACTATCAAGCGTCTTGTGCTCGGCTATAATGGGTTTAAGCAAATAATGTCTAGCAGACGCAGCAATCAAGGAGCTAATTGTCCAAACAACTCGCAATTTCAACCCACCGTTGGTGTAAAAGGTCTCGGGTATACTGCCATTATCATCAGTAACACAAGAAACATGTGCTTCATTTTCGTGATGAGATTTGACGGCGTTTTTAATAACGGATGCAGCCCCAAGAATGACACAGTTAACAAGAGTTCAACCAAAATCAGCTCTCCATTTCAATAACACGCCATCGTCGATCCCGAGTTCTCCACTGGGAAACTCGATTCGGAGAAAACGAATCTCGTTGAAATTCTTCAACACTTGAGTGGGTGAGTGGTGGGTAACACCGCCTTGATCGACTTCTCCCTCATCATCATGGAGGCTGGTGTTGTTTCCAACAGATAATGTAGAACCAGAACTAGAGGCTGCGGCTGCACACAAAGTGTCGGCGCTGGCGTTGTTGATGCTATTGAGATGATTGTTATGATAAAATTGCGGGGTTCTCTTGGGACCCAAAAATTGGACCAGGGCTTTTAGGGGTTTGACGATCCTACCAAATACCAAACGAAAAATATTCGAGAAAGGAGACCGAGATTTTTCGGAGACAGAGGAGGAAGAATCGTCATCAGAGATAACACGGTCAACCCGAACGACGACGTTTTCAACTTGAGGAACCAAAGAGTGGAAGCGGCGAGAAACCACACAGCATCTACCAAGAGCCTTAACGTCACCGATCTTGTTAAAAACTAATAAAAGAAGAGAATCAGGAAGACGGTCAAAGTGGTCGATATCTATGTCTAAATCCATATCGAAGTCCATATCTATCAATTCACAAACGGGAAAGATTCTGGAGGCGGGATCTACACGGAGGCTGTTGGCGTTGCTGTTCATATTGGAAATTAAATCTTAATTTTAAAAGATTTTCTATCAATATTCAAGATAGAACAGATCTGACATGAGACAGCAACCCACCTGAAAAATCTTGAATCTTAATAGATAGAGGGGTGAGCGATGGGATTGGACTGGGATGTAACAGCTTGGAAAAGGAGATGTTGGAAGAAGATAGATCCACGATACTGGCTTGGCTTTTGTGTTTACAGAGAAGAGAAACGACTGCGGATACACGAATACGATATTTTGCGCATACGTTGCAGATTAAAAATATAAAATTTTAATAAATATAAATAAATAAAGCGCATGTGTGAAGGAGCGTAAAACTGGAGCTAAAAAGCAGTCCTGTGTTCGGTTGCTGACGCTGGCTGGTATCCGGTCTCATGTGCTCACGTATTTTAAAATTAAATACTAATTTATTTTAATTAAAAATATTTAATTATATTTTAATCATATAATTATATATCACTTCGATACATAAATAAATATATAAAAATATATTTATATCATTAATTATAAATATTTATGTTATTAACTTTTTTAAATAAATTACATTTTCTCTTATTAGGTCTAACACAAATAATTTTATATTCTTTAATGATATAAATAACATTTTTATACTCAAAATCAAATTATATTTGTAACCATAAAAACACTATAAATATTTACCAAATGAACATATGAACAACTTAAATATTGTCATACATTTCATCACATATTTTAAAAATGATAAAAGTATCTTTTGTAGAATATCATAATCAAAATCATATAAAGAATTTATGAAAATGTCAACATAAAAACCTATAAAATTAACTAATGTGTAGCAAACATAAATAGTTAATGCGATCTTAAATGTAAACTCTGAAATAAAACTAAAAATGACCATAACACCCTCAAATTAATGCTAGGATGACTCCAGTCACACCACAACCATCATAATTACCTATAACCTACAAAACATGAAAAGTAAGAGTATGCATAATCTGGTTTAGTGCGACTCAAAAATTTTTTCAAACTAAACTAAAAAAACAATTTGGAAAATGTTCAACCCAAATCATTTTAGATTTCAAACCAAACCAATCGAAACTAAAGCAATATCATTTGATTTAGTTTAGATTATGATTTAAACATATTTAAAATCATTCACTTTCAAATATTTCATTCTTAATAAATAATAATTGAGTTATAATTATTTAGGTTATGAAATAAACATGCAAAATGAATACGAATTACATATACAATAAACATGTAAAAAAATGACAAAATAAATGTGAAAAACAAGTGTTACACCTAATTGCTTATTTAAAATGTTGTCAAATATAGTTTTACATATATGTATTTTAAGAAAATACGGTTTACAGTTTGATTAGTTTTGGAAACCACTCAAAATGTAACCCAAACCATAAATTGTTTTTTTAGAACTTATCAATACAAATCAAACCATTTATAAACCAAACCAAATCAATCCAAAATTTCAAAATAGCTCAATCCAGTTTTATGGTTTGAATCAAATTATGCATGTCTCTAATGAAAAATCACTTATTAAGTATAAGACTTTATTTAAATTTTACTTAATCCCTAGTTTACCCTTAGTTGGTACCACTTTTGCTTCATCATCAGGAGTTCTTTACTTAGACTTATAACTTTGATGACATGAAACTTCATTACATAAGATGTTTAGGTTTCACCTTCAGTCCCACTTGGTTACCTTAAAGAACTCTTAAGTCTTGTACGATCATATAGGATTATCCTAGGATCCTAATCATTGATAACTCTTTATAAACATGTATACTTAGGTGAAAGCTTTTAACATAACTACGAACTATAACTATAAACATTTGTGCTAATCGGACTTAATTGAGATAGGAAGTAATGTATGAAATCTCTTTTTCCTACATACATTATTGGATTGTTATATCAAGTTTCAAACCTATTAGGGCCCACTACGCCCTACTATGGGTGGTTGTGTCTTATTGCAAACTATTATACCTTGGCCAGGGTATGCCCTATTGTTAAGATAGATGCCTTATAACCATGTATTATATTATATATAGGAGGTATATGGTTGTACTTATACTTTATTGATTATTAATAAAGAGGTAATTCATTGATTATGCATGTTACTTAATATATGTTGAATATAATGTAGTAGCTTTTAAAATGAAGAACCAAAACAAAGGAATTAGATGATTGATCATGTTTTCTCTATGCACTTATTTGCGATCATTCTAGAAATGTCTATAATCTCAACATTATTATGATAAAAGATATAAGTAATGATGATGAGATTATCATAGTGTTGAACTTGTCAAGGTGTAACGAGTTCACTAAAATAGTGACCATGCAGTGAAATACATTTTAGAATTTATCAATCTCAAAACACCACTATTCAAGATCATGACTCCTAGTAGTATACACAAAACTATAAACATCAAACTTAGGTCATTGATGTATATATACCTTCTATAAAACTCCATTAGTTCTTTCACAACAAAAATCCTAATGAAAAGAGCATTTTTCTACCCTATTGGGATGACACTTGTAGTATTCTAAATAGAGCAAATAGATCTAGAAATTTTGATCTAAAACTTTATGTTAGTATAGTGTAAATAAGGTGGCAAGTATCAAAAATACTAGAAAAAGTCTTATAAAAAGTGTGTGAAATGAAGAGATAGGGATAACATTCTTCAAATAAATGAATAACCTGTTTATTTATAAAAAATGATCATGTATGACTGTGTGTGTTAAGACGTATAAGAATGCACTTTGATTTTCATGACCTATCATAATGATGCTAAAACAAATTTTCTAGTTAGCTAGTAGTTAAATCATCATACTCATGCACATGTGGTACTGAACCTGTCTAATGCACCATTACTCGGTAATGACGCATAAGTATACATATAAAGTTGCATGATTATGCACCAAACTAAAATCAAACTTTGACCTTTAATCTAATTAATTTGGATCCGATAAGTCAACCATGACTTTATCCATATTTTTCATTAGGTTTAACAAACGTGTTACCTTTAGATTTTGATCAACTTCTATTGTATATAATCCATAAGCTTTGTACTAATCTGAAAGAATATATATATAGTTAAGGTTTTAAACACAACCTATAAGTTGATTCTAGCAAGCCATTATGACTACCCATTTAGCAAAGTGTTAGAAAATAACTTTAAGCTCGATTAACTTGACAATTGGCATATAATACAAATCATTTTGTTATATTGTATGTCTCAAAGCTAAGGTATAAAAATAACGTCTACATTCCCTTGTAAGTGTATTTTGACTTTGATCCAAACCTACATAGATTTGACATCAACCTTATTCATTCATGGCCATAAACTTATATGGTCTTAGATGTTCAATAACAAGCTTATCAGAGATACCTTCTCTTATGCTTAAAAGTAATGAATGTTAAGGTAAGTGCCTTATAGCCACCAATTTATTGTATTATCTATGTATTTATTATATTTTATGGATATATTTTGATTATTATAAAAGAGTTATTTCAATTATTTATTATTTGATACATATAATGTGCTCTTAATCTGGTAGAATTAAGACAAGGGAATCAAATGACCAATCATGCTTTTCTTATGTATTGATTGGTAGTTGTTCTAGAATTGTCTATAATCTTAACATCATTATAAACCTTGGGCAAGAGTAATAGTATAAGGATTATATAGTATTGATTACCTTATTGAGAGGTGGTGATAATTTGCACGTGTTATGCTTTGTTGCTTATAGCTTGGTATAACACATGGGTGTATAATTTTGTGGTCATGTTTACTAGATAGACTCACTAAAGGAAATATCATATAGATGGTGCTTCTTGTGTCTATAGATTCATCTTCTTAACTTAATGGGTACATTTGATCTTTTGATTTAAGAATATCAGACTATTTTGTACTAGGAGTGATACTATTTGATATCATCAAATATAATACCGTAAATATGGTGTTATAAAAGTGAGCGATCAGTGTGGTATTGATTTTTATCATGCCATGTCAGGTAGGTCTTGCCATGTGTGTTTGGTCACCCTAGACATAATTAAAGGGACCACATAATGGGTTGTTAGTCCATTAAAAAGTCTTTTAGAGTTGTCATACAAAGGTTTCCTTAGAAAAATACATGTCAATGAAAATGGATGATTAGTTGATCTCTTATAGGGGACTTAACCTTCTCACCTATCTAATGAGAGGATTCAAAGAGTCGGTATAATGATGAGAAGATGCTAGACATCTATACTGTTTAGCCCGAGGGTTGACCTTTCTACTATGGTTTGCTTGAAAGTGTGTTATCGAGTGTAATTTAGTTTTACTTTTATCATTCAATTTAACATTTTATCAAATATCCATAAAACATAATGAATTACAACCATCCAGAAAATAAAAATAAAAGGAAAAAAAATAAATTAAAGTTACATCCTTTTGTATTCATCTCTATACAATTGATATAACCTAAACAAACCTTGTAAAAATAAACTTGCAAAAAAATTGTTAATTACATAGATAATATAATGAATAATTATAAAAAATAAATTAAAATGGCGTTTAATCAATACATGCAAGTTTGCACTTCATTTTAACCTATTCATGGACGAATGATGTGCTTGTCATTCATGGGTGCTACTACCTATAACCTTTTCACCTCCCATAGACACATCGTGTAGTAACAACATAAAAACACACCAAGTAAAGTTAACAAGCACAATTTCAATGTTCATTTATTTCACATAATTCTAACACATTTTTTATTGCTAACATGCTCATTCAACATCAATGATCATGGTCATTAGTCATGCATGTATTTGTTCTTATTATCCACACATAATTAATCAAAAAATATAATTAGACAAACTGTTTTAGCACTTATTTAAATCATCCTATTGTCTCATAGCATAAAATTACCATCGTCAGTTGTTGAGTGTGTTTTAGAACTTAATCTCAAATTTCTAATATTAGTTCGGTTTATATATAGTTCGATTAAATCTAAATGTCAGTTTGACAATGATTCTGCTAATTCTTAAACCTTCTAATCCTAGTGCTATTTGAACAATGAACAGTAAATGACAAGATGTAAAAACAAAGTAACAAGGAATTATAAGTAAGTAATCAGAATAAGGATACTAAGTCTTAGGCTTTACCTAATTGCTAGCTCTGTCATTAACCTTTCAATATCAAGTTTATCTTCATAGGGTAATGATCAAATTCAATAACTTATTAATAACTGCTCTCACATGCAATAAACCTATCCTTGTTGCTAATATCCTAAATCCACGTCTTATGCTAACATAACAAATGATGCATAAAGTTCAAGAACTTATAACAAGCATATAAATCCATGTTTTTCTACTTTTAGATTTCACCTAATCTATAAACTGTTACAACCCTTAAATCTTGTTACCTACACAATTTGCCACTAAATTCATGGTAATTATCGATATATTTGATTTCGTAACCTACTTTTCAGTTATCATTACAAAATCCTTATAAATTTGAATGGTGCACAAAAATCCAAACAATAGCATCAAGTTCGATCGATAATTAATTAACATATATAAAGAAAACATAAAACTTAAATTGAAGCGACCCTTGCCCCAGGTCATTGTGTACTGCGGAAACATACTATAATTCATAAATAAAATATACCTGTGATGGGGATCTCTACAGTAAAAAGACTACTGTTGCTATTGGATTTAAAATTTCTTTATATGTAAAAGTTGTTCATATAATTTACTTTAATAATAAATCGAAAAAGTTGAAATATACGTGTAAAATCCCCAAATTACTCATGTATAGAACATACTACTCATACAATATATACTAAAGTATAATACACACATATATACATGATAAATAAGTAAAAGCATACGAGCTAAACATGTTATCTACTGTCGAGCCATATCCCTAAAATCTGACAGTTGTCTCACTCCTGCTGAGGCCTTTCTAATCACTGACCTACAAAAAAGAAAACAAAAAAGGAGGAGTGAGTGACAAAGTCACTCAATAAGCATTTCCTAACTCAAACACTCATAGGTCTCAAACTCAACTGGCTATGTGACTCATCACGTAAACCATCGCTTAATTGTTTTTCTTATTTATGATTCTCTTTATATTATGAAGTGCATCTGTTTTTTGTATTATTCTTTGTCTTATGTTGTTCTGTTTCTCATGAGATATTGTACATGACATGGAATGTATATGTTGATGTCATGCGTATGCTAAAAAGCTATAAAACTTACCCTTGGGCCTAATTTTGTGAAAAACTTTTTTTTTTGAAAATTCTTTCTGATAATAAAAGTTGTGATCTGAAGATCCTGAATATATACATATAGTATAGGCTGAAAACTAAATAAGAAAGTACTATATCTAAAAAATCTGCTATGCTGGCCAGACTGATGAATATAAAGATTTGGCACCCTGACCGTGTGAGCTCAAATCCTACTGAATCTATCAATGCACAACCAACACTCTTTCTAACGAGCGTGTGTTTAGATTTTCATATGCATATAGGTGCCATGCAAGGCCATGCTCATATAGAAATAAGGCCACACGGGCATGCATCCTCGGGTGCACAATCGTGTGCTTAACCCAAATTTTGTAGATTACATTTAGAAACCCAAAAATCCCACTTCAATCTCATCCAAACTTTAACCTAACAACAATACACACTTAAAACTGCTACTAGCATGCATATATTTATCCCAAAATCATCTCAATCATGCCACATATCATAATTAAAACATACAACTCATGTATACAAGAAAATACACATATAAACATGCAATTAGCCACTCAATCAACCAATAATTCATCATCTTAAAGCTCAAGCATATTGATAACACTTTAACCAGGCACACAATGGTTTTTCACAACTCAAAACAGCCAAAACATGCTATGAAAACAGTAAAAGAGGTAAGGAAATACTTACCTCTTGCCATGGAAGCTGGATCTCTCTCTAGAAGCTTCTAAATCTCTAATCTGGAATTGAGCTACTGAAGGATCTTTCTCAACAATCCTAGGGTTCACTGGAGTTATGGGAAGAAGAAGGAGAAAATGAAATAAGCTGGGAATTACATGAACTGAAACAAATAAAAGAATAAATGACTAAATGGCAAGACACACAGTCGTATGCCCTAGACACACAGTTGTGTAATAGTGGAAATCTCAATTTCCGCTCTCTTTTATGTCATACATGGAATATTCACCCATAATATCCATGTACAAGCCACAAAAGGCTTTTAACAGACTCTTCTACCCTTAAACCCTCTCAAAACTCTTTCCTATCAAAGAAATCTCTCTTTTACCCTAGAATTATAACCTAAAAAGATAGTTCTACCCTCGGGCTATTACAATTCTCCCCCTCTAATAAAAATTTTGTCTCTAAAATTACGTAAACAGATCTGGGAATCTCTCTCTCATCTCAGCCTCAACCTCCCAAGTAGCTTCCTCTAGTCTCTGACTTCTCTACAGAACTTTAACCAGAAGAATCTCTTTGTCTCTGAGTGTTTTCACTCTATAGTCTAAAATTTGAACTGGTACTTCATGATATCTCAAATCATCTGACAACTCCAGATCTTGAACTTTTAACACATGAGACAGATCTCTCACATATTTCTTCAGCTAAGACATATGAAATACATTGTGGATCCTATCTAAGCTAGCTGAAAAAGCTAATATATAAGCAACTCTGTCCACTCTCTCCATAATCTGATATGAATCAATGAATCTCGGAGCCAATTTACCTTTTTTACCAAATCTTAGGACACGTTTGTAGGGAATAACTCTAAAAAACACATGGTCTCCAATTTCAAACTCTATCTCTCTACGCCTCATATCTACATAACTTTTTTGATGATTCTAGGCCTGTTTAATTCTCTACCTGATAACTCTAATTTGTTTAATCATCAATTGAGTCATCTCTAGCCCCACTATTGACTTTAATGAGTCTTTCTCCCCAATGTCATCCTAATATAGTGGTGATCTGTACCTCCTACCATACAAGGCCTCAAAAGGTACAATCTGAATAGTAGACTGATAGTTGTTGTTGTAAGTAAACTCTATGAATGGTAGCAAATCAACTCAACTAGTCTAAAAATCCATGCAATAGGCTTTTAACATATCCTCTACGATCTAATTAACTTTATTAGTTTGACTATCTGTCTACGGATGATAAACTGAATTGAAATGAAGTCTGGTCCCTAATGCTCTTTATAAACTACCCTAAAAAGCTGGCAAGAATCTTGAATAGTTGTCTGATACTATATCTCTGGGAACCCCATGTAATCTAACCACCTCTCTGACATACAAATGACCCAACTGATCAGTACTCATGCCCTCTTTGATTGATAAGAAGTGTGCGGACTTACTTAATCTGTCAACTATTACCTAGATGTTGTTATACCCATGCTACACTCTAGAAAGTCCTAATATAAAGTCTATAGAGATACTTTCCCATTTCTACTCAAGAATCCTCAATGGCTGAAATAACCTAGAAGACCTCTCATGCTCTACCTTGACTTACTGACAAGTTAAACATCTGGCAACAAATTCTGAAATATCTCTCTTCATAGCAAACCACCAAAATATTCTCTTGAGATCTTGATATATCTTGGTACTGCTGGGATGTGCTGAGTAAACTATACTGTGAGCCTCTGACAAAATTTTCTGTCTCAAATTTGTGTCCTTTGACACACAAACTCTATCTTTAAATCTCAAAATCTTATCTCTAGTATCAAAATCTAGTGTTGTACCCTCAATGACCTTTTAAATCATACTTTGAACCCACATATTTGACATCTAACCAGCCTTGATATCATCTAGTAGCGTGGACACCATCTGAAGTCTAGAGAAACCAATTATCATTATCTTAATATCCTTTCTGGAAATCTTATGCTGCAACTAACTCTACATTGAAATCATGGATAAAGCTACTCTCATACTCAAAGCATCAACTACTATATTAGCTTTACCCGGATGATAGTGAATCTTGCAATAATAATCCTTCACCAACTCTAACCATCTTCTCTATCTCATATTTAATTCTCTCATGGTGAATAAATACTTGAGACTCTGATGATTTGAATATATACAACATCTGACACCATATAGATAATGTCTCTAGATTTTCAAAGCAAACACTACTGCAGCCAACTCTAAGTCATGTGTAGAGTATCTTAACTCATAGTCCTTTAATTAACTAGAGGCATAGGTAATTACCCTACCTTGTTGTATCAATATTGCTTCAATCCCCTGGTGGGAAGCATCTATAAAAATATCATAGTCAACACCCTTTTAAGGTAATACCAACACTAGAGCACTAGTTAATCTCTACTTAAACTCTTGAAATCTCTCATTGCATACCTCGATCCAAACAAAAAGAACCTCACTCCAAGTCAAAGCTGTTAATGGTCTCGCTATGCTAGAAAAACCTTTGATAAATCTTCGGTAATAACTAGCCAAACTAAGAAAACTCCTAATCTCCTTAGGTATCCTTAGCTTCGGCCAACTCAGAATGACCTCTATCTTACTCGAATTCAATGAAATACCAGCTACTGAGACTATATGCCAAAGAAATGTCACACTACTAAACCAAAACTCATATTTGCTGAACTTGGCATAAAGCTGACGATCTCTTAATCACTAAAGAACAAACCTCAAGTGTTCCTCATGCTCCTTTACACTTCTCAAGTAAACCAAAATGTCGTCGATAAATACAACAATGAATCTATCTAGACAGTCTTGGAAAACTTGATTCATCAAATCCATAAACACTGTAGGAGCATTCGTCATCCCAAAAGGTAACACCACAAACTCATAGTGGGCATACCTCGTCTTGAAAGTCGTCTTGGGTATATCTCTTTCTACCACTCTCACCTGATAATACCTAGAGCTCAAGTCTATCTTGGAGAACACTATAGCTCTATTGAACTGATCAAACAGATTATCGATCCTCAGCAACAGATACTTGTTCTTTACTGTTACTTTGTTCAGCTTTCTATAATCTGTACACATTCTCAAAGACCTGTATTTCTTCTTTACATATAGGATAGGAGCACCCCATAGCGAACAACTTGACCTAATGAACCTCTTATCAATTAATTCTTGAAGTTGCTTCTTTAACTCTTGTAACTCTGTTTGAGCCATCTGATACGAAGCCTTAAAGATAGAAGTCATACCAGGAAGCAGCTTAATACAAAACTTTAATTCTCTCTTAAGAGGCAACCTTGGCAAATCCTCTGAAAACACATAAAAAAATTCTCTCACTATAGAACCTCCTCGATACTTAGCCCAACTATATCTCTACATACCACATTACCTTACACATCATTTACTTAAGAGTTTTCTTGCCTGCAAACAGGAAATAAGTGGGGTCTCTGCTCTCTCTTCTCCAAACACAAACCGATTAAGGTCTAATTATAGTCTAATCTTTTTCCTTCTATAGTCTATCTCTGTCGTATAATTACTTAGGAAATTCATATCTAAGATCATGTCAAAATCAGCTAACTCCAATATGATCAAATCTATCCTCAATCTTTTACTCATAATCTCAATTTCTTGATCTAACAATACCTAGTCACTCAAACCATACCACCATCTAGCATCTCTATACATATACTCTTATCTGTCGCACTAGCGATTAACCCTAAACTCTCTATTACCTCTATATATATGAAGCTATGTATGACACTACAATCAATCAACACATAAATAGGAGTTTTAAGAAAGAGTAATTGACTAGTAACTGCATGCGGAGTTGCCTTTGCTTAATCCCACCTGACTTTAAAAACTCTGGCTCTACCTCCACCTGAAGGACCAATACCTCCTCTAGGTATATTGGGATCACCTCTACCTACTCCATCACCTCAGCCTGCTGGACCAGAAAAGCCTCTACTTGAAGGACCATCATCAATAATTGGACATCTTGATACCTTATGTCTAGGCTATCTATAACTGAAGCACACACTATGTTCTACTAGACACTCACCTGAATGCCTCCTACCATAAGTCCTATATGGTGGTAGCTCTGTCTTCTGCTTTCTTCCTTTGGTAGATTTCTTAGATTGTATAGGTCTCTTTCCTCTATCATTGCCCCTGTCAAAACCTCTATCTAGGCCTCTCTCTACTAGCCTATTAAACACACCCATTCTCTATAAATACATCTTTGATCTCAAGCCTTTCCTTAAGGCATCACTGAATCTCTAGGGAGGATAAGATCTTGTCATGATGTCTCTGGCTATAACTGGGTGAAAACCATGCATAAATTTATGAACTCTAGTGATCTCTGAGGCTGTCATACCTGGGACAAATCTCACTAATTGATTAAACCTGGTGGCATAATTCTTTATTGAATTTATGCCCTGAGTCAACTCTATAAATTTTTGGGCATTCATCATGTCTGCACGGTGATATTCTTCATCAAACAATCTTATGAACTCATCCCAAGACAATCTTTACTCATCCACTGACATCCTAGCGAGGTCCACCACACCCTCGCATCACCTCTAAGCATATAAGTGGCATACCTTACTTTCTTTCTATCGGTTATGGTAAACAATCCCATGACACTCTTAATTGACTTTATCTAGTCTTCTGCTACTACAAGATCTTTGAAACCAGTAAATTTAGGTGGTTGATGAGCTTTTAGTAAACTGTAAATCAGATGAAGTCTCTCTGACTCACTAGTACTGGTTGTACCTGTATCAGAACTCTGACCCTTTTGAAACTTATACCCTAGCATCTGATAACTCTCTACTCTTTGATCATAATAATCTCTACCTCACCTTTGACGGGCTTCACTTCTAACAGGCTCTTAAGTCTCAATCCTTTCTGTATGTTGTAATCCTTCTCTCATAACTTCTCTGACTATATCTTTGACATCCTCTGCTCTAAGAGACACTTGAGAGTGTTGAGACTGCCTAAGGTCACTAGTACTTATGGGTCTGATGGAAGCACTACTCTGTTCACTCATATCTTAAGGTAAATAGGATTTTCTAGATAGAAAATCCTATTTACCTTAAGACTAGAAAATCACAACATAGAGGATCAACATCAAACATAAACTAAAATCACACTTAAATACTTACACTGAGAGAAAGCGAGCGATGGTTGTTGGGATATGCTAGCTCTCAACTCATGCAAATGGTAGAAAACAATGCATACGAAAACTTATTTTCTGAAAATACTTTTCAAATTCTGCTAAATGGCTCAAAGCAATGCTCTAATACCAAACATTATAGCAACCCTCGCCCCAAGCCACTATAGCGACCCTCGCCCTAAGTCACTATACACTACAGAAACATACTATAATTCATAAATAAAATATACCTATGACAGGGATCTCCATAGTAAAAAGACTATTGTTGCTACTGAATTAAAATTTCTTTATATGTAAAAGTTGTTCATATAATTTATTATAATAATAAATAGAAAATGCTAAAATATACGTGTAAAATCCCCACGCTACTCATGTATAGAACATATTACTCATACAGTGTATACTAAAGTATAATACACATATATATACAGGAGAAATAAGTAAAAACATGCGAGCCAAACATGCTATCTATGTCAAGCCATATCCCAAAAATCTGACAGTTGTCTTGCTCTTACTCAACGCTTTCTAATCACGAACCTGTAAAAAATGAAACAAGAAATGAAGAGAGAGTGACAAAGTCACTCAGTAAGCGTTTCCTAACTCAAACACTCATAGGTCTCAAACTCAGCTGGCTACTTGACTCATCACGTAAACCACCCCTTAACTATTTTTCTTATTTCTAATTCTCTTTATATTTTGAGTGCATTTGTTTTCTGTATTATTCTTTGTCTTATGCTGCTCTATTTCTCATGAGATGTTGTACATGACATGGAATGTATAAGCTGATGTCATGTGTATGCTACAAAGCTATAAAACTTGCCCTTGGGCCTGATTTTCTAAAAAACATTTTTTTCTAAAATTTTTTTCTAATAATGAAAGCTGCGATCTGAAGATCTTGAATATATACATATAATATAAGCTAAAAATTAAATAAGAAAGTATTGTATCTAAAAATATCTACTATGTTGGTCAGACTGATGAATATAGGGATTCGACACCCTAGTCATGTGAGCTCAAATCCTACTACATCTACTGATATATAACCAGTACTCTCTCTGACGAGCTTAGTCAATAACCATCTCCTCTCTAGCGGATACTGGTTTCCCTTTTTAACGGGTATGCGAACTCATAGGTACCTCCTCATATCCACCCCTAACTGATGTCTGAAACATCATATACTTATAATTTAAAATCATATTTTTGGATCATTGGATCCGTTTTTTTTAAAATCATCTGATATGGCATGTCATGATCTATGTTGATAATCATGTATGATATATTGTTATATCATCTTATTACTAAGTTCTGTGTGCTTAGCAATGGTTTAGAGTGGCTTAACTTTGTTTTAACATTCTTTTTCTGCTTTTCTTAAGGTGCACGGGCGTGTGTCTCTATACGCACGGACGTGTGTGAAAACACATGGGACTTTGTGAAAGTTGTGTCCTTGGTCGTGCTAGCTTTTGGAATCATTTCATAAAACTTTGGTTTGCCACACGAGCGTGCATATAAGGCACAAAGCCATGTCTCACATTGTACATACATGTAGCTACCTCACAACACTTTCGTGTCTTATCTAAATAGACGTGTATAATTGGGAATGGATACACGGGAGTGTGCACTTAGGTATGCGGGCATGTGTCTATATTTTCATACGCACATGGGTGCCACTCAAAGCCATGTTCATGCAGAAATGAGGCTACATGGGTATGCATCCTCAGGTGCGCGGTCGTGTGCTTAACCCAAATTCTACATATTACATCTAGAAACCCAGAAATCCTACTCCAATCTCATCCAAACTTCAACCCAACAATAACACACGCTCAAAACTACTACTAGCATGTATATATTCATCACAAACTCATCTCAATCATATCGCATATCATAATTAAAGCATACAACTCATGTATACAAGAAAATACACATATAAACATGTAATTAGCCACTCAATCAACCAATAATTCATCATATCAAAGCTCAAACATGTAGATAACACTTCAACCAAGAACATAATGGTTCTTCACAACTCAAAATAGCCAAAACATGATATGAACACAGTGAAAGAGGTAAGGAAACACTTACCTCTTGCCATGGAAGTTAGATCTCTCATTCTATGAGCTTTTGAATCTCTAATCTGAAACTGACCTACTAAGGGATCTCTCTTAACGATCCTAGGGTTTATTGGAACTGAGGGAAAAAGAAAGAGAAAATGAAATAAGCTGGGAAAAGCTAGGAATTATGTGAACTGAAACAAATAAAAGAATATTTGGCTAAATGGCAAGACACACAGTCGTGTATGCAATGGAAATCTTAATTTCCATATTCTTTCGCGCCATACATGGAATAGTCACCTAGAATATCCATGTACAAGCCACAAAAGGCTTTTAAAAGACTCTTCTACTCTTGAACCCTCTCAAAACTTTTTCCTATCAAGGAAATCTCTCTTTTACCCTGGATTCATAACTTAAAAAAATAATTCTACCCTCGGGCTTTTACATAAATTATATTGATGATTTTAAGTATTACAAAATAGATTACATCCTTGCCCTGGATAAAATATGTAAAACCTCCTGCTAGATGTTATTATACTGCTAGTATTTATTTATTATATAGAAAACTATATTATATTATTTTATTTTCTTACTGCCTGAAAATGATTATCGATCACATCCAATAGGAAACCTTACACAAAACTATATTGAAAACACATGCAATGTAGAAGTTTATAAAATAAATGTGGTGGAAAACTGAAACCCACTATACAGTACCTTGAATATAACTCATATTTTATTATTAATACTAGTATTTGCAAATACAAGTGATATTGTACATCCCATATGCATGAGCAACATAAGCATGTAAGCCAACATGCTATCTTTTGAAAACTAAATACATATATACATACATATACGAAACTAAAAACCTCGAGTAAGAACTTGCTCAAGCTGTATCCCACTCATCAGCCACCTCATACTCTAAGCTCAGCTCCTCAAAACACCAACCTGCAAGAAAAAAAAATTGAAGGGGATGAGTGACAAGTCACTCAATAAGCATCTCCTACCGTTACCTTCGAGTAGGCACAAAGCTGATATATATCTGGCTAGCTACTAAGCTGATGAACTTAACTAAGTTCTCTGATAGCCTAATAGCTTCTTTTCTTATCTTATTCTCTATCTTTTTTCTTTAATGCTTTCTTGCTCTGTTTTTATAACATTGTCAATCTAATTACTAGCTTAATAGACTCTACTTTGTCCATAACTAGTCTAACTATTTATCCAAAACCTCATGTGAGTACATTCTGATCTGGTAGAATATTTTTCTTCAGTTAACTTATTGTTCAGATACTACCTTATGTTGTGTCATAAATACGTATATGAGTATACATAAATAACCCAAAATGAAGAGAAATCTGAGTAATCTAACTTGGCTCACTAAGCTCTTTTTTTTATATTCATTAACTTTTCTCTTTTACTGCTCTATTATAGGTTTATTTTGTAAACTTTTTTATTCTGTTACATATATGTAATATTCTATACCAGCTTTTCTTTCTAGTATTTCATATTTTGTCTGCATTATTGGTTATCAGATTATCTGATAATTTCTCAGTTATACTTGTTATTCTCTCATGTATTGTCAAATGATTCTTATGTATTCTGAATGTTTATTGTTTTACTGTATCTCACTAATTAATCATAAACTGAATCATGCTTTACTGTGTATGTCATATGGAAATGACATGACATAAAGTATGCTGAAATCATATCTAAGCCTTGGCCTATTTACAAAAAACATGTGTCTAAAAACTGTTTACTGAAATACTACTGGTGGATCCAAAGATCCTAAAATAACTGTGCTGCGTAGACTGAAGAATACAAGGATTCAACACCCTAGCCATGTGAGTTTCCTATGTAAACACGTGCTAGAAACTTTCTACACATGTGATGCCACTAAATTTGATATTAAAATTGAGTGGCTCGTGTTATCATCAAACCTTAAGCTACTAACTGAGTACAACAGTATATACTAATATAAAGTGGCTAGTATGAGCATATAGCTCCTGATGCTGGCTCCCGTAAGGGTGTGCTGAAACTCCTAGGTACCCCCTTGTATTCACACTTAAAATCAATGTTTTTCTACTAAAAATATGTATTCGGATCCTTAGATCTATTTATGAAAATACTGTATGGTATGTCATGTCATGTAATGATATCATGCATGATAATTATCATTTCTTTTCTTCTGATTACTTTCTGTATTGATGTACATTTGTTATAGTTATGTTCTGTGTATACTCAATGTTATACTGTTTCTATAACTTATTAAGCTCATTAATAAGTTTCGTGTAACTTTTATGAGTCTGCCATTGTTTCGGTAAGAGATTCAAGACTAGCTTGAGAGAGAGATCCAGACGCCATGGCAAGAGGTAAGTATTTCTTTACCTCTTCACTTAGGTTTCCAGCATGTTTTTTTGGTTTTCCAACTTTCTGGACGTTTGTTGCATGTTGTGGATGTTTTCTAGCATGTTTTGATGATGAAATGATGAAAAGCATGATGATTGATGAGCTTAATATGCAATGTATGTTGTGTATGTTGCTTGGGTATGCTTTGGATGAGAAATGCATGACATTTGTTATGCTAAATGAGAATGAGTTGAGAATGTTTATGGGCATGAGCATGTGTTGTATTTGTGTTTAATTAAAGATTGAATGAGTGTTGGATGTGTTTGAATAGGATTTTCTGGGTTTCCAGACGTATCTACAGATTCTAGGTTGAGCGCACGACTGTGTACCCGAGGGGACATGCCCATGTGGTCTCAAATCTGTATGAGACATGGCCTTGCATATTACCCGTATGCGTATGAAAATCCACACACATGCCTATGTACCCGAGTGCACACGCTCGTGTGTCTAATCCCAAATACGCATGCCTGTGTAGGCAAGACACAGGATGGTACTGAGGTTGATACATGCTCGTGTAGTGTGATACACGCCCGTGTGTCTAGTCATGCACGCCCGTGTATATGCACCACATGCCCGTGTGGTCAGCCCATTTCATGATTTGATGAGAAATTTTCCAGAACATTGTACGCCCATCAGCACGAGAAGCACACAGTCCTGTGTGTATTGACACATACCTGTGCACGTTAACACACATGCCCGTATGGTTTAAGAAAAACAGAAAAGAGAAATTTAAATAAAGATAAGCTATCCTAAGTTTTTCCTAAGCAGAATCTAAGCATGTGAAACATAAGAATAACAAGAGATAACATCATTTCATGCATGATTAGCAAGTATTGAGCATGGCATGCCACATATGAGACATTTTCAGAAAAAAAAAGGGTCTATGGATCCAAGAGATATTTTAAAAGTATATTTATATGTACGATGTTTCAGACATCAGTTAGGGGTGGATACGAGGGGGCACCTGTTAGTTCGCACGCCCGCTAGAGAGAGAAACCATGGTTCGCTAAAGAGAACATAGTCGTGCACGAGTAGTTTTCTTATAGGTTTGAACTCATACGGCCAAGGTGTCGAATCCCTATGTTCATCAGACTGGCTAGCATAGCAGAGATATTTTTCAGATACAGTAATTTTGATACTGTTTTCAGATATACTATATGTATATATATGAGGATCTTCGAATTAGAGATTTTTATGAGAAAGAGTTTTCAGAAAAGATGAGTTTTCAGAAAACCAGCCCGAAGGGTAAAGTTTTATGAGAAATGAGATTTACATGACATCAGAGCATGCATATCATGTCATGTATAGCATTCATAGGAAACATATGAAATAAAAGCACAGTACAGAGCATAAAACACATGAGAATTCTAAAAACTTAATGATTAAAGAAAGTAAAGAGATAAAAGATAAAAAAGAATGAGAAAACAGTAAACAGAGAATCCGAGGTCTGGTCTATGATCGGTCTTTGCTTGATGACCTATCTGTGTAAGAGATAGGAAACGCTTATTGAGTAATTTTGTCACTCACCTCTTTCTCTTCCTTTCTTTTTTGTAGGTCAGTGAGTTTTGGGGACTGAGATGTGGCGATGCAGCTGTGAGATTTTGGAGACATTGCTCGGCAGCTAGTTTGAGATTCGACTCATTTGCTCTGTTAATCGCATCTCATGTATTTATGTTTGTGTGTATTATGTTATTATGCACTATATGACTAACATGATTTTAATACATGAGTAGCTTGAGATTTCAAAAAAGTCTTTATGACTTATTTTATTACAGTTTTCATATTTTACGCTTCTGTATATTAATGTTTAAAGTATTTTGAGCAGCAGTTAATTTTCTTTTCCTTCATAGGGATCTCCGTCACAGGCATATTTTCATTATTATTTATATATATATATATATATTTTTTACAGCTGCGCACAGTAGGCTTGGGGCGGGGGTCACTACATTGGGCTTAGGAGTATTGACCTTCTCCTTATGAGTCTCTACTACTTTCCTTTTACCTTTATCCTCGGATGAGAATTTAGTTTTAAGGTAAGAAGTGGAGCCTTTGTATTGAGTACTATCATTATAAAAGGTTTTAGGGGCTACAATTTTTAATGACTTCCTTTGCCTCTCCACTTTGATAGCTATTGCAATAGGTTTACAATTCCATCGTATTAGTAATTTTATTATCCAACCCCCCTAAAAGTCTTACAATTGTTTGTTTTTTAACTTTAGGTATATCACTTCTCATTAAGATTTTTTTCAAATTCCAAAATATACTCTTCCATACTCTCATCCCTTTACTTGAGTGTATTCAACAGAAGCAAAATTAACAATAGTTATGAAAGATCTAATATAGTAAACTGATAGATACAGTGACAGAGTATAAGTTGGCTGGACGGGTTCAACTCTAGGGTTTGCTGGAAAAAGGAAAAGAGAAAGAAAGCTGAAGGAAAACTACGGGAAAATGTGGGAAAAAGAAATATATACTGCGTCTCTCTCCTGGCACACGGGCGTGTGCCCCTCAAAATCTCAAATCTCTTTCTCCTCACGCCATACAAGAAATAATCTTCCCAAAATGCCCATGTATAAGCCACGAAAGGTATCTAAATGACTTTTCTACCCTTGGAACCCTCTCTAGACAATTTCCTAACTAGAAATCTCTCTTTTACCCTTACTCTCAGAGCCTAAAATGACACTTCTACCCCTAGGCTATTACACCTAATAATAATCCTAAAGATAAGAAATGCTACAATTATGACAATATTCAAGCCAATTGCATAAATAAAAAGGTAATGACTTTGAAAGAAATTAAAGAGATTAAGGAAACATTACAAAGAAAGAAAAGTAATGATAACAAAGAAAAAAGTGAGGAAGAGATTGTAGAAAAGGTGATAATGGAACCATGCTTGTAATTAGGATAGCATTATATGGACAAGTTGGCTAAGGTGAAGAACAAAGGGAAAAGCTCTTTCAAACATCAATGCTAAGGTGTGTACACTCATTATTGATGAGGAAAGTTATGCCAATGTTACATCCACCACCCTTACAAAGAAGTTGAGCTTACCAACCCTTGCATATCATAACCTTACAAATTATAATGGCTAAGTAATGGAAACGCTCTTCAAGTTACCAAATAGGTTGTTATGTCATTTTCTATAAGAAAAAGATATGTTGATTAGGTTATTTGTGATGTTATAACTATAGATGCATGTCACTTACTATTGCAAAGGTCTTAGCAATTTGATAAGAGGTTTTACATGATAAGAGAAAGAATACTTATACCTTCAAAGTGGACAAGAAAACCATCACCCTTACACCTTTTAAGCCATCTCAAATGCATTATTCTTAAACCTAAAAACCATAAAGAAAACCTTTTCTTAAGTGAAATCTAAGTAGAACAAGCTATAGTAAAGAACAAACCTATCTTTGCATTGCTTATCACTGAGAAAAGAGATCTTAAGCCTATAAACGAACCTTACCCCCTAATCTAATCATTACAACATGAATACTAAGTTGTTTTCTCACATGAACTACCATTTGGCTAACCACCTTTGAGAGGAGTAGAGTACTATATAGACTTCATACTTAGATCTTTATTACCCAATAGACTAGCCTATATATGTAATCTAGATAAGGCTAAAGAATTATAAAGGTAAGTTGATGAGTTTATTGCCCATAAACATGTGAAGGAGAACTTGATAAATGTTAGCTTTATTGGTTTCTAAGAAGGATGACTCATATAAGATGTATATAAATAGTATAGTTATTAATAATATCACTACTAAGTATAAGTATCACATTCCTAGACTTGATGGCATGTTAGATGAGTTACATGACTACCATATTTTCAAAGATAGATTTTAGGAGTGGCTATCATTAAATAAGAATGAGAGAGGGAGATGAATGAAAGACAACTTTAAAACTAAGAAAAGGTTGTATAAGTGGATGGTTATATCATTTGGCTATCTAGGACACCTAGCACATCATGCGATTGATGAATAAAATGTTAAAACCATTCTTGGAAAGATTTATGGTAGTATATTTTGATGATATATTGATGCATAGTAAAGAACAAGAAGACCATTTGCAGTAATTGAAGCAAGCATTTGATATGTTGAGGGAAAAGAAGTTGTATGTGAAGTTAGAGAAATATGACTTCCTTAAACCTAGTATTGTCTTCCTTGGTTATGTGGTATCAAAAGATGGCATCATGATGGATCAACCTAAGGTAGAAACAACTAAAAGTTAGCCCTAACTTAAGTCCATAACTAAAGTTAGAAGTTTTCATGGGTGGCATTTTCTTATAAAACATTTATATCTAATTTTATCACCATCATGGCCCTCATCAATGAATGTTTGAATAAAATAAGTTTTGAGTGGTCTTTTATGGTCAATGAAGCCTTTGAATCTTTAAGAAGAAGTTTTTTAAGGCACCAATCCTTATCTTGCCTAATTTTTCCTAAGTTTTTAAAGTATGATACAAGTGGTGCTAGAATTGGGGCAGTGTTTATGCAATTCAAATGCCCTATTACTTACTTTAATGAGAAGTTAAATGATCTAAGAAGAAAATATAGCACTTATGACAAGTAATTCTATGCAATTGTAAGGGCTTTATATCATTAGAGTTATTATCTAAGGCCTAAATAATTTATAATATATTCAGATCACCAAGCATTAAAGTTTATCAATGCGTAATACAAACTCAGTCCAAGGTATGCTAAATAGGTGGAATTCCTTCAATCATTCTCCTTTGTGTCAACAATGTGGTGGTTAATGCTTTATCAGAAAGGTGCTTGCTACTTGTCATTTTAGATGCTAAAATTATATGATGAAGGAATGTTATACTAATGATGAATAAATAAGTGTTATTATGTAAGAAGGGGAATTAAAAGGATTATATGGTGCAAGATAGCTTTTTTTTTAAAGGCAATAAGATTTGTGTTCCAAAAGAGAGTTTTAAGGAATTAATTGTGAGGATGACACATAAGGGAGAACTTACTAGTCATTTTGGGTTACTTAAACTTTAAAAATTATCCACTATAAGAGAAAAAGGATGAAACAGCCTAAGGTTAAAGTAGTTTTTTAGGCTTTTGATCGGGGTTAGAAGAGAGATTTTATAGCTAGAGATTAGCCTCAGTGAGTTATGAGGGTAGAATAGTCTTTTCATAGAGGTTTTATATGGGTTGTGCTTGACACACGTCCATGTGTGTGTCTTATGTGAAGAGTACGACCATATGCCTTGGTGGTACATGACGGTATGTCTTCGTTGGGTCACACAACTATATAAAGAGAGATTTTTTGTTTCAGTCAACTTGCCCATTTTTTCTTCTTCTTCCTTTCCAATGAGCCTTTATCATTTTCAGAGGTAGAAGCCGACTTTGGCAACTAATCCAGCTAGGATTTAGTTGGAGATAGAGACTTAGAAGATCTTAGCAGCTTCAGGTAAGTGTTTCCTTACTTCTTTCCTATTTCTTAGCATGTAAATCCCTGGATGAGTTTATTTAGTGATTTCAGCTTGATTTTGAGATGTTGAGATTGTGATAGAAGTGTATGGTTGCTTGTTTGTATGCTAGAATGAGTTTATTTTAAAGAGATTTTGTGATTGGGAGAGTTAGTTTATAGGTTTTCCTAATGTAGTACCATCGAGGTATGGTAGACATATATCTGTTTACTTGTGGGTGCATGCCTGTGTAATCCTATTTTAGTGATAACACGCCCATGCATGGTTGTCGTGCACACTCAGACAAGTCTGAACACATGCCCGTGTGCTCACTTTCAATTCCACATGCCTATGTATACGCAACACAAGAGTGTTATGTATGCTATTGCATGCCTGTATATGTAAGGACACGATCGTATGTTTCCTTTCATATGCATATATGTCCTGAAACACACGCTTGTGTAATAGGCCTTTTTAGTAGAATGGTTTCCAAAAGCTAGCACGTCTTAGCACGGTCCCTACATACGGTCTTGTGTATTCCCCTACACACTCATGTATCTTCATACACAGGCCTATGCACTTAGTAAAAGTAGCAGAACAGTGCAATAAAAGTAGAAACATAAAGAAAAAGAAAGAAACAAAAAAACAAAAAGAAAAGAGAAAAGATAATATATTTTTCAAAATCACACTTCAATCTCACAACAGTACAAGAACACTCATCAATAGACTAAAATAACGTAATCCAATGATAGGTTACGATTATAAAACAGAAATAAATAAAAAAACAAAAACAGTATGAGTATAAATAGAAACAGAAACATAACATAAATAGGAAAACAGAGACAAAGCTGGTAGAAGTATAATAGAATGTGAAACTTATTAATAAGTTACAGAAGCAGCATAATAGTAAGAATACACAGAACTAGAAGCTTCAATAAGAAACACATAATAGAACTATAATAATTGATTTAGTAAGATAAACTATAATCAGAGAGAGAAGAGAATTAATAAGATAACATACATGAATAACATCATTTAGCATAGCATGCTAAATAGTTTTTTCAAAAAAGGGATCAAAGAATCTACTTGTGTCAGTTTTCAGCATTAAGACTCGATATCCGAGTTAGTTAGTATGGGTGAATTCGAGGAGGCATTTATAAGATTCTAGCTTTCTAACTTCGTTCAGATTGGTTAGATTTCAGCTTGTTGGTTCAAGAACTAGTATGGTAGGATATTTTAGCTTACTGACACTTCGTTGATATGGTTCAACCCACATAACTAAGATGTCGAATCCCTATATTCATCAGTTTGATCAACATGGTAGGTATCTTCAGACACACAGAGATTTCAGAAACAGCTTTATTCAACTTTTCAGTATTTTGGATCTTCCTATCCTAATAATAGTTTTAGTAAAAGATTTTCAATAAATAGGCCCAAGGGCAAATAACATGATTTCAGCATACCATGATACATATTACATGGCATGGAAAGTATACAGACAGCAAGACCAAAAACATGTAAAAAAAGAAATAAAGGAAAGATTAAGCTATACGATATACATTAGAAGTAAAGAAATAAAAGAGTATAACTAATCCTATGAGAACTCAAGAGTACTCTAGGTCTCAAAATTTAATAAGAAAAGCAAGAAGAATAATAAATGTTAAAAGAGGATTAGAAAAAGCTATTAGGCTATTAAGAACTTAGTTAAAATCATCTAGATAACAATTATTCAATAGTAGCTTAGTTTAAAGCCTACTCGAGGGCAGAGGTAGAAGATGCTTACTGAGTGACTTGTCACTCGTCCCCTTTAGTTTCCTTTCTTATAGGTTTGTGTTTTAGGGAGCTAAGCTTGGAGCATGAGATGGTTGGAGTATGGGATATGGCTTGAGCGAGTTTTTACCCGAGTTTTCAGTTTACGTATGTATATGTATATATGTTTAGTTTTCAGCAGACAACATGTTTGTGGCTTATATGCTTTGTATTGCTCATGCATATGGTATGTACAGTATCTTCTATGTTTTCAGATATTATTATTATATAGTAAATATGAGTTTTATTTTAAGATAATGTACAGTGGGTTTTAGTTTTCTATCACATATTTTTAATCCAACTTCTGCATATTTTTAGTAAATAGTAAGCGTAGGACCTACCACTATATATTAGAGATATGTTTTAGTTACAATAAAAAAAAATAAAATTAGTCTACGATAATATATAGCAGTAGGCACTATAGGGGATATAGTGGCGTTTCCCCAAATACAACTAAAAGCATTAGTTTCAACGACGTTTTATTAAAATGCCGCTAAAAATAGTATATACCAATGAATCCTTAAAATAATAAAAAAATATTGCTAAAATCTTAGTTTTTACCGATTTTCTTTAAAACACCATTAAATACATAAAAAAACACCGCTAAAGTAGGGTTTTTATTGATGTTTCTAAAAACATCGGTAAAGCACTCTTCCCCTTTCTTTCTCATTTTCTCCCGCTGCTGTTGTGCATGTATTCTACTGTTGGTGTTGTTTTCGTCAGTTTTAGGTCTTTTTTTTTACGGATTTTGACCATTTCTTCTTCATTTGGAGATTACAACTTCTTCCTTTCTTCACCTTGGCTCCCATTTAGCTCAAAAAGTTGTAAGTTTTTTGAAAATTTTGGAATTATTTTTGTTATTTGTTATTATTAAAGTATGTTAGTTATTAAGTTTTGAATCCTTATTTTGAGCAAATGATTGAAATTTAGCCAAATGAAAGGGTTGGTTTGTATGTGGTATTGAAGTGGAAGTTTTTGATTGAAATCCATCAAATTATTAATATCCTAAAACTAATAATATTAGAAACTCTTACATTGAAAATAAAAAAAATTAACATTTTAAAAAAATTTCATTTTAAAAAATTGATGAAGTAATTAACTTTATTATTGGAAAAGAGGAATAAAAATATATCATTGGAAATGAGTTAAAAGATTCATGAGTAAATTCAATTTATTATTTTAAGAGAGTAAACAATTCATGAGTAAATTCACTTCATAAGTAAAAAAATATATAAACTCTTACACATTTATATTAATTTGTATTTTTTAAATTATATTAAAAATAAAAAAATGTATAAACTCTTATGCATTTATATTAATTTATAAACATTTATATAAATTATCTTATCTTAAATTGAAAATAAAAAAAAATTCACGATTTAAACAAATTTCACTTTAAATTATCTTATATAGTTATAATAATTTGTATATTTTATTATTATATTGCATGAGTAACTATATGCTTATTAAGTTAATATTTTTTTATTAAATAATTAATGTTTTGAGTAGTTCAAACACAAATAAATATTTGTCAAAATTTGAAAAATTTAACTACCCACTCGTCAATATAACTAACAAAAGTTATATGGTATGATTGATTTGGTTTTTTTGTTAGTTATAATTATAGTTGTATACTTATTTGTCAGTACGTTATTATGAATACTCGCAACTATAGAAGATGGATGAATTTTGATAGAGTTACTGTATAATTTTTATAAGGGTTGAATAGCTTCCTTGATTTTGCATTTCGAGGTTAATCAAATACTGACAAGATCCATGTCCTTGTAAAAAGTGTCAATTACCACTATAAAAATCGGGCAGAATTATGTGACCATTTAGTGGTTCATGGTTTTATAGTTGGCTACACCACTTGGTATTGTCATGGTGAATCTTTGGGTCCACTAGGGTCTACCCCAAATGTCTAAGTACAAAAAGAAATGACTATAGATAATCACTTGACAAAAATGTTACATGATATTTTCGGGATATCTAGACAATATTTGGATATATGTATGCATAGTAGAGATGTAATGGAACCCAATGTTGATGATACTGTGATGGAAGAAAATACGAACCACTTCATTGGACAAAGGGAAGATTCAAGGAAATTATTGGAAGATGTTATGGAAGAGTTATATCCAAGGTGTGACAAATTTTCTAAACTATCCTTCATTTTACATCTTTATAATTTAAAATGTCGTTATGAATGGTCTAACGAATCGATTGATGCTTTAATTAAGCTTTTAAAAGATGTTTTTCCAAAAGGTGAGACACTGCCAAGTTCTTTTCATGAAACAAAAAAGATTATTGATGTCTTGGGACTTAAGTATGTTAAAATTGATGTTTGTCTTAATGATTGTATGCTATTCTAAAAAAAGAAAACTTCTGGTGACTTATGCTCAGTTTGTAGGGCATCTCGTTGGAGAAATTTTGAGACTAATTCATGCAATGGCATAAGAAATTCAAATTTGGTTAAGAAAAAAAAATTTCCATTGAAAGTGTTACAGTATTTTCTAATCAAACCAAGACTTCAAAGACTATTTATGTCCCCAAAAACTAGAAAGCTAATGACACAGTATGATAAACACCATACTAAAGATGGAATTATGAGACATCTGACTGACTTAGAAGTATGGAAAAGCTTTAACTCGAGGTACCCTATATTTGGTCAAGAACCATGTAATGTTAGATTGGGTTTAGCAAGTGACGATTTTAATCCGTTTGGTACTATACAAAGTACTTATAACATATGACCTGTTATTTTACTTCCTTACAATTTATCCCCATGGTTGTGTATGAAACAACAATTTTGTATACTCTTATTATTAATTCCTGGTTCTTTTAGGCCTGGTAATGGTATCGATGTTTAGTTGCAACCTTCGATAGAGGACCTAAACGACTTATGGGAGGTAAGGGTGAAAACTTTTGATGGTTCATCATAAAAAAATTTTTAATTGCATTCAGCAATTATGTTGACCATAAATGATTTCCCAGTTTATGGTAATCAATTTGGGTGGAATATTCATAATTGTTTTGCATGTCCTTGTTGTAATACAAAGACAGACTCCAAGTGTCTAAAGAATGGTAAAAAAATCTGTTTTATGAGGCATTAACGGTTTCTAGACATCACACATAAGTTTCATTTTGATACAAAATTATTTGATGGGACAATCAAATTAAGATCTAGTTCAGTTTGACCATCTGGGTTTGTTATTTTGGATCAATTGAAATATATCACGTTCAGTTACGGAAATATGCATAAAGAGGTAACAGGGGTCAAACCAAAAACATGGAAAAAAAAAAAAGCATTTTCTTCCAATTACCTTGTTGGCAGTCACACTTAATAAGACATAACCTTGATATGATGCACATATGGTGAATACATTTCTCAATATTGATAAAAAGTCCATGGATAACATCTATGCTCGTTGTGACTTACAAGAGTTGAATATCAAAAAAGAGTTATGGCCTCAACTATGCGATTCTAAAAGAACTTATTTACTTCTAGCATGCTATACGATAGCGTCACAGGAGAAGAAAGTATTTTATAAAGTGTTGGAAAATGTAAAATTTCAAGAGGGTCATGCCTCAAACATTTCCTGATATGCTCATAAACAACATAAATTATCTAGTTTATAAACTCATGATTGCCACATTTTAATGCAATAACTTCTTTCATTTACCTTACGAGGGATGTTACCTATGAAAGTTGGTTTGACCTTGACTGAATTATAAAAATTTTTTTGGGTTTTATGTGGTAAGTCTCTTCTAATTCTTGATTTTAAGCAACTTGAAAGAAAGATTGTGTTGACATGTAACATCTCAAGCTTAGAAATGTCTTTTAGGCGACTAATCTAGGGTTACAATGAGATTTGGTAAGAATAGTAGGGTTGTGAGAGAGTTTAAAGGTGAAATAGATGTTTTCCAATGTTAGGTGGCTTTTGCATGGGTTCTATTGAGAGGATTTGCATGCAAGTGCGGTAAAATGGCATTAGTGTAATTTTCCTACCATGCACAACCGTGCATGTTGAGGCGCACGTCTGTGCATTTGATGATATTTAGTTGCCTTCGTTTTTAGTCGTCCTTATCTTATTTTCCAGCTTGTTTTTCACTTAAGGTTTCTTTCAATCTTAGACACTAGCAACCCTAGAATGGAAGAACAACATCCAAGACCATCCAATCTAACTAGAGGGTGAGATTTGCTTGAGAAAGAAGGCTTGCTTAGCATGGCAAGAGGTAGGTGTTTCTTACCTCTTTCCCTCTCTTTCTTTATGTGATATGTTGGTTGTACATGAGTATGAGCTTGATTCCAACATGCTTGTGATGTTCCCCTACATGTTTGATGATCTTGAGATGATGATTATGCATATATGATTGATGTGTATAAGGTTATGTATGTATATGCATGCTTTGAGATGATTTGAATGATTATAAGTATGAGAATTTATGTTATTGGCAGCAAAAGCATGTGTATATGAAGTGTTTAATATGTGGGAAATGATTTATTTACATTTAGTATGAAAATTTGATGGGAATAAGCATGATCAGGTTAGCCATGGTGGTGCAGAGTAGGGTGCATGACCATTCACGCGTAGCGTATGCCCGTGCATGATGTATCTTGCATGGTCACGATCGTGTTCACGGCCCCATGCATGATCAAATTAAAGCAGGTCACAATCGTGCATATGTAGAAAATAAGGAAATATAGAGAAATCACAAAACCTACCACAACCAGCATGCACGATTAGCTCACGACCCGTGTAGGCTTATGCACATTCGTGCACTTAGACACGTACACCTGTGTGTCTAACAGAAATAAGAAAAATAAAGCATAAGCAAGAATAAATGTATAGTAAAAGCCATATAAAAGATAAAATTCAACATAATAAGATGAGATAAGCATACATGATAAATCATATACACATCATGACATGACATGCTATACAATATTTTCAGAAAGGGATCCAAGGATCCAAATAAATATTTTCAGTAGAAAAAGATTGATTTCAAGGGTGAATACGAGGGGGCACTTGTGAGTTTCAGCACAGCTAATATGGGAGCCACCATCGGGTCTATATGACCATACTAACCACTATATACAAGCATATGCGGGTGTGCTCAGTTAGTAGCTTAGGATACCATGATTAGTATATAGTACGATGCACACAGTTTCAGGCTTAACACGTGTGTAGACAGTTTCTAGCATCTGTTTGCATAGAAAACTCACATGACCAAGGTGTCGAATCATTGTATTCATTAGTCTACATAGCGCATTAGGTATCTTCGGATACTCAGTTTTCAGATATGATTTTCAGGCACAGTTTTCAGTATTTCAGTAGCTTTGATCTTAATTTTTCAAACGATGTTAGGATCTTCGGATCCAACAATAGTTTTTAGTATATATTTTTTTAGAAAACTATTTCTAATATGTAGGCCAAGGCTTAGATATGATTTCAGCATATTTCATAACATGTCATTTTCACATGACATATATAGCAGAACATGAATTTAATTTTGAGTAACTAGTGAGAAACAGTAGACAAATAGAGGACATTCAGAATATATGAAATCATAAGATGACATGTGAATCACAGAATATGAAATACGAATGTCAAAACATGAGTACTAGAACAAAGTATGAATACAGAATAACACGTGAGAACTAATTTGGTTGCTCTCCCATGCATATGTATGTTTCCAGTATGTGATTATCGTGAGAATCCTTAGAGGAGGATTGGTTTTAGGTCTGAGATAGGAAATACTTACTAGGTTAATATATCACTCACTTGTTACTTTCCTTTCTCTTGTAAGTCAGTATAGTGATGGGGGATAAGAGGAGGAGATGGTTATCGGCTGAGATCCAGTTTTTATGTTCATTTTTGTAGCATGCTTCTGGTTTGTATGCTTTTATAGTTTAGTTGCATGTGATTATACGATATATGTACATGTATGAACACATACATACGTTGTAAATACCTTTCAATATATGAACAAAAGTTTTGGGCTTATATATATATCTATATGCACATTCACCACATGTTCTTGTTGTGTATTATTGAGGAAACAATTTAAATTTAAATTTTTAAAGTTTACTATTAAATATATATTAGCAAGGACAGTAATACACAACAGGGGTGCTTACATGACACTCTACGATATGGAAAAAATTTTCCTACCCTCATTCTTCATAATTATGGTGTATTTGGTCATACATTTAGCCGCAGAAACTAGGCTTGCTAGACCTATGCATTACCGATGGATGTATCTAATCAAAAGGTAACCATTGAAAATAAATATACGAATGGTGTCTTCTAATGCAAATAATCTAACACTTTGTTATTCTTCAAGTTATTAGGCACTTTAAAATCAACTGTCCGTAACAAAACTCGTCTAGAGGGTTTGATAGCTGAAGCATTCCTTGCTTCAAAGTGTTTGGCATTTTGTGCTCGATACCTAGATGATGACAAATCAAGTCAGAGCAAAAAAAACATTGTTAACAAGATTGGATCCAATTCAATGTTATTCCCCAATGTTGGATAGCCAACTGGAAGTGTTCAAGGCTTTATGATGGATGAAAATATGTGGGTACAAGCCTGATGTTATGTCTTTTTCAACTGTGATTCGCATATAGTCCAAAGGTGTAGAGAGTAAGTTATCATTGATGATGAACATATCCATATATATATTTATATTCATTTGGGATGATATTTTTTTTATATGTTCATAATTTACAGATAACATGTTGGAGTTATTAAAAGACTTCATTACCGATGACGTCTAACTGAACATGAGGTTGACTACTTACATAGTGAATTCTTTCATGAATCGTTCAAGGAAAAGGTAAATAGACTTTTACATCATTGACATATATAACTATTTACATATATTTATTACAAGACAAAAAAAAAATGACCTATTTATGTTGTATTTAGGCAAAGGATTTGGACGTTGATGATGATGAGCATCTCATTATTGAAATCAGAGACCTTGCACGTTGTCCAAACTATATGGCTAAGTAGTTTAAAGCTTTTGATTTGTATAATAGGTTTAGATTTCGAACGAGGGAATATGAAAAAGACATGAGTACCCAAAATTATAGAGTTATGGTGGTTACAAAAACCCAAATTTATGTAAGTACTAGTGATTCACGGCCGGTATAATAGCCTAGGGGTAGAATTGTCATTTTAGGCTTTAAGACTAAGGATAGAAAAGAGATTTTTAGTTAGGAAATAGTTTCAAGAGGGTTTGAGGATAGAAGAGTCTTTTAGAGGCCTTTCATGGCTTATACATGGATATTCTAGGAAAAATATTCCATGTATGGCGCGAGAAGAGAGAGATTTAGATTTTTGAGGGGTACATGCTCGTGTGTCCGAGACACACGCCCATGTGCCAAGTGAGATATGTAATATAAGTTTCTTTTTCCCTCATTTTCACTTAGTTTTTCCTTCAGCTTTTCCTCTCCCTCGTTTCCAGTAAACCTTAGGCACAATCAGTCTAACTAGTAGTCATTATTCCGGTTAGAGATCCAAGAGCAGTTGAGAGAGAGAGATCTAGACACCATGGCTAGAGATAAGTATTTCTTTACCTCTTTCATTTAGGTTTCCAACATGCTTTTCTAATTTTTAAGCTTCTTGGATGGTTGCTGTGTAATATGGATGTTTTCCAGCATGATCCGATGATAATGTAATGCTTGGAATGATGATTTATAAGATGAGAATGAAATATATGATATTTATGTGCTTGGGTATGATTCTTATGAGAAATGTATAGAGTTTGAGCATGTTTTATGATGATTGAATGAGATGAGAAGATTTGTTGGCATGTATATATGTTGTGTTTATGTTCGATTGAATAATGGATGAGATTTGGATGTGTTTGAGTGGAATTTTCTTAGTTTTTAGATGTATTAATAGAATCTGGGTTGAGCACACGCCCATGCACCTGAGGAGACACACTCGTGTGGCCTCAATTCTGTATGAAACACGGTCTTGCATGTTACCTGTGTGCATATGAAAATCCAGACACACGCTCGCGTGCCTGATCCCAATTTCATACACCCGTGTAGGTAAGACACGGGATGGTGTTGGCCGACCAAAGTTTTATGAGAAATTTTTCCAGAAGCTTGCATGACCAAGGGCACGACTTGAGCATGGCCTCATGTGTCTTCACACATGCCCGTGTGTCAAGCATAGCACACCCGTATTTCTTGAGAAAAAAAAAAAGAGAAGAAGATTCTAAAGCATGTTTTAAGCAAAGATACGCTACCCTAAGCAATTCTAAGTGAATTCTAAGCATGAGAAACATAAGAATAATAAGATAAGACATCATATCATGCGTGATTATCAAGTATTGAGCATGACATGCCACATGAGATATTTTTAGAAAAGGGATCTAAGGATCCAAAAGTATATTTTAAAAGTATATATATACGATATTCTGAACATCAGTTAGGGGTGGATACAGGGGGCACCTGTGAGTTCGTACGTCTGCTAGAGAAGAAAACCATGGTCTGCTAGAGAGGACATGGTCGTGCATGAGTAGTTTTATTATAGGTTTAAGCTTACACGGCCAAAGTGTCAAATCCTTGTGTTCATCAGTCTGGCCAACATAGTAAAGATATTTTTAGATACAGTATTTCTTGTTACAAATTTCAATTTATACTATATGTATATATACAAGATCTTCGAATCAGATTTTTATATGAGAAAGAGATTTCAGAAAAAAAAGTTTTTAGAAATCAGGCTCAAGGGCAAGCTTTACAAATATTTATTATTTACATGACAACAGAGCATACATATCATGTCATGTATAGCATTCATGAGAAATGAGACAAAGAAAGACAAGAACATTCACGAGAACATAATGAATAAATAAAGTAAAGAAGTAAGAGAATAAGAAAAGAATGAATAAGCTACTGTAAAGCAAGTATAATAAGATGATAAGAAAACAGTAAGCTGAGAATTTGAGTTCTAATCTAAGATCAGCTTTTTCTCGATGACCTGTTTGTGTGAGAGATAAGAAATGTTTACTGAGTGATTTTGTCACTCACCTTTTTCCCTTCCTTTCTCTTTTACAGGTCAGTGAGTTAGGGACTAAGATGGAGTGATGCAGTTTTAAGATTTTGAGGACATGACTCGGCAATTAGAAGCATGTTTTGGCTCACATGCTTTGATGATATTGTAGGACCCGCTACCACGAGTACCCCTACTGCTGCATAATACGGGGAGCTTTTATTAGTAATCTGAAAACTCGGGTACTTGAGACGGGAATCCTACGAAAATAAAATAAAACTGTTTCTGCTATACATTCTGAATACACATGCGGAAGCTAAAATACATTAACTGAAATATACATTGTCTTTTTGTACAATGGGCCTACAATGCCTTTTTCATACATACATGCTGTTTTTGTACATCTAATTACATAAAACATTTATAAAACGACCACACAGGTCCAAAACTGTAAACTGTATAAACTTAAAACTGAGATCGTGGTGTGGGCCCTCTCCTGCAAGCCTCGATCCACCCGTTCCTTGGAAACAGCACGAACCACCTGAAAAATGATGGAAGAAGGAGGGGGATGAGTGATAAAGATCACCTAGTAAGTGCTCCTTACTTCCCTCAAAGCCCAAGTAAGCACAAACAATCATAAACATACCTGGTCTCGACCCTATTCATACATCTATGCGCTTGCTGGAATCTGAAACTGATTATCTGAATGTCTGATTAATCTGATTCTCATTATTATTCATGTCATGATGTGTATGTCATGTCATGCTACTGAAAATACTGATGGATGCATGCATCTGAATAACTGAATATCTGAATGTACCCGTAGGTACCTGTTGTGCTGATCAGACTTGGTGAACACAGAGATTCGACATCCTGGCCATGTAGGCTAAACAGTCTAGCTACTGGCTAGAAAGCTGAATAATAACAGCGAAATAATTTGACTGGTGTCAGAAGGCTGAAACTGAAATGCTGCTGAATGTTCTAACTGGTGTCAGAAAGCTGAATCCCACAGATGTCCCCTCGAGTTCACTCATACTCTTACCCGTACATCAGGTTCTGAATACTGAATACTACTGAATTCAGATCTCTTGATCCTCTCTGAAGCTACATGTCATGCATGATATGCATATGCAGCTTTATTAACTGAACTCATGCTCATCTGATACTTATCTGAAGCATTTTTGCCATTAAATCAATTTCCCATGCTTAATTAATCAATAAATAATCATTTTCTGGAAAACTACAGGTGCACGGGTGTGTAGGCAAGGCACACGGGCGTGCATGCCTCACACACAGGCGTGCATGGCTAAGGCACACGGGTCTGTGCCTGGACACACGGGACCATGCATCGGTCGTGCGTCTAGCCGTGCATGCTACTGGAATTTTTGGAAAATTTCTGAAATAGCAAGCACACGGGCGTGTCCCTCAGGATACACTCGCGTGTGCCTGGAATTTTGGCCATGCACACAACGTGCACACGGGCGTGTGTTCTAGAAAACAAAGGCACACGACCGTGCCATGCAGGCACACGATCGTGCCATGCAAGCACACGGTCGTGTGTCTTGTTCTTCAACAAGAACACCCATCTGGAAAATGCACAATTCTCATCCATTTCTCATTCAATCACCAATTCACTTTAAACACACTTTCCCAGCACCTCAAACAACACATTTGCAATATCCAATTTAACATGCATCAACTCATAAAGAATCTACCATGGAAGCAAGCTCTTTCTCTCACTAAAGCATGATTAAAGCAACATGCAAGGATTCAAGCATGGAAATTCATCATCCAATTCAACATGCAACATCATATAATCATTCCCAACATTCATCAAGATGCAAAGAACTCATCCATGGCATCAAAACTCACAAAGCAAGCCGGAAAACTCAAGGAAAAGGTAAGCGAACACTTACCTCGCGCCATTGCTTTTGAAAGCTTTCTCTATCAACTATTCTCTTAGCTTTCTCACTGGATTGGGAGCTACGGAAGGATGGATCTCTTCTCTAATGATAGGAGCTGCTGAAACAAGAGAGAAAATGGCTGAAGAAATGAAGGTGGGTGAGAAAAATGGCTAAAGCTCTCGGCTCTCTTTTTATACTAAGCCATGCACGGGCGTGCATCAAAGGTGCACGGGCGTGCGCAAGGGAAAATAGACTTAATCCATTTCTCGCTCACTCGCCTGATCAAACCCTTCCGAAAGGATTCACACGAAAGCCACACGGGCTCTGAAAACTTACTAACTCACCCCTGAACTCATCTAGACTCCCAATCTATTTTCGGATTTCGTTTCTAACCCCAAAACTCTTCCCCTAAGGGCTTTTCTAACTTTGGATGCTACAGATATTTTCTCTCATGAATTTATATATGTATTTTATACTATAGTATGCACTATATGGATAACATGATTTTATACATGAGTAGCCTAAGATTTTCATAAAAGTTATTAATATTTCATATTTTATTATAATATTTATGTTTTTCACTTTCGTATTCAGATTTTTAAATTATTTTGAGCAGCAGTGAGTTTCCTTTTCCTTGTAGGGGCTTCCGTCACAAGCGTATTTTTATATATAACATTATATATAATTTAAATAGTTACGCACAGTAAGCTTGGGGCGGGGGTCACTACAGCCAGTGTTAGACGATATGGCTTACTATGGTGCATTAACTAATATTGTTGAGCTCAATTATTATGATGAATTTAATATTGTATTATTCAGATGTGACTAGGTTAATGTTACTCATTGTAGGAGGATAACACATAAAGCACAAGAATTTAAACTGATCAGTTTTATTCACTTAATTCACACAGGCGATCATATGATTGATAAACCTTTTGTATTTGCATCTTAGGTTCAACAAGTTATCTTTATCCAAGATCAAAATGATCGATAATGGTTTGTTTCATTGCTAATAAGGCTTAGATATACTTTTGATTTGAGAGATAATGCTTTTGTTGTGGATATTGACATGAATAGAGTTAATGATAGTTCGATTATTCTCCATTTAGAAAATCAAATGGAGACAGAAAATGATGATTTCATTTTAGTTAGGAGTGATATAGATGACATTTTTGTCGATGTGTTTACTAATCAACATATATAGGATGATGATGACGACGATGTTAGTTAAGGTCAAACTGAAAATTCATATTTATTGTGACTTATAATTGAATAGATGAGAAATGTTATTGATTTTTTCATCTACATGTTGCAACCTTTTATATATGTTTATTTATCTTTTACGTATATTTACATATGAATTTATGAATAACCATAACTTGTTCTTGCAGATAAAAGCTTTAATATGCCGAGAAAGAGAAATTTACGAATAATGTTCATGGGATAATCCTCCCAAACTGCATAACCATCTAATCAAGAATAGGAGAGCATGCCAGCTGCAGTTGCTAAAGGATAACATATTATTGAAATTTATTAAATTGTATTATCAATTAAGATTATGATATGTTATTATTCATTTTCTGTGTTGTAGGTCATGAACCAGAGAGAAGAGGTTGAAGATCCACTTTGATGTTAGACGTTTGGAATATGCCCCCAGGGGAAAAGGTCATTGTGCAATTTAACGATATGAACCAAGACATTGGTTTGGAAGCCTATGTGCTAACTAGTTTTCTAGGAACTATTGCACGAAACAGTCAATTGCTCCCATTAAATATACCAGATTGGAGGTGAATTCTACCATCAGAGAAAGATAAGATCCTTAGAATTGTTAAGGTAAAATTGCATTAATTATCTATCTACATTGTTGTATTACTTATTATGGGGCTAATTTATTTTTCAAGCAAGGTTTACATATCCACCAAAAGGGGACGAATGAGTGTTACAATCTTTAGGTAAGAAATGGAAAGATTATAAATATGACCCCAAAGCAGAGTACTACAAAAAGTATCCCAATATTTATGATCTAGTCAATAATAAGCTATACCAAATTCCAAAAGATCAATGGATATCACTCATTACGCAATAGCATTCAGAGTAGGGGAAGGTATAATAATGGTATTTTGTATATGACAAGAATAATTTTTATGTTTTCTTGACCATTTGCTTTGTCTCAGAGACAAAGTGGAGCAAATAGAAGGACTCATTCCCCTCAAACAATGTCACATACTGGAGGAATGAATAGTATTGCATGACTAATGGATGAAATGGTTTTTTGTTTTAGCTTTGTTAACTTTATGATATGTTCATATTATTGATGTTTCCCTGTAAATGCAAAGAACA
>JAJEJH010000619.1:92701-126612 GCA_026122585.1 Anacardium occidentale
CTAAGGTGGTTATAGCAACCCATCGACACATAAAGATGGAAGACGAATTGACCAGGACTTTTCACACGCAATTGTAACTTTAGTTGGTGTAACTTTATTTGTGTTTATGAAAAATGACATTAATAAGACATTGCTTTTTATATTGGGTATAGGAACTTATTCAAGAGAAGATAAATGAGTTACAGAGTTCTATACATTAATCAAAATGCAAGTCTACCTGACATGGAGGATACTACATATGTTGAAGTGATAGGGCCAGAAAGGCATGGTCGGGTGGGTGGATTAGGATTAAGTCCCACTCATAGCATGTATGGGGCATTGGGATCATCATCTTACTACTCAGGTAGCCCTTCACATGTGAATAATGATGTCATACAAAGAATTAGAGAATTGGAAGAGCAAATAAAGATACTACAAGAAGATTATAGAAATGATATGAATGCGATGAGATCTCAGTTGTCCAACATTTGTGCATCATTGTGCATACCACTAATTGAACATGATCGGTAACCTAGTTGAGAGGTAACATTTGTAGGATATGTTCATATAATAATTTCCTCAAATAAAGTAATTAATTCACAATTAATATATATGGTTTGTTTATTTGTGTGTCATAGGCATCCCATCCATCAAGTAATCATCACTCTTCAGATAAAAACTAGTAAGTTTGTTTTTTTTCCATAAGATATCATGTATAATATTTGTAATCTATTAGAAATGCGTATTGATGAAATCTAATCTATTGAAAGGCTGGTTTGTATGTGGTTATGAAGTGGTGAAATTATTGTATAAGTCAATATGACATTGTTGAGTTTGTGGGTGCCTATATTTGACATATTGAATTATTAATGTAAACTAGAAGAATTATTTTGCAAGTGTGAGTTAGGTTTATTTGTTGTTTGGAATCCCTGTGATTTTATCCAACTTAGTCGTGTATTGTCATGAACTCTTGTTGGGAAAGTTTAGTAACACATTTTTTCTCAAAAATTACACATTTCTAGTGGATGTTATGTTGTTTTGCCATTTTGAATCAATTTGACTTCCTAATTTTTCTTAAACAAGTTGATACCATGTATGATTGTCTTAATGTTGAAAAAGTGATTATCATGTTTAAGCTTCGAGTTATTATTATGGATGCATATGTGTACATGTTACTCAAGTAGTTTTCAATCATAAAATTTATGCATACGTTTTTAATACAACATATTATCTTATTTGGCACTTGGTTTGGTTTTGAAAATTTCTAGGAAGGAATTTCTCAAGAAGCCACATTATGTCTCTTTCTTGATTGAAATTATAAACTTACCCTTTGACCATGTATTTCTTTATTATTGATTATTGTGCTTGCATATGGTCTCATTTGGCATTTGGTTTGGTTTTGAAAATTTCTAGGAAGGGATTTGACAAAAAGCCATATTATGTCTTTTCTGTGATTGAAATTGTAAACTTAACCTTTGGCAATGTCTTTCTTGATTATTTATTATTGTGCTTGCATATGGTCTCATTTGGCATTTGGTTTGGTTTTAAGAATTTCTAGGAAGAGATTTCTTTAGAAGCCACATTGTGTCTTTTCCTTGATTGAAATTGTAAACTTACCCTTTGACAATGTCTTTCTTTATTATTGATTATTGTGCTTGCATATGGTCTCATTTGGCATTTGATTTAGTTTTCAGAATGGCATTTGGCTTATCATTTTTGTGTTTCATTCTTTTTATTTCTTTAATTTTTTTCCCAAGGATATTTGGCTGAGTCTTGGCTCCAGTTCTCTAAAGAAGCTATGACAGTTAATGTAAAAGTTTCGTTTTTGTATGATGATTGACTATGACATACTTTTACCTTAAGTAATATCATAATACTTCTATCAAATATTTTATTAATGAATTCATTGGTTTATTCGTATGTGTTTTTAAACATTATATTGACTTAGATTGTTATTGTAAATATTTGTTTGAGTTTCATCAAAATTTATTATTAAAAATATTAGATTGTTTACGGTTTACAGGCACAAGGCAATGAAAATAATTAATAGGGATGAAAAGCGAAAAAAATGCCACTAAAAGCCAAGGAAAACGCCGCTAAAAACTAGGAAAGCTGTTGTAACTATAAAATCATCCAAAAATACACCAATTTAGGTTTTGGCAAGAAAAAACAAAAAAATGCTGCTAAAACTCTAAAAAATGCTACTACAGTAATCCAAAAGCATTAGTTACAGGCTCACGCAAAGGGCAAGAAAATTCAATTAACTAGGAAAATGGACTTTTACTGGTGTTTTAAAACGCCAGTAAAATTTCTAAAAAACATCATTGTAAGTCGGTATAACAGTGGCATTTTTGTAGGATCCGTCGCCACGAGTACCCCTGTTGTTGAATAATACTGTTCTTTTATTTAATAAACTGGAAATCGGGTACCCATGACGAAAATCATATGAAAAGAAACTACTGCTACTGATTACATAAAGCGGAAGCTAAACTGAAACTGAAATACACAAATATACAATGGGCCTAAATTGGCATTCTTTTATATATATAATGTTTATGTACATTGACCTTTACATCTGAGTACATTTACAACAGCTATAAGACCTCACAGGTCCAAAACTAAAATAAAAAACATGTTGGAAAGTGTGTATGGGGTCCCCTCTCGCAAGCCTCAGTCCACCCACTTCTCGCCAGCAGCAACAAAACCTGAAAAGGAAGGAAAAAGGAAAGGGATGAGTGATCAAGATCACCCAGTAAGCATTCCTTACTCCCCTCACCCAAGCAAGCAACAAACACTGCATACATACCTGGCCTCGGCCCTAATCATGTATCTAATCGCTTGCTGGCGCTGAAACTAATTATTCTATTATCTGATTACTGAACTAATTACTGAAATTCTTTATTTAGTCATGCCATGATGTATATGTAATGACATGCTGAGCTGGAAACAGAAAATGACTGATGTTGCATGCATCTGAATATCTAACTGTACCCGAAGGTACCTGCTGTGCTGATCAGGCTGATGAACACAGGTATTTGGCATCTTGGCCAAATGGGCTGAACATTCTAGCTGCTGGCTAAAAAGCTGAATACTGTGCTAAGCAGTCTGACTAGTGTCAGAAAACTAGGTCCCACAGATGCCCCTTCGAGTTCACCCAAAACTATAACCCATACATTGGGTTCTAAATATTGAAATCTACTGAATTCAGATTCCTAGATCCTCTTTCAGGCTACATGTTGTGCCATGATATGCATATGCATCATTTCTTATCTGAATTTTGGCTTATCTGGTGATTATTAGCCTTTGGATGGATTACCAAACCTTTATAAATCGTTTTCTGAAATTTCTGGAAAATTAAGCTGACGCACGGGCGTGCAAAGAAGACACACGGGCGTGCATGCGCACACATGGTCGTACTGGGTAGGGGCACACGGGCGTGTGCCCAGACACACGGGACCGTGTGCAGGTCGTGCTTCAGGTAGTGCAAGTTACTGGAAAATTCTGGCCATGTCACGCAAAGGAAGGACACACAACCGTGTCCCTCAGGACACACGGTCGTGTCCTTGTATTCCAGGATGTGTGCACTTCGTGCACATGGCCGTGTCCTTACAGAATCAAGGGCACACGGGCATGCTCTTGCAGGCACACGACCGTGCGTCTAGTCTTGCACAAACATGGCTCTCCTGGAACGAGTAGGAACCCATCCAATTCTCGACCAAAATCAAATTAATTGAAATCAAGCGTCCAAGGCACTTCAATATACACATATCATGCATCAATTTCACCATTCATTATTCCCAGCACATTCCACCATGGAAATCTAAGATTTCTCACACTAACATACACATAAAGGAGACAAGCATGCATGCTGGGTGGAAATCATCATATAGTCATCGAATCATCATCACATCAGCATGCAAACATAATATCACAAGCTAGAAACGGAAACACACTTTTCCAACATCATCAAACAAGCATCAAAGCATACTAGGAACGCAAAGAGAGAGTAAGAAACACTTACCTCTAGACATGGCTGCTGGAACTTTTCTCTCCAATCTAATCTCTCTGCTCTCTTGCTGGATTGGGAGCCGTTGGAAGCTGGATTTCACGCCTAGGGCTGGGAGCTGCTGAACAAAAGAAGGAAAATGCTGAAATGGGTGAGAAATGAAACTAATCTCCCGTCTCTCTCTCTTTTTAATCCCACCTGCACGGGCGTGCAGGGCATGGTGCATGGGAGTGCACCAGGGAAAAATGAATATAATTCATTTCCTGCACTTCGCATGATTGAAACCTCCCTAAAGGAATCATACGAAGGCCACACAGCTCTGAAAAACTTACTAACTCACCCTTGAACTCTTTTAGACTCCCAGTCTATTCCTGAATTCTATTTCTAACCCCAAAACTCTACCCCTAAGGGCTTTTCTAACCTGGGATGCTACAGTTTTTTTAGTGTTTTATTGGTATTTTATAAAAATACTGGTAAAACCTTTACCAACGTGCCATACATCAGTGTTTTCCCAAGGGCCAGTAATTTTTTTAGCGGTGTTTTGAACGGTCGGTAAAAACCCTTAAAATATCGCTAAAAACTTTTCCTGCTATAGTGTTTGCACATATTGCAAGAAAAATAACTTAAAATACTGTATTTCTCAAAGATGCTTTACAAAGGATATATCATCTCACACATGTAGAAGTGCAAACCAAGTAGATTAATGACTTAAAACAGAAAATATTTAAGCATAACCATAAACTACTACTTCATATTAAGTCATATCATTAACAACACTCTAACCTTTATATTTTCACCCATTGCAGACATACACTTGCGATCGAGCTGAGACAACTCAACGCATGTGTGTAACTTACAATATTTCTCACAGGATTTTGTTGCAATCACAAAAGCATGTGTATTAATTTAACTTGATGGTTCAATAATTCCAACATTAGCACTAATCAAACACTCAGCAGCAACAATTCTGGCAAAATAAATTGTTTATGCTAATTAATCTTTAAAATCATTCAAGCCAAGAAGTTTCATATCAAACACAAAGAAATTTGTAACCTTAACTAACTTTTTCTCTAGTGAGATGAATGCAAACAACAACAAATGGTCGGTGGCGAGATGGCCAGCAAACTTAGCTTCGTCTTCAAACGCTGGCGAGACAATGGCAAAGGTTTTCACCAGGAAAAACTTGTAAGCACTTTAAAGGAATATGCTCGTGGGAAGAAGCTGCCTTATAGGAAATAAAATTGAGATTTTTTTTACTCACGTTTACAAAAACACCTTTAAAGGAGAATAAATGCGATTTTTAATAGTTTTTCTGAATATCTTTTACTAGCGTTTACTAAAAACACTACTAATGACATTTGCACTGACATTTTTTCATATTTTTAGCGACATTTAAAAATAAGTACTATTAAAGAAATTTCAATAAACGTGGAATCAAATGATTATTCAAACTTTAGTGGTGTTTTCTGAAATGTCGCTAAAAAAATGTTGGTAAATGTTATTTCTGTTGTAGTGTTAGACTACATTCAACAAACTTAGCAATCTTCATCTCTTGCACATCAGAAACATCAACAACATAGCACCCAAATTGCCTTTTATTTTCTACTTCAAAGTGAGAGAACAGTTGAAATTTAACACTAAAAAGTCAACATATGTAAAGGCTGATGATGCGAAGAAAATAGGTGCTCTGCATATTTTGGAGAATTATGTTCATGGAATTTCAAGGATTGTCTAAAAGGAGTAGCAGTGAATTTGAGTTGATAATTAAACGTGATATTAAACTAGTAAACAAAGGATTTGATCTCTTGAAGAGCGAATTCAGTGTACCAACTAAATGGTAGGATCCAATTATAAACAAAAGAATAGTTTATGACCACCTCATAAATCCAGTTTTCTCATGTCAATACCTTATACTTTAACACTTTTATTATTTCTTACATAAATCCATCTCGTATCTCTTGGAATTTAATGAAATTCCACAAATGCTTCTCTGTTTCGAGCTACATGATATGTGGCTCCTAAGTTTACAATCTGTATAAGATGAGATTTAGTCATTAAACAATACTAGAAATAACAGTTTCATAACTTAGGTAAAACAAGACAATACCTTTATGAGGATTGTTGTTATAGGTTATTGTTTACTATTATTTCTATACATCTATATTCATTTAATTATTTAAAATGACAATTATTAACTTATTCTTTTTTAATATATAGTAGTAACTCACATAGAGTTATTGAAACATATGCATTCTGTGGAAGCTTAAAACATGAATATAATGATATGCTGAAAAACAATGTATAGTATTCTAAAAACATGATATTTTATTAATATTTAATATTATTTGAAACATATATGTAAGATTGTATAAGCTATACATGAAAACTATATGAAGCATACGAGCTAAAACATGTTATCCGCTTAAAACTAAATCCTATCCACAGCCTTCTCATCACCGACCTACAAGAAAGGAAAACTTTGAGGGATGAGTGATAATTCACTCAGTAAATATTTTTTATCTCTATCCACAAGCAGGTTCATATTCTTGTCCACTTTTATGACTTGCACGAATATCTGAATTTTCTTTCTTATCTTAGTTCTTAGCTTATTTCTTTTTTAATTTCATTTTCTTGCTTATCTTATTTCTTGTTTGATAAAAGTTTCTTAGCTTATTGCTTGTCTTATAAATTCTATTTTTCTTTTACTTATTGTGTTGTCTGTATTTTGGTTCATGTAAAGTGATATATGTCATGGTATGAAATATGCTGAAAGATGTCCTTGCCCTTTAGCCTATTTTTTAAAAACATTTTTTGTAAAATCTTTGTTGTCATTTGAAGATTCTAAAATAAAATACATCTAAAATTTTTCTTATATGTATGTGTATGTATATGTGTGTACAAAATATATATATATATATATATTATGTAATGATCAGACTAATAAACATAGGGATTTGATACTCTGGTCATGTGAGCTAAACCACACTAATACTATATCAGTAAACTAAAAATATCCTACCATACTGATACTCATATCAATAAGCTAAAAATCTAATCCATATTGACATACAATTAGAAAGTTGAAACTCACAAGTGCCCCTTCGTATTCACCCCTAAAGTGATGTGTAGATCATTATCTTTCTATTTAAAACATATGCACATGGATCCCTTGATACATTTTAAAAAAACCTTTACTTTGGCTTGTCACATCATGTAAATGTTCATCATGCATGATATCTTATTATATTTTATTGTTATTATATGGTGTGTATACTAAAATAGCTTTTAACTGTTTATTAGATATGCTTCTTGCTAGAGTTTCTAATTTTGTAACTTTTTCATACTATACAATTGTGCACTTCAGGACACGTGGTTAACCATTGATACACAGTCATGGCTTAATGTTGCATGGGCCCATAAAACACTACTCATACATGGTCATGACCTGTATGCATGATCTTGCTTATCTACTACTGGCACATAATTGTGACCCTTCATGTATGGTCATACCCTAAATACTTCTCTAGTCATGCATGTTAGCACACATGACTGTGAGGCTAGAGAAACATGACTACATGATCATGCGCTTATCGAGTGCATGATGGTGGATCATGGTCTACTTCTACAACCTCACATCTACAATTTACAAATCTAGACCTAAATCTAACCAAACCTTATTTAAACTCAATCAAACATTCATGCATAGGGGATATACTGCTATACACATGATATTACCATCAATAACATCAAAACTCTATAAATCATGCCTTAAACACTTAAAACCTTACCTATATACATATAGGCACCAAGCAGGTTTCTAAGCATATAACTTCATCAATTCACTTTATATTTTATTGCATAATCATGCAATTCCATCATAAAATGTGCTTTAATCATCATCACATGTCAAAAGAATAAAGAACACATACTGAAGAACAAAGGAAAAAAGGTAAAAAAATACTTACATCTAAGTTATGGATGTTACTTCTCTCTTTGATCAAATCTCAATCTCTGGCTTGGTTGGTTGCTCTTGGTTGCTTTCCTTCTGATATTGGTCTAGGGTTCTCTAGGGAAGGAAAGAAATTAGGTAAAGTTATCTCAAAGACAAAGGAAAAATCTACTTTATATATAGTGGCGAGAATATGCACGGTCGTGCTTTAAGAAAATCATATATTTCCCTTTTTTCTTAGCTACGCATGGAAAAAGTCTCTAGAGGCCTATGCATTAGCCATATATAACCTTTAAATGACTATTTTACCCCCAAATCCTCTTAATTCTATTTCTTATCATAAAATCTCACTTGTAATCTTGATTCCCAACCTAAAAGACCGTTTTAACCTCAGGATATTACAACTTTTTTTAGCTTCATGCATTCACAGGCAAAATAACCTTGTTTGTCACAATTATAGCCAATCATCCTAGTCTTGTCCTTTTTACAAGCATGTTTTCCTTTCATACATTGATATGGCTTATTCTTGTTCTTAGGCCCTCGTCTACTCTTTTTCCCTTTCTTGGACTTATACCATATATGTTTAATGCTAAAAGCCTCTTAAGAACTGGACTCAATTGTAAATGCATGAGCATTTGGCTTAACAACCTCAAGACACTCATTTTTTAGTTTTATATGGCATTAATATTATCAAAAGCCTAAACATTCTCATTATGGGTCATATTAACTGTTACATGATCCCAACTATCAAAAAGAGATTAGATCACGACTTGAACTTATTATTCATCAATAAGGTTATACCCAACTGCCTTTAGCTCTATGATCATGTGTCATATGTCCCTTAAATGTTGTTTTTTTTTTAAATTTATTTAGGACCTTTTGTAAGTGTCAAACTTGACAGTCAATTGTCTTAGTTTAAAGATAATGGTTTCTCTAAACTTGTCCTTACGTAATGGAATCCTTCTTTTCCAAGCATGATAAGCATCTATGTCATGCTTGTGTATTTTGTCCCTCTTTCAACTGAGGCTCTACCATCACTTGATTAATAGCTTCTAAGGCCTCTTGTTCATCTAGAACGTAATGCATTTTCAAATGTCATATGTTATAGTTTTCACCATTTAATTCTTTACCCTTATTCAAATCAATTATTGTATTCTTTGATGCCATTTTAATTAAACTACAAAGACATATTAAACACAACATCTACCAATGCAATTATATGCACATCAATTGCCACAATTGCACACTAAAATTTTAAAATCTCACATAAGACATAGAATCAAAAGTTCACTATGTTCCTCATCTTCTTTTATGATTACAATGTTTGATATTTAAAATTTTAGTTCAATTATGCCAATATTTTAATTCTAGATAAAAATTTTATTTAAATTCTACTAATCTTAAAATTCCTACAGATAAAAAAAAAATGTACTTAACTAATTTATTTAAGTAGTACAACATGTTTATTACTATAAATAATATTAAACATATAATCATGCAAAAAAAAAAAATCTACATATCCTTACTAAGACCAACTTCTAAAACATTTTTAGGTCGAGGGACTTAGTCATTGAAACAAGACATTCTATATGTCAACATTTCTTCATATCTATCATTAAGTCTACATATAGCATTTAAAAGGGCCATCTCATTATTATAAACAATCCTTGGACTCACTTTATCCTTAATAAACTTTTTAAGTTGTTTGCAATGATGCACATGTCTTGCACTTGGTTGATTTGAAAAAAATAAATAAAACAATAGATTTCTCCACATTTATTACAATGCATCGCAAGCTGTAATTATTTCATATATTTCCAAAAAATATTTAAATTCATGTTTTGAATAAGATCATACACCACAGAAGTCTAACAGTCAAGTAAGGACTTAAGAAGACCAATTATTAATTCTTTTCTAGTAAAATATATATGATCAACTCTCATATCTAAATTTATATACCACATAATCCCAATATGCTCTATCAATTTATGAAAGGGTCTTATCTTATATTTCAGATGATCTTCATTCAGCATGTTGATCTAAATACATGAAGAAAGTATATAGACTAAGTCATTTATGCCCATAAATACCATACTACAGTTGATAGCAATCATACAAAATATAGCCAAGGTTTAGCCCAAACTCTTAATTCGGCTGAAATGAATTATTAACTAATAAGCCTCATTAAAATGTCATGAAAAATGAATTAGCTTATCTATAAGGGCAAGCGTTCAAAGTGGAAGAGGGTTAATTTTCATGAATTTTTGTTCTGTAAAACAAAAAAGTATAAATTAAATAGGTTCCACACAATAATGTAAAGTGCATATAGCTTGATTTCCCAGGCTTTTATATATATATATACACACACACACACACCAAGTGACCATTTTTATATGTATAAAGGACCATATGACATGTTGGTTGGTGAGTTGAAAATAAAATCAATCGGCCGTTCCAGACTTTCAGCTGGATCCTCCAGGGATCGTTTTTCGGGCTATTGGATCTGAATTCTTGCCTGTATAAATTCTCCCTAAAACAGTCTATAAATTTTTTATTTCAACATTTATATTTAAAAATTCTCAGTTTTTCTTCCTTTATTCATCTAAACTAAACTTTCTAGCCAAAAAAGCCTAAAAAGAAATTTCTCTCTCTAAAAGTTTCAGATTTTATTTTTATTTTTTTATGATTTTGAGCAAAAAAGTTAACATCAACAAGTTTTTACATCACAATTAATGTTGTGAATCCATTAAATTGGCTTAAAATCCATGCCAATTTTAAATAAGCAAACGGTCTCTAAACACTCATAATATTCATTACAACACTTCCAACCATCAATATACATCTCAGTCTACTTATTTCTATTTCCAAATCATTCAAACAGCCAACACTATACCAAGAATAAACAAAATCAAGAAAAAACACTATGAGTTCTACAAGTTTAGTTAGACAATTTTTCTACGTAACACATATAGTACTTACTAGATTAGTCAAATCATACTTCCAAGCATAAAGGCAAAGCCACTAACTTGGAAATCCATTATCAAACTTTTAGCTAAAGCTTGGATAAGAGAAAACAATTCAATTCAAGAGACAAACACAAGAACCAAAATGAAAGAAATTTTTCATATTCATCAAAACTAGTTTTTACAACTTTTCATGCCTTTATATATATGGTCTCCCTAAAAGCTTGATCAAAGTCCTAATATCAATTGTAAGTATAAGAAAGTGAAATTACAAAATATTACAAATTTTCTAGGCCATTGAAATGAAAAACTAAGCTCATGCTTCAATAAATTCAAACCATACCACTTTTCTTTAAATTAAGGAATCATGTCCACTTGACTTTATAACTTGCATATGTTCTACTCTTTGAATCAAATTGAAGCCAAATTTGGTAAGCAAGTCTATTTCTCCTTGATGAACTTGGATTGGGCTTAGATAGCCCAATGTCAGCTCTTCTCGGACCAACTTGCTACCTTAGGCCATTTGCTTGCATGTTTTCTTAGTTTGGACCATGGACTTTATATCTTAGACTCCTTTGGCTTTTGATTGCATTTCATGAATATGAAGAAGTGTAAGGCTATTGGAATTGGCTAGATTCACATCATGCTTCCTAGATTGAGGAGGATTTGCCCTCAAATCCAAGAAATTGTTACCGTTAAAATATAGAGACAAGTCACCTTTATTAAAGGTTGCCAAAACACCACCAAATTTACTTGGAATGTCTACCTTGTATGCATTGTCCTCAATCTTCTTAATAACCTTAAATGGTCTATCAGCCATTAGAGAAAGTTTACTTTTCCTCTTGGATGGAAATCTCTCCTTTCTTAAATAGATCCAAACCAAGTCAAGTTGGAAGGTGGAAGCCTTTCTATAATTGTTAGCCTTTCTCTTGAATACTTCATTGGATTTTCAATTTTAACTCTTATAGATTAATGTAATTTCTTCACTGTTTTGGCTTTCTCTTTAGCATCCATACTAACTCGAGTATTAGTAGGCAAAAAAGATAAATCAAGTGGGATAAGAGGATTTATACCATATGGGGAATGGTCGATTGTTATATTTGGTGCTCGATTGTATACAAATTTGGCATGCACAAGTTGATGTCCCAATCTTTCAAACCTTTGTTTACCACAGTCCTCAAAAGTACTCCCAATATGAAGATCATGACCTTGATTTACCCATCACTTTAAAGATGATGAGAGGTGTTGAAAAGAAGCCTTTTTCCTAACTTCCCCATAAAGTTCTTTAAAAATGACCAAGAAACTTGGTGTCTTGATTAGATACAATATTCCTTAGAACTCTATGTAGCTAGATGATCTTTTAAAAGAATAAATCAGCCACCTTAGATGCATTATCTTGAAAGATGTTATCTTGAAAAATCGATCCACCACTATCATAATAGAGTCTTTTCCCTTTTGAGTTATAGGCAAAGCAACTATAAAATCCATGCTTAGGTCCTCTTATGGTTGTTCTGGTATTGGCAAAGAAGTATATAGACCTGGTTTGAAATGGCTTTTTGCTCTTTGACATGTAATGCATCTTGCAATTATGGCTTGAAATTCCTCATGTATCTTAGGCCATTAAAAATGCTCCTAGATAATTTCTAAAATTTTAGTAATTGTCTCTTTCTCAATTAATTCCTGAAAATTTCCTTTTGGAACATAAATCCTATTGTTGTTAAAAAGAAGCCATCTTGTACCATATAATCTTCATAATTTCCCTTTTTACATCTAACAATAATAGCACTCATGTATTCATCATTAGCATAGCATTCCTTTATCATATGAACGCCAAGAATTTCAAATCTAAAATGGAAAATAAAGAGTACCTTTTTGATACAGCATCGACACCATATTATTGGCTCTTTGTTTATAGTTAGACATACAGGAGAATGATTAAAGGAATTCCAACTATTGAGCATGCCTTAGACTCAATTTTTGTTGTCCATTGATAAACTTTAATCCTTGGTAATCTAAATGTAATACAAATTATTTAGGCCTTAGATATTGAATTTAATGATCAAAAGCCCTTACAATTACATAGACTTCCTTGTCACAAGTGTTACATTTCATTTTTGAGTCATTTAACTTCTTACTAAAGTATGCAATAGGTTTGGATTGAGTAAAGGCTACCTTAATTCTAACACCACTTACATCACACCCAACTTTAATAACATGGGAGAAATTAGGTAAGACAAGGATTAATACCTCATAAAGTTTCTTCTTAATCATTTTAAAAGTTTTATTGGTTGTAGAAGACCACTCAAAACTTCCTTTATTCAAACATTTAGTGATATAGGCCATTATGGTGCTAAAATTAGGTATAAATCTTCTATGAAGAAATGCCAACCTATAAAAACTTATAACTTCAATTATGGACTTAGGTTAGGGCCAATTTTTAATTGCTTCTACCTTAGATTGATCCACCATGATGCTATCTTTTGATAATAAATAACTAAGAAAGACAATGCTTGATGCAAGAAAGTCATATTTCTCTAATTCGACATACAGCTTATTTTGCCTCAATACATCAAAAACTTGCTTTAAGTGTTGTAAATGGTTTTCTTCTCCCTTACTATACTCTATATATCATCAAAATATACCACTATAAATCTTCTTGAGAATGGCATCAATATTTTATTCATCAGTCTCATAAATTTGTTAGGTGCATTAGATATCCCAAACTGTATAACCTTCTACTCATACAACTCTCACTTAGTTTTAAAGGTTATCTTCCATTCATCTTACCCTCTTAGTCTTATTTTATGATAACCACTCCTAATATCTATCTTTGAAAATATGATAGAGCCATGTAACTTATCTAACATTTCATCAAGTCTAGGAATAGGATACCTATACTTAATGGTGATATTATTAATAGTTCTATCATCCATACACACCCTATATGAGTCATCCTTTTTAAGAACCAATAAAGTTGACATTAAGTAAAGACTCATGTTCTCCCTCACATATCTATGGGATAACCAACTTATCCACTTACCTTTGTAATTCTTTGGCCTTCTCTAAGTTGTATCTATAAGATGGTTTATAAGATAATAGTGAGCTAGGTATGAGGTTTATATGGTGCTTTATCTGTCTCAAAGGTGGCATGCCAGATAATAATTCATGTGGGAAAATATCTTGGTATCCATGAAGCAATAGTTGGATTAGAAGGTAAGGTTCTTTTATAGGCTTAAGGTCTCTTATCTTAGTGATAAGCAATACAAGGATAGGTTTGTTCTTTACTATAGTTTGCTCCACTTTGGTTTTACCCAAGAAAAGTTTTCTTTATGGTTTTCAAGTTTAGATATAGGCTGGTGTATTTGAGATGACTTAGAGGTGTAAGGCTGATAGTTTTTTTGTCCATTTTGACAATATAAGTATTCTTTCTCCAATCATACAAAGTCTTCTTATCAAATTGCCAAGGTTTTCCTAATAGTACGTGACATGTATCCATAGGTATAACATCATAAATAACCTCGCTAATTTATCTCTTTCTACTAAAAAATGGCACAACAACCTATTTGGTGACTTAAAAAGTGTTTTTATTACTTAGCCATTATCATTTGTAAGGTTGTGCATGTATAATGATTGGTAAGCTCAACTTCTCCACAAGGTGACGAATGCAACATTGGTACAACTTTTACCATCAACAACAAGTGTACACATCTTGCCCTTAATAGTATACCTTGTCTTAAAAAGATTTTCCCTTTGTTCTTCACCTTGGCTAACTTTTGCATGTAATACCTTTTTAATTACAAGCATGTTTTCACTGTTAACCTCTTCTATGATCTCTTCATCACTTTTTTCTTTGTTATCATCAATTTCCTCTCCTTGTAATGTTTTTTCAATCTCTTCAATTTCTTTCAAAGTCATTACCCTTTTATTTGGGCAATTAGCTTGAAAATGGTCATAACCAAGGCATTTATAACCTTTCTTATCCTTAAGATAGTTATTAGGCTTAGGAGTGATGCCCTTCTTCTTAGGAGTCTGATGTGTGGTAAGTCCTACATCGCTTGGAAATGGGCCTTTGATGTGGTTTATAAAGGTGTAGGTACCCTCACTTGGCAAATCGATTTTTTAAGTTGAGTTCTACCTCACCGTGTAACATATCATCTGGTATCAGAGCTTAGAGCTCCTAGCACTTTATCCATATGGGAACTTGGCGGACCCCGTGGTGGTGACCTCATGGTGGTGGCCCATGTCCTACGAGAGTGGGGCTCTTTATGAGGACGTAAAGCCTGGATGGGGTAGAGTATGATATGTGGTAAGTCTCACATCGCTTGGGAATAGGTCTTTGGTGTGGTTTATAAAGGTGAAAGCACTTTCACTTGACAAGCTGGTTTTCCAAGTTGAGTTCTATCTCGCCCTGTAACATATCAGAGTCTCTACTACTTTCCTTTTACCTTTATCCTTGGATGAGAATTCAATTATAAGGTAAGAAGTAGAGCCTTTATATTGAGTATTATCTTTATAAAAGGTTTTAGGGGAGTGATTAGGCTTGTGAGTGATTGCCTTTATATTAAGTACTATCCTTTTACCCTTAAGATTGTTATTAGACTTGGGAGTAATTACCTTTCTACTTTGATAGTTAGCTTGTAAACATCTTCAAAATTGCATACGTTTGCAATTCCACCATATAAGCAATGTTATTATCAAACCCTTCTAAAACTCTTGCAATTGTTTATTATTTAACTTCAAGTTGATCACTTCTCATTATGCGTTTTTCAAATTTCGTAATATGCTCTTCTATACTCTTGTCCCCTTACTTGAGTGTATACAATTTTAGGTAGAGGTTTTGCTTATGGTTATTGGGTAAGAACCTTTTTTTCATGAGTTTCTTTAATTTCTCCTATGATTTCACCATTTCTTTACCTTTTCTCTCCCTCTTTTTTTTTTCAAGTTTCCCGACCATAAAGAAGCATAATTTTTGAACTTCAATATAGCAATCTTACATTTCTTTTCATTTGAATATCCTTTAAACTCAAACACTCTTGCAATCTTGTTTAAACAATCTAGAAAGTCATCTAAATTCAATCCTCCTTCAAATTTGGGTATATCAATTTTTAGCCCTTTATCATTATCTTCATCCCTCTTATACTCCTTATATAGTACTTCATATCATTAAAGTCATTTGACAAATGCATTTCTTCTTCAAATTGGTGTAGCTTTAGAGGTAGTCTAGGATAGAGTTTATTTCTTCTATGGTTTGAGTTTGGTTCATGGTGAGGAGGTGTATGTGTTTGGTTTCAATTTCAATTTCAAAGAATTTGTAAGATTGTGATGGGTTGGGTTCTAAGCTTACTGATTTCATTTTCTAGTCTTTGACTCACAAGTTGCTATGGGTGATGTGGTAAAAAAGAAAATGATCTTTATGGCATTTTGGTGTTTTAATAGTAAGATAAGTCTTTAGAATGTATTTTGGGTTAGAAATGGATGGGTTTAAGTAGTTGAAGTATTGTCCAAAGTTTATAAGTTTAGGGTTTTAAGTGAATTGAGTTTGTATTCAATTGTTTGTAGTATGGGAAATGGGCTTGTAATTTGGCTCTGCAAAAATTATGGAGAATGGTAAAATTGGGTACTTTTGTTTGAGGTAAGGTTAAAGGAAAAGGTAAGATAGTTTTGAAGTGTTGTTTTAAGTGTTTTAAGCTTGAAAATGGCTAATTCACATTCTGTGAATAGTAATTCTATGAGTAAATAGTAACTTCGATTGTAAATAGCATTTAAAGAGATTCATAATCAACACAACCGAACAACCTAAGCACTGATACCAAATTGATGTGAATTCATCAAATTAGCTTAAAATCTATTCAAATTTTAAGTAAGCAAATGGTATTTAAACATTCTTAATATTCATCTCAACACTTCCAACCATTAATACACATCTTAACCTACTTGTTTCTGTCTCCAAATCATTCAACAAGATAACACTACACCATGATTAAACAGAACCAATAGCAAGCACTATGAGTTTTACAAGTTCAATTAGGCAATTTTCCCATGCAACACATACAATACTAGTGTGACTAGACAAATGATACTTCCATGCATAAAGGCAAAGCCACTAACTTAGAAATCCACCAACTTTTGGCTGAAGCTTGGATAAAGGAAGAATAGTTCAATTCAAGAGACAAACACAAGAACCAATATGAGAGAAATTTTTCATATTCATCAAAACTAGTTTTTACAATATTTCATGTTTTTTATATATGGTCTCTCTAAAAGCATGGTCAAAGCCCTAATATTAATTATAAGTATAAGAAAATGAAATTACAAATTATTAGAAATTTTCTAAGCCATTGAAACTTAAAACTAAGCCCATGCTTTATTAAATTCAAGTCATACCACTTTTTCTTAAATTAAGGAATCACGTCCTTTTGACTTCACAACTTGCTTATATTTCACTCTTTGAATCAAATTAAAGCTTAGTTTGATAATTGGGCCCAATTTTCTATGATAAACATGGATTGGGCTTAGATAGCCTAATATGAGCTCTTCTTGGACCACTTTGCTACCTTAAGTCATTTGCTTGCATGTTTGCTTGGTTTGGACCATGAACTTCATATCTTGGACTCTTTTGGCTTTTGATTACATATCATGAACATTAAAAAGTGTGGGGTTGCTAGAATAGGCTATATTCACATCAATTACGAAAACATAAATGAAGAGAAACAAAATAATCTGGCTTTGGTACCAATGTAGACATATTATCTAAAACCAAAAGTGACATGGATACATACTCAAATCTTTCTTTGTTGATTGCTTCCACACTCCAGATATTTGCTAATCTAATTATGTATATTCATAACTCTATTTCCACTTCCTGTAGGATGATTTTTGGTGTGTTTTTACATTTGGAAGAAATTTGTGTATTTAAGAAGAATTTAAGGAAAACTTTTATCTATCCCAATTGCAATTTAATATATATGTTACAACTTAAGAGCTACCCTTAGTAATTATTTAGGTAAATTGGTCAGATCGACCTATTTTTAATAATACTAAATCTCTTTTATAGTTTCATATTTTGAGATATGAGTAAACATAGATTTCGAAATTGAAATAAGAGCCACAACATCAATAATTTGTCATAACCTTTATAGTTGTTTAATTTATAGGTGTTTTTAATGGGGGAATCATCATTTTAGAATCAAATTATGACATTCAGTCACAAAATAATGGAGACTCACATTGTTAAGTGAAAGAAACTAACCAATATACACGGCATGACAAAGCCATTTATGAAAATAGCAGGCTAATATAAAAGTGACATGCCAAAATTAAAAATGTAATGAGAAAGCTATGGCCTACGAGTTTTGAAATCATGAAGTCGATACTTACACTTACCTATGACCAACAAAATTTGAAGCTCCCTATTTAAGGCATTTTACAATGAGAGTGATGAGTTGTAAGTTTTCATTTTTTATCACTTATTGATTTTATAAAATGGTTATCAAATTATTGATTTTATGTAATTATTGTGTTAATGTATTAAAGGGTAAAATAAACATTTTTTTTTCCTTTGAATTGGTTAATAAAAGAAAATATATTAATAAAGTGGTTTGTAATACTTCAATTTATCAATAAACGTTGTTAACCATAATTGCACATTTAAAGGAAATTAATACATTTGTTTTCACCACACACAAAGATAAATGGTATTTCGCAATTAATTTATACATTTTGATTGACTGAAGTTGCGTTAAAACAACTATAACTAAATGTACATGTGTGTCCATATAGAAGGAAAAAAATTTCAAACCATGCACTTCTAGTACCAACTGTATTATACAAGTTTCAATGGATATATTATATTTATATATAAGAAAAGGAGATGTACCACAGCTTTATTATGTTTGAATTTTCAATTGAGTTAAGAATTCTTACATTTTAACATATTATTTTTAACAACTAAATGGTTAATATACTCCTAAAGAAAGGGGACGAATAGAAGTTGTGAAAAAGTTACTATAGAATTAGATTTAATCAATGTAAATCATCCAAGCAAGTTAAAGCACAAAATTATGTAATCATTCAACAAATAATTAAGTTTCTTAAAAGTAAAAGAGATAAAGATAAAAAGATTTTCTTAACAATTTATAATGATTCAAATCTTCAATTTCAAACCTTCTATATACACTTCTTTAAGACAATCCCCTTAAAGTTTCACTAATAACATATTGATTCAATACTAGTTCCTTATGGGATTACGCCTTAGTTGTCTAAGATTTTGCCATTTCACCATAATTGTTATGAGACTTCTTCATTTACAATAGTTGGTGAAAGATTTCACTTTTTATAATAATTAATAGGAAATTTTGCCTTTTATAATAGTTTATATGAGATTTAGCCTAAAATAAAGAATAATACAACTGCTATAAATGTTATACCTCTCAATTAAGCTTATTAAACAAGTATTAACACATTATCTATGGATATCATTTGAAGCACTAAGAGAGTAAAAAATTGGATGAATAATACAAGCTTTTGAATATGTTTTCTTTCTTTGCTTTGATTTCTATTTTTCTTTCTTGTGAACTCTCTAACCTTTGAATATAGCCCCAATGCTAGCTTTTACAAAGAACTTTGAGTTTTGGAGCAAGTTATTCTGAGATTGAAATTGTATTTGTTTGACTTTGAAAGGTTCTCTAATATGTTTTGTAGAGTCTAAGGAATGGTCGTTCTTGTTTTTGGAACAAGCATTCACAAGTAAAATCTTTGTTTTCTTTAAAAGTAGGCCGATTGTTTTGAACTTCAATGGACATATTCTATTATGGTTGTTTGAGTCACTAGAGGATTGACAAGGTAGAAAAATACAAATTAAAATTTAATTTAAAACATGTAAAATTGAAGCCTTGGATCCTATTTATGGTAGACATTTGTGAAACAAATCATAAAACACAAACATATAGTGTTTTAGATTTATACTTGCATTGGACGTCTCATTCATCTTTACCTAGCAAGAACCATTGCTCTTGTAACATTTTGAGATTAGAATGATTTTTTTAGAATAAAATTGGGGTTAAAAATTGAGGTTTTATGATAAGTTTGAAAGAGTTTAGAGGTAAAATAGTCGTTTAAAACACTACAACAGAAGTTACATATAGCAACGTTCTTTTAGTAGTGTTTGTGCAAATGCCACTAAAAGATGCTATGATGTTTTTTACCGACATTTATGTCAACACTTAAAATAAATGCCACTACCACATGGAAATTAGTGGCATTTATTAAAACATTGGTAAAAGTCACTAAAAAGCACCGTTATAGGTCAATTATATAAACTCGAGTCTATCTCCTCTCCTCCTACCCTAAACACTTTCTTGTCCTGTTGTCGGTATTACTTCTATGAAAACACTGTTGCTGAAAACATTTTCTACTAGTGAGGTTTTCTTTTGCAGTTATCAATATTAAATTTCATCCTTATTCTTTAAAGGTGCTCTTTTACCGAAGTTTCCACTGGCTCCACGATCTGTATTCAAAAGGTTTACCTAGGTGAAGATTTTGGCAAGGTTTACAGGAAAATCATCAACTCTTTCTCTTGTTATTAATTTGTTTTGGTTAATTTTTTCATGAAGGAAAATTTATTTAGTGAAATGATAAAATCCATATGTCATTAAGGTTGATTTGTTTGCAATATTTTAGAGTGCACTGTCTTTAATTTTTTCATCAATAGATATAAGTGTGTATGAATGCTTTAGGTTAATTGCAAGGCCCAAGCAAACCAAAGTATATCTAATTTTCTATATACTTAATTCAAAAGCAAGAGGTAGAGTCCATGGCTTTAAGGCAAATAGATGTTACTGAATGATTAGGTTGCCTATTTAATGAAAAATAATTATGAAATGGGCGTCAATTTCTCATATTCATATCCATGCACCACTTTATTACTCTCGTTGCATGTATGTATATGAATAACCACATATAGTAAAATTTGTTTTCATTGAATGCAAATACATGATACCAACTAAACTTCTCTATTTTATAAGGAAACTGATAACTTTTATTTTAACATTTTAACAATTTAATTTGAGCGAAATTGTAGTTTTTGTTTTATACATAGGTTTATGTAATGTTAGGAATGTAAGTAAAAGGTTGAAGTAATGTTTGGAATGTGTGAAGCCCATTTCAATTTATTTGGCTCAAATTTAAATAAAACCCTCTCCAACTTAAATTCAAGTAATTTGAGCTAAAAATCGAACGAAAACAAAATCAATTAAAATAAGATCCAGCATTTTGACTGATTGATTTTTTATATAATCTCTTTTATTGCTTTTGAATATCTTTTCCGATTTTGAATATCTTACGGGGCATTTAAATGAGGTTTAAGTAGGGTTTTTATTTGCATCCCTTTTCTTCTCCATTTCAAACTTATTTAGAGTTTTAGTGTTTACCATTTTACCCCAATTTCTTATTTAGTTTTTTCAAATGCCCTTTTTCCTATTCTCAATTTTGAAACTTTTTTTCCTTCTTCAATCTTGTAATTAACTCTTTATGGCTTTAGTAACATATATTTATCAGACAAAGAGTTATTTGAAATAAAAATAAATAAATTCTCAATGATTTAGAAAATTTAGATGTGGAGTTTATGTAAGAATTAAAGGTTAAAAATTGCAACAATAATATAGAATAAAGAATGAGTACATTTAGAAATGATCATGTCATTAAGGTTAAATTTTTCAAAATAAAAAATTCATTTAAAAGTGAGGGATAGTTTTTAATTTGATGTAAGCTAAAAATTGCTTCCCTTAAAACCTTGATTAAGTGGTCGATATATCCCTCATTAAGTAAGGTCAACATGTTTGGGCTTTAAGTCCAGATAGTAACTTTATATAATTTTCTTTTAAAAAAAGTCATATATATTCTTCCTTGACAAATATGTCACTTGAGTTTCCATACTTCTACATAAGTAAATGACTATGTTACCATGGATTAGGGTAAAAATCATTCATATTAACCCTAAGCAAATAAAAGAAATGTCAAGCATTTTCTTTGGTGAGAAAAGAGAGAAAACTTCAATGTAAGCAAAGTTTAGGGAATTTCAACGGTAAAAGGTGAGGAAAATTGCCTACCTGAAAGCCGTTAAAGAAGAGATTGAAACATTTCTTATTGGAAAACTTTTATATCGATAACTAGTCTCTACTTTTAAGCTTAAAAGTATACTAAAGTGTTTGGATTCTCCATGTTTTTTCATAACATTAATTGTGTGTTTCTTATTATTAAGTAGAATAAAAAAAAAAATGTATCATTTTATTGTAAATTGTATACACAATTTTTATACGTATTTTGTCTACCTAAATGATATAGTATCTAAATATATAATATAATGTAAGGTTCTTTAATAATATATCTCGTTAATATTCATGGTTTTTAATATATTTTGAAATACTACGTATATGTAACTTACTACTAGGCATATTTTATTTGGGTGCTTTACAACTGATGTCACTAAATTGGTGAATCTTTTTTTTACCATTTCAATTTAATCATAAATTAGTCTCCAAATTAATTAAAATAATCTCTTTTTGACCAATAAGAAAAAAACCAAAGAAATAAGTAAACATAGACCAGTCAGAATTAGTTTTACAACCACCTAGTTTCAAATCAAATTCAAGTCTAAATACAAGATACCTCCTTTAGACAAAGTAAACCAAGTAGTGAGCTTGTGGATTTACACCAAAAAGAAAGGATATATGTAAATATCAAACATATAGTGTTTAATGCTTAAGGTTACGAATATCTAATTGTACCCTTAGTCCATTTTTTCTCATTCCTTTCTCTATTTGATTAAAGATTTACGTTTATGGCTTCACTGTACAAAATTGTCTCTCCACCAAGTTTCAATTGTGCACCTCCCTTTTGAGATGTAAATCATTCATCATCTTTGTAACTTAAATTAAGGAGAAAGTAGGTCTCTCTGAATTTTCTTAGTCAATATTAGGTAATAGTTAAAAATTACTTATTGGATTAATTCAAGTAATTAATACTTAATTACCTATTCTATTGCACTTATTATTTTAGCTCTTTATTCATTTGCCAGTGTTTTGTAATGGATAACCACAAGCATAGAAGATGGATGAGTTTTGATACAATTTCTGTAAAATATCTAGAAAGGTTAAATAGTTTCTTTAAAAAGTGCGTTAACTACTACTACAAAAGTCAGATTGAAATTTATGATCATTTAGTTGTTAATGGCTTTATGGTAGGGCATACAACTTGGAATTGTCATGGTAAATCAATGATTACACAGAGTTACATCCTAGATGTTCAAGTAGAATAGGAAATTACTGGGGATGGTGAATTGACAGATATGTTACATAATGTCTTCAGGATAATGGAGTAATGTATGGATGTCTGTATGGATAAAATAGTTGTAAAGGAGACTGATGTTGTCAATAGTGCACCACAAGAAGATATGGAACAATTTCTTGGCAAAATGGAAGATTTTAGGAAATTAATAGAATATGCCAAGAAAGAATTATATACAGGGTGTGTGAAATTTAATAGATTGTCCTTCTTATTGCGTCTTTATAATTTGAAATAGCGTTATGATTGGTCTAATGAATCGTTTGATGCCTTAACTAAGGTTTTGAAAGACGATTTTCCAAAAGTTGAGACATTTTGAATTCTTTCCATGAAACCAAAAAGATTATTTAAGCCTTGGGACTGAAGTATAATAAAATTGATGTTTGTACTAATGATTGTATGCTATTTTACAGAGGAAAAAGCTTTTGCCAATTTATGTTCAGTTTGTGGGGTGTCTTGTTGGACAAATTTTAAGATTGATTCTTGTAGTGGTGTGGGAAGTTCAAAATTTTTCAAGAAGAAAATAATTTCAACAAATGTGTTATGGTATTTTCCTTTAAAACCAAGGCTCTAGAGACTATTTATGTCTCATAAATCTTCACAGTTGATAACATGGCATGACAAACATCATACTATAAGACACCCAAGATTGCCTATGTATTGGTGACACAACTTCTAATAGCCATTCCCTCTAAAAAAAGTGAAGCAAAGGAAAAGGTCTTTAATAAATGAAAATAGCATGATTTGGAAGCCAAAAGCTACATGTAGCTTCAATAAATAAAGAGTTCTAAACTATACATAATAGCATAAGATTGGCATATGATATCATCAAAGCACTACAAGAGTACCACTAAGGTTATGTATGAAACAATAATTCTTCATACACTTTCATTATTAATTTCTAGTCCTATTGCACCTGGTATGATATTGATGTTTACATGCAACCTTTGATAGAGGACTTGAAAGAATTATAGGAGGTAGGTGTGGATACTTTTAATGCTTCAACTAAAGAAAATCTCCAATTGCATGTGGCCATTATGTGGACTACAAATGATTTTCCAACTTATGGTAATCTCTCTAGCTAGAACACTCACAGTTGTTTGGTATATCTTTGCTATAATATAGAGACAGATCTAAACGACTAAGGAATGGTAAAAAGTTCTATTTCATGGGGCCTCGACCTTTTTTAAAAATCGATCATAAGTTTCGATTTGATACAAAATCATTTGATGGGACAACAAAATTGAGATCCAGCCTTATTTCACCATTTGGGTTAGCTATATTGGATCAATTAAAAGACATCCATTTCACCTATGGGAAGATGGATAAAGATATGATAAGGGCCAAACTAAAAACATTGGGAAAAAAAAAAGTATTTTCTTTCAATTAGCTTATTGGCAATACTACTTAACAAGACATAACCATGATGTAATGCATATAGAGAAGAATATTTGCAATAATGTAGTGAGTACAATTTTCAATATTGATAAGAAGTCAAAGGATAATATTAATGTTCATCGTGACTTGCGAGAGATGAATCTCAAGAAGAAGTTATGGCCTCGACAGTAGGATTCAAGAAGAACCTATTTACCTCTTACATGTTATATCATGGCACTACAAGATAAGAAACTTTTTTATGAACTACTTAAGAATGTGAAATTTCCATATGGTTATGGCTCAAACATATAACGATGTGTTCATAAACAACACAAATTATCTAGTTTGAAAACTCATGACTGTTACGTTTTAACATAACAACTTCTTCCATTTACATTTTAAAGTATGCTACCCATTAATGTTAGTTTGACTTTGATTGAACTATCTAACTACTTTTTAGCTTTATGTGCTAAGTCCCTTCAAACTAGAGATCAAGAGCAACTTGCAGTGAAGATTGTGTTAACACTTTGCAAGATAGAAAAGATATTCCCACCCATATTTTTCACAATAATGGTGCATTTGGAGTTCATTTGGCAGTAAAAGTCAGGCTCGTCGAGCCTATGCATTACCGATGGATGTATCAAATCAAAAGTTATTTAACACAAATGAATAAACTTTATATTGTACTAATGCATAAAATCTAACAAGTTGTCATTCTTTAGGTCACTATAAACTTTTAAATCAACAGCTCATAACAAAGTGCATCCAGAGGGTTCCATAGTTGAATTATACTTTACTATCAAGTGTTTGACATTTTGCTCTCAATGCCTAGATGACAACAAAACAAGCCAAAGAAAAAAAAACATTGGTAATGGATCAGGGTCAAAATCAATCCTATTCCCAGATGTTGGACAACTGTATGGCACTATGCAAAGGTTTATGATGAATGAAAAACTGTGGGTACAAGTGCAACGTTATGTCATCTTCAACTGTGATTCAAATATTGTCTAATGCTACAAATAGTAAATACCAAACGACAAACATATTCATATACATATCAAAATCTATTTGCAATAACATTTGATTAAAATGTTCCTTTATTGTAGAGAACATTTAAGAGTTATCAAAAGGCTTCATCATTGATGACTTCTAACTCAACATGAGGCAGACCGCTTATATAGTGAATCTTTTCATGAATGGTTTAAGGAAAAGATGAATACAACTTAATATTAATGATATACATAAATATTTATACATAGTGATTATAAAACATATCAACTAAGTTATTTATATTGATTTTAGGTGAAGGATTCAAACATTGGTGACGATAAACATTAGAGTTTCAAGATTAGAACCCTTGCTCAAGGTCCAAACTACATAGCAAAAAGGTTTAAAGCTTTTGATCTATATAATGGATATAGCTTTTGGACAAAAGAATATGAAAAAGATATGAATATAAAAAATTGTGGAGTTATGATAGTTGCAAAAATTCAAAGTTATGCAAGGACTAGTGATTCGAGACTAGTGTTAGGTGATATGGCTTACTATGATACATTGACTGATATTATTGAGCTCAACTATTATGATGAATTTAAGATTATGTTATTTAGATATGACTAGGTTGACGTTACCCATGGTTGAGAAAAAAAAGATGTACAAAGATTCACACTAGTAAGTTTTCCCCACCTAATTCATACTGGCAATCATATACTTGATGAGCCTTTATGTTTACATCTCAAACACAATAAGTTATGTTTGTCCAAGACCAACAGGATAAAGAGTGTTTCATTCTTTTTCCAATTAGGATTAGTTATAGTTTTGATTTAAGAGACGATGCTTTCGATAGTGATATTAACATGAATACGGTTAATGATAGTTTTATTATTTATCATTCAGAAAGTTAGATGAAGACAAAGAATCATGATTTTCTCTTGGTTAGGAATGACATAGATATCATTTTTGTTGATATGGGTAATGACTAAGATATACAAGATGATGATATCGACGGAGCTAATTAAGGTCAAACTCAAAATTCATATTCACTGTATATTAGAATTGAATTTATTAGATGTGCTATTGATATTTTCTTCAAGTTGATGAAATTTCTATTATGCATATATGTTTATATTTATCACATGTTGTTATTGTTTATATATATATATATATATATATGTTCATTGTATAATCATTATGTAAACTTTTTATTATGCATATCAATTTATTAATCCTAACACTTATTCCTTGCAAATTATAAATTGAAAATGCTAAGGAAGAGAAATTTGCAAATGATTTTCATTGGTGAATCCTCTTGAGGTGGTGAAGAATCACAACCAGTTCAGGAGAGCACGACAGATGTTGTTGGTATGGGATAATTTAGGTTGAAATTAACTAAATTTGCTTTTTAATTAAGATTATCTTCTGTTACTTTTCATTTTCTTTGTTATAGGTCTTTAAATGGGTAGAAAAGGACGAGCACCAACTTTAATGATAGATGTTTGGAATATGTGCACAGAGGAGAAGGTCATAGTGCAATTTGATGAGTTAAATCAAGCAATTAGACCTAAAGCTCGTGTGATGGCAAGTTTTCTTGGAACTTTAGCACGAAACACAAAATTGCTCCCTTATACTATCATAGATTAGAGGCAAATTCCAACGTTAGAGAAAGCGAGGGTGTTAGGCACTGTTAAGGTAAGCATACATTTGTTTTCTATTGGAGTTATCATTTTAGTTCTCCCAAGGCATTGATCTCACATTAAGGGCATATTTCTTTTCCAAGTGAGGTTTATATATTCTTTCGAAGGCAACAAATGGATGTTACAATCTTTGGGAAAAAAATGAAAGGATTACAAATATAAATTGAAGGCAGAATACTTTGGAAGGTACCCAAATTTTAATGATCTTGTGACCAACAGACTAGAGTGAATCTCTAGAGATCAATAGATGACACTCGTTAAACATTAGCATTTAGAGCAAATGATGGTATGATTATGTGTTTTGTATATTACAATTATGTCAATGATGAATTCTGATTTTTCTTTAATAATTTTCATGTTTCAAAGATGTAGTGGAGAAAATAGGCAGACTCGTGTTGTTTAAAAAATGCCACATACTAGAGGTACTAAAAGTATTATACATCTGATGGATAAAATGGTAACTTGATTTGGCTTTAGTAAATGAATGATATATGTAACATGTGTAAGCAGTATAGGTTATGTATATTATTCATTATGATACTAGACATCTAGTGGAGAACAACTAACATAAGCCAAGGTATTTATGGCAACCCATTGAAGTCGTAAATATGGGAGACCACTTGATCAAGACTCTGCACAAGCAATTATAAGTTTATTTTTTGTGTAACTTCATTTGTGTTTATGGCTAATGAAATGCAACTCATAAGACGTTGTGTTTGTGATTGATTTTAGGAACTGATCTAGGAGAAGATTAATGAATTACAAAGTTCTATTCGAGAATCAAATGCGATTCTTGCTAAAATGGAGGATAATGCTTATGCTCAAGTAATGGGACCAGAAAGACATGATCAGGTGCGTGAGTTAGGATTAGGACCCACACCTAGCATGTATAAGGCCATTAATATCATTATCTCATCACTTAGGAGACTATTTGGGTATGGCCAATGATAATACACAAAGAATAAGAGAATTAAAAGATCAATTGAGAACACTAAAAAAAGATTATAATAATAATATGAATGCAATTAGATCTCAATGATCTAAAATTTGTTTGTCTTTGGGCATACCACTATCTGAAGATGATTGGGAACCTAGTGGAGAGGTAATATCTGTATGGACAGTTTTATATAACAATTTTTTTCTTGTAAAGCTACTAATTGAGAATTAAGATATATGTTTTGTCTAATTGTATTCTGATAGGTACACCATCCATTGAGTAGCCATCACGCTTCAGATAGAAATCAGTAAGCTTATATTTACTTAAATGTTTAGATTTGATAAAAATACTTATTGTTGAAATTTAGCTAATTGGAAGGTTGGTTTTTATGTATTTATGAAGTGTTAAATTTATTTTATGGCAAAGTATCAGATTGTTAAGTTGGTTTATAAATTTTTCAACACAGATTGTGGTTTATGAAAATATATTGATGGATACAAGGCATGTTGTAAAATGGTTTGACTCAATGACATCTAATCAAAGAGTTTGAGATTAGTTGTTAACATGTAATACAATTCCATTTTACATGATATTAGTCACAATTTATAATCTAGTTTGGGGTTACTTTAATGAGTACGCGGTGGTTTGAAAATAAAATATCAAACACGGTAAAATTGAAATTAGGCATGTCACGAATTCTTAATGTAGTTATGTATGTCAAATTGATGTAACAAGTGTCGTTGAATGTTGTCTATTATAGTTTTATTTTGAGTTAATTATTCAAACATGTATAGTTGAATTTATACAGCCAACTTAAAAATGAAATTGTCAGTACATATTTATACACTTCTTCTAATTTATGTTTAAAATATTTTTACTATGATATTGAATATTGACATGGGTTCATATTATGGTACTTGACCTTGTAAGGCATAAGTTGAATATAAATTTCGTGTTTTATTTTTCTTACATCCTTAATTTCTTTTTGCAAATAAAAAAGTTAGAATTTTAGCTCAAGTTAACCAACAAGTTTCTAGACGGCTTCTGTCAACTTCTAACTTTATATATTTTTGTATTATGTTAGTACTTTAACTATACTACATTAATACTTCAATTATATGAAAAATTTTATTAATATACTTTCGAATTGATTTCATGTGTATACTCAAATGCATGATTGAATTTAACATTATTGGAATTGTTTTTTGTTACCATAGTCCATTTATAAAAACATAAGATTGCTTGTACAAGAAATGTATAATGGAGAACAAAAAAAATATATGAATAAATAATTATTTTATAAAATGCCTATAAAAAAAACTTCGTTGTATGCCAACACAAAAGCCACTATAAGCCTAGAAAAACGTTGCTATAAGTCTAGACAAATGCTATTATAAACCCAAACAAATGTCGTCATATCTCCCAAGAAAAACACCGCTATAGGTTTAAAAACGTCGCTAAAAGTCATATCACAGGCGGATATTTGCAAGCGCACATTGGTGGGAATAAGGTTTGCTGGTGGGAACTAGGTTTTACCGACACTTTAAAACGCCAGTAACTTTAGAAAAACCATCGATATATCCAACCTATAACCGCATTTACTTCAGACTTTACCAGTGTTTATTTAATTGCTGGTAAAACTTGTAATGACGTACACTTCAACGGCAGAAGGTAGAAAGCTGGTATATTTTTTCATTGTGTTTATAAACCCATTAAAGTTCAAATTAAACGCCACTATAAGCCTATTTTATTATAATGGAAGCTACATGCAACATATGCATGGATCTTCTTAGAAGACTTTTTCATGCATAACATAGGAAAGTGAGAAATCTAATATTTCTCTTAAAGCACAATTGTGCATCCCGAAGACATATAATTGTGCATCCCTATAGTTTTAGGTCGTCATATATAAAGTAGATTTTCTCTCATTTTTTAAATAAGATTTTACCCAAATTTTTTCTTCTACCTAAAAAACCTTAATCCTAGAATTAAGTGAGAAATACCAAGACCAAAGATAGGAGTCAAAGATTAAGATCCAGTTAGAGAGAGAGAGAGAGCATTCATAGCTAGAGGTAAGTGTTTCTTACTTTTTTTTTCCCTTGTTCCCATAACATGAGTTCCTTATTTTATTGGATGTGATGATACTTAATTCATGTTTTATACTTGAATAGCATGATTATATGATGAGATGACAAAACAATAGTGATTTGATCAAGATTATATGCTTAGAAACATGGTTAATACCTATATCTGCAAGTGTAAGGATTTAAAGGTTTATATGTATGTTGTGTTGAGATTTGATGTTATTTGATGCAGAAATCAAGTGTAAAGTAGTATATTACTCATGTATGAATGTTTGAATAAGCTTGCTAAGATTTGGTTGAGTTTAGGTCTAGATCTATAATTCCAGACACAATATTATAGAAGTAGAGCACAACGTACAACTATATATTTGCAAGCACACGATTATGTAGTCATATTTTTGAAGTCTCACGATCGTGTATACTAAGCATGCATAACTAGATAAGTGTTTGGGACATGACTATGCATGAAAGGTTACAGTCATGTGCCTACAATAACTGAGCAAGATTATGCATATAGGTCATGATCATGTTATGTGAGTATCTGTCTTGAAGTGCACGATCATGACATGGTTGTGTACCAACACATAACTGTCTATCTTGAAGTGCACAATCATGTAGACAGTGAAAATTATAGAATCAAAATTTAAGCTAATACAAGTATGAGAAATTTAATAAGAAGCAAATATAATAAGACATCATACATGATAAGTATTACATGACATGACATGTCAAACTAAAGGTTTCCAAAAAAAGAATCAAGTGATCTATATGTATATGTTTTTTTAGATAGAAAGATGATGCTCTGGACTTCATTTTAAGGGTAAATACGAGGGGGTGTCTATGAGTTTGCACGCCTATTTGAGAGGAAACCAATGTCTACTAGAGAGAACATGGTATCTGACCATTCTTGTTAGAGAGAGTGTTAGTGTGCATCAATTTTCAACTTATTAATTGAGTGCTAATATGGTAAAACTTACACGATCAAGGCATTGAATCTTTGTATATATCAATCTGATCAACAAAAATGTAGATACAACATATATAATATATATATATATATATATTATATAAAAAAAATAAGATTTTAGTAATGATTTTATTTCAAGATCTTTATATCACAGTGGTTATTTTCAAAAAAAATGTTTTTCAAAAAATAGGCCTAAAAGCAAAAACCTTATTTCAACATATTTTATACCATGACATACAAAGCATGACATGAATTAGAGTTAAGACATCATGATAAGTAAAGTTTATAAGACAAGAAACGAAATAAGCAAATAATATCAGACAAAAAACAAAATAAAACACAAAATCAAATAAAGATCGTGATAAGTCACAAGTACTAAAGAATAAAAACCTGTTTGTGGGTGAAGATAGGAAATACATACTTAATAACTCGTCACTTATTCCTTAAATTTTTTTTTCTTATAGGTCAAGTGAGTTAATTGTTAAGCTGGGCACAAGATGGTTGTGGATAAGATACAATTTTGATCAGATGGCATGTGTGTGGCTCACATGCTTTGTATAATTTTCATATATATTTGTACAGTTTTCATATGTATACTTTATACAATTTTCATTATATATCATGTTTTCTTTAGCATATTGTACAAATTATTTCTGTATATTATACCTTTATACTTTAATGCTCCTGTTTGCATATTTTCAGTAAGCATGTATGGGATGTTGTTATATATTAAAAATGATGATGATTTTCAACAATGGAAATATATATATATATATATATATATATATATAATAAATAATAATAAACAGTAATATATAATAGCAGTTCCCACAACTCTCTAATCCAATGGAGAGAAGAGTCCCGATATCTATACAAAGCATGACTATTAGAGATATTAAAAACATAATCCTATGTTGTTAGATTCTTTGTGTATGAGTAAAAGTGTTTATGCACAACCATCCACGGGTATGTTCCTTATATAGGATATTATGCATAGTCGTGCAGACTATACATAGTACATGCAACATCATACATCTAATGTTTATCCAATCCTACGTGATCCATAACAACTCATATTTTAAATAATTAGATAAGAATTATGGATAACTATCCACCTAAGATAATGCATGACTATGACTTGGCCAAATTATCCATTTTAAATTAGATTTGATTTGATCTGACCCAATAAAAATCATAGATCTTATCTACCTAGAATAACGTACAATCATGCAAGGACCATGCATAATCATAACCAAGCTCAAAACTTATTTTGACTTTCAACTTTATCTATTCAGATAAGGTAAGTTCTCCACAATTTAACCTTCACCCTTTCCCTTTAGGATCAACTAATCTTGTACCTCCAAAGTTTGATCAACTCTTATTATTTATGACTTATAAGCTCTTTATTATACCAACAGTGTTTAGATTCAAATTGAATCCAAATATAGACTAAAAGTAGTCTTTAGCAAGATATCATGACCACTCAATTAATAATGTATTAGCGAACAAGTCTTCACCTTGACAACTAGATAGTTACATATAGCACAATCCTTTTGTCAACTAATATCTCTTAAGGCTGAGATACAGATATAGTATTTATCCTAAAGACTCCTTGATATGAATTAGCATATGCATCAATGATCAAATGAATCAAATTAGGCTTTCACCTGACCTCACTGTAGCTAAAGATTTAAGTGATCGCAGATGTCTGTTAGTATTCTCATTGAAGATACTTCTTTTATGTTCAACAATAACGTATTCTTTGTTGATCTATCATAGTCTTCATCTAGATCTTGGTATAGTCAACCACCACCTTTATGGTTATCCTTTCTCAAAAGACATGTTGAGCGATGTCAAACAATATCAATCCTTGTATAAAAAGGTCTAACAACCTTAAGTCAAAGGATCACATGTACTCATTAGTTATAGGATATTTTTATAAACATAAAAGCAACCATTCATATGAAATCTTTTTGTTAAGCCAATCCAATGAATATGTGTGATGCTGGTTTTCACAATGCGATCAAGAGAAGCGCATAACGAGTTTGTAACCTATTACGAAGTTTATGAAGTCGTCACCCAAGGGTTACTCAAGAAAATACACATCAGTGAGAAGGGCGATTTACAAATCCATTGTAAATGATCTAACATTCTTCACCTGCCCAATGGATTGGGTTTGGAGAGTTAAGTATAGCGATAGGAAAGTGTTAAGCATTCATATCGTCTAGTATAAAGGTCGGTCTCCACTTTTATGGTTTGTTTATTTAGCACATTACCGAGTTTAATTAAATTCTGTTTTATCATGCTATGCAATATTATTATTAATCATATATAAATTGCATCCACCAATGAAAAATAAAATGCAAAATAAATAAACTACAACATTTTTTCATTCACCCTTATACATTTATTCTAATATTAAACAACTTTAAAGATTTGAATCTTGCAAAACAAATTGTTAGTTAATATAATAGCAACGAACACACACACACACATATAATATAATACGTGGAGGATTACATAATATTGGATATAATATATACACACACTCACTCCTCTTATATGGTAAAATAGTATATAAAAAATAATTAAATATATTATTATTTAATATAACATA
>JAJEJH010000619.1:127605-141869 GCA_026122585.1 Anacardium occidentale
TTAACGGGTGGGACTTTGTCCCCACCTCAAACTATGGGTCCGACCATGTCCTTTGGCCTAAATTATACACAGTATATTTAAGCATTTATACACACACAAACTCATAGAGTACACAAACATTCCAAATTTAAAAATAAGAATATATAAAATATATACAAAATAGACATATATAAAATATGTAGAAGTATATTACATATATAATTTGATATGTAAAATTAGAAAGACACATTATAATATAGTGTAAAATAAATATGGTATACATAAATATAAAATGTAATATAATATATGCAATATATATTATATACAAAATACATATATCAAAATATAATATATATACAGAATAATGATAAGATATATATATATATTTATTTATTACATAGAAATCATAATATATATATATATATATATATATGTATATATATGTACGTATATATAATATATTGTAATACACAAGTAAACACATATACATTTTATATAATATATACATATATAATATGTAATTAAAAAAAAAGGATAATAATAAATGAATATGAAAATATTGTTTCAAAATATTCCCTCAGGGATTACTTAAAATGTGATTGTTTAGAAATTTTTTTATATCGAACTGAGACTAATTGAACAAAGGTAAGTTTTTGGAATTAATAACTGCTGGGACAAATTTTTTCCTGCGGTTTCCACTCCTCTCTTTTTCTCTCTTTTTCTTCCTTCTCTTCTTTCTTTCGGTTTCCACCCCCTCTTTTCTCTCTGAATTTCTCCTCTCTCTTCTCTCACTTGCTCTCTCAATTTTTCTCCTCCATCCCTTTCTTATATATGCACTTCCCTTTTTATACTCATTTGCGCCTAAAATCTATATGCGTGATTTTTCTTTAATTTAGACGTAAAAATCAGCTTAAAATCAACCCAAGGAAGAAAAACCATTCGCTTATGAAATGGGAGAAGAAAATCAGAGTTGGCGCATTGAATTTGGCAAAGAGAGATTAGCGCACACAAGCCTGGCAGGAAGAAAAGCTGCACTGGAAAAAAAAAAAAAAAAAAAGAGAAGGAAAGTGGAATACACGCGCGAGTGTAGACAGGCAGCAAGCCTGGCCTTGCTTCCTTGCGCGCGTGCTTCTCTTTCTTTTTCTCTTGGGCGGCTCTTGCTTCTCCTCTTCTTGGGCCTGCTTGTATTCTTTTATTGGGTTAATTTGGGCTTTTTTTGGGGCTACAACTTTATTTTTATTTTTTTGGTTTGCATATTATATGCTTTTGGGTTTATATATATTTTTTTTTATAATTTGTCCGCAGGTTTATGGATTTCACTCATTCAATCTTAGTTTGATATTTTAAAAGCTCCAATTTGAACTTTCAAGTTTTTCGTCGTTGGAGATGATTTTGTTGGGTCCAATATGAGATGTTTACAATTTGCTCATTATTTTATGAATTTTGTGAGTGTTATAGACGTTATGAAAACACATATAAAATGTAATAAAGTATGTAGAAAAAGACACCTAGTATTTGACTAACATAAACAAAAAATGTGGCAAAGACAAACCCTTCTAGTTCTTAACGCCTATAGCAAAAACAGTCAAGATGGATTAGTCTCTTGTAGGCATCTTTGACAAAGTGAATTGTCCTTTCTAAATAAAACTTGAAAATAAATTGTCATTTCTAGGCAAATTTACTAAAATAGAATGTTCCTTTTATACAATCCTATGATGGATTAGTCTCTTCTAGGTGTCTCCAACAAAAAAAGCTACCATTTTCAGACAGAACTTAAAAGTATATTGCCCCTTCTAAATAAATTTATCAAAATAAGATATTCTTTCTAGACTAATCTATAATGAATTAGCATTTTCTAGATATCTTTGATGAAAATAACTATCCGTTCTAAACATAACTCAAAAGTAAATTATCTTTTCTGGATAAATTTACCAAAATAGAATGTCATTTTTAGGCAAACCTATGTGGATTAGTCTTTCCTAAGTATCTCTGATGAGAAAGACTGCTTCTTTTAGATAAAACTAAAAAATAAATTACCTATTCTAGAAAAATTTACTGAAATAGGAGATTCCTTCTAGACAGACCCATGATAAATTAGTCTCTTCTAAGTGTCTCCAATGAGGTGAACTACCTATTCTAGATAAAATTCGAAAGTAAATTACCCTTTCTAGGTAAATTTACTAAAATAGGATGTCGCTTCGACCTTAGGTTACCCTACTTTGAAAGCAAGTCTAGAAAAATGAAACTTCGACCATAGTTGATAACTTCGAGATGATAGAAAATCTAGCCTTCGATGAACCTATGAAAATTTTCTAACGATCAAATCTTATTCTCAACTCAATTAGACGATCTAACCTATGGCAAAGCAAAAACTTTGTAACGATCAAATACTATTTTCAATATGATTTGACCATCTAACCTATAGCGAAACTATGAAAACTTTGTAACTGCCAAGTCATATTCTCAATTGGATTAAACGATTTAACCGCTAACGAAGCTATGAAAAATTCATAATAATTAAGTCTTATTTTAACTCGATTGGATGATCTAACCTATAATGAAGCAAAAATTTTGTATTAGTCAAGTCCTATTTTCAACATGATTGGATGATCTAAATTATGACAAGGTAAAAACTTTATAACAATCAAGTCCTATTTTTAACATGATTGGACAATCTAACCGATGGCGAAGTGGAAACTTTGTAACAATCAAGTCCTATTTTCAACATGATTAGACGATCTAACCTATAGTGAAGCAAAAACTTTGAAACGGTCAAATCCTATTTTTAACATGATTAGATAATCTAATCTATGACAAAACGAAAACTTCATAATGTTCAAGTCCTATTCAATGCAATTGGTGGACTATCAACATATGGTGAAGCTATACAAACTTTGTAATGATCAAGTCTTATTCTCAACTCAATTAATATAACCTATGGCGAAGCTATGAAAACTTCATAATGCTTAAGTCCTATTCTCAACACGATTAGACAATCTAACCTATTGCGAAGTTGTAAAAACTTTGTAATGGTCAAGTCTTATTCTTAACTTGATTAGATGATCTAACTTATGATGAAGCTATAAAAACTTCTTAACAATCAAGTATTACGTTAAGATGATTGGTGGATGATCTAACCTATGGCAAAGTGAAAAACTTTGTAATGGTCAAGTCTTATTTTTAACTCGATTGGATGATTTAATCTATGGTGAAGCTATGAAAACTTCATAATAGCCTAATCCTATTTTTAACGTGATTGGTTAGAGAGAATGCCCTTGCTGAGTGAGTTTGACAAGATTAGATTTGCCCCTTGTGTGCAAGCTCAACAAAATCAAAATCCCCTTAGTGGGCATGCAAAAATGATAAGATTGCCTCTTAAGGCAAACAATGACCAAAAAATTACCCCCTTATGGTAAATAATAACAAAATTGCCCCTTATAATTGATAATGAAAAATGCGTCTATATAACTAATAATGACAAAAATTCCTCTAAGGTACAAACAATAACGAAAATATCCTTATGAGATAGACAATGGCAAACATGCCCTTGTAAGATAAAAAAAACAAAAAGCCATTTTTAGACAAACATAAGATTCAAATACACCTATTGAGCAAATAATAATGAAAATGACCCTATTAGGTGAATAAAGATGAAAATGTCTTTAAAAGATTAACAAAATTGCAGAATGATTGTAGTGGTAGAATGAAGCAACAAACTATTTTGGTCATTCATCCACATGATACATGATGACATATGTATGTTGACTTTACTAACTTGCATGCAATACTTAATGTCATAACCATATCAATAGGAGATAAGAGACGTAGCCAAGGGAACACACCATGATTTATTATTTCTTTTTTTTTTCTTCCCTTTCTTTTCACCCATTTATTTTATCCATATCTTAAGGGATTTAACAATTGTGCATAAGGTTGTCTCATGACTCTTATTTTATCCTAACAAGGGATTCTTATCCAAAAAGAAGTTTGCTAGCTTAGTCCACTTGCATGTCACTAAATTTGATTAAATGTTTGAAAGGGTGAAAATTTCATACTCAAGTTCAACTCATGAAGTGTAGTATCTCAAGACTAGAAATGCCTTTTAGGCTAGAATTTGGGGTTAGATGTGAGAATTAGTTATAGAATGGGAGTTAAAAGAGTTTAGGGGTGAGATAGTGAGTTTTCAAAGTTAGTATGGCTTGCGCATGATTCTCCCTGGGAGGTTTCCTTCATGCAAAGCATGAAAAATGAAGTTTCTTCATTTTTCTTCATGCACGATCATGCAACTTGGTGTGCACACCCATGCATGCTTGTAAAATGAGAGATAAAATAATTTAAAATATTTCTCACCCGTCACTTACTTATTTTCATCCAAGTTTTCATCTTATTTTCAGATAATCCCAACCTTAGGGGTGTTAATTAATAGCCAGAAACTTCAAATCCAACAAGAGAGTAAAAGATTTAGTTAAGAGAGAGAATAAAGCAGCCATAGCAAGAGGTAATTATTTTCTTGCCTCTTTCTTGAGTTTCCCAGCATGGGTTTACTGATTTCCAGGTATGTTAATGTTCCCAGCATGCTTCATGATTGTATGATGTGAATATATGATAATATGATGAAAATGAAATGATTTTGTGATACTAATTCTTACCTATAAACATGTTTGGTGTATGTATGTGTGTGGATATGTGTTTAAAAGTTGTTTTGAGGATTGATTATGATGTTGTATGTTATTGATGAAATTGGTATGAGTTTATGTGTTGTTTGAAGTGTTGGAAATGAATGAAATAGATTGATTACAGATATGCTAAGCATTGGATGAGGTTCTACACGTTTCAGGCATGGAATTATCAAAACAGAGCAGGATGCACGCTCGTGTGCACGAATTGTGCACGGCTACAATTTAAAGAAGTCACAACCGTGCACTTGAGGGTCACAACCGCGTGTGTGCATGATTCATGAAATACAATAGATTTTCTAGAACCTAACATGACTAGGTTATATGACTGGCACACGACCCATGTATCTTTATGCAAGCCCATGCATCTAAGCATACAGGCTCGTGCATAAGCAGAAAAGCAGAAAATTGAGTTAAAATGAAGCACAAAGCATAGGAAACCTTTTATAACAACTGTAGAACATTATATAAAGATGAAATAAGATAGTATGCTACATCATAAGCATATCATAGTATGACATGTCAAATAGTATTTTCAGAAAATAGATCAAATGATCCACTTGCATTAGTTTTCAATATTTAGAGCTCAATACCCGGGTCAGTTAGTATGGGTGAACTCAAAGGGTATATGTGGGATTTCAGCTTTCTGACTACGGTCAAATTGGTTTAGTTTCAGCTTACTAGTCTCAGGACTGGTATGATATATATTTCAGCTTATTAACACTTCGATTGTATGGTTCAGCCCAAATAGTCAAGATACCGAATCTCTGTGTTCATCAGTCTAATCAGTATAATAGGTATCTTTAGATAGATAAAGTTTTTAGATACAATTTTATTTAGCATTTTCAATGTTTTAGAATCTTCAAATCCTAATAGTAATTTTCAGAAATTAGGCTCGAAGACCTATAGCATGTTTTAGCATGGCTTTATACCATGACATCCATTCCATAGCACGAATTACCATTTCAATTAAAAAAAAAAAATGTTAAGTAAAGAAACATAAGTAGTCAAGCTAAGCTTAGGCACCATTTCAGCTTAGTATCATGTTTGGGTTAGAAGAAAGCAGGGGAATGCTTACTAAGTGATTTATCACTCACTCTTTTCCTTTCTTCCTTTCTTGCAGGTATGCAGTGGATGCTGTTGAGGCTCGGGTGGACTATAGCTGAAGGGAGAGGGCTCTAGTTTTGTGTCTTTTAGATAGCTTAATAGGACTTTCATGTGCATGTAGGTTTTTAGAAATGTTCATACAGATGCATGTACACACTTTTCATACATTATAAATGTATATACATGTGTACATATAATAATAAATTAATATAAGTTTCTTTGAAACCCATCATTAAGTTGTTGAATGTTTTCAGCTTCCGCTTGCATATGTTTCACAGTTAGCTAGCTTTTTCGTAGGATTTCTACTGTGTATATCGATTTTTAACATATTTCTTAATATTAAATAAATAAATATCTTATTATTTGCATAAATAAGCACAGGAACCAGTAGCAGTTATATATATCGCAACGAGTCCTACACGAAAGGTGCTTACAATAAGCTTACTTGTGCATTTAATCTCATCGCTTAGGCCATATACATACGCAAATCTGATAGTCTTTATCAAGGTTATACTAAGGTTGGGTGAAAATGGGATGATTATGTCTAGTGGTTGTTTAGGTCGGGTAGAGCATTCAAAAATTGATTAAGACATTAATACCTTTTAGCTACATCTCTTCTTTTCAACTTTCAAGTTACTTGCACCTAGTTATTATGTTTTTTTCTTCGTTTTTTTTCTTTCTTCCTTCTCTTCTTCTTTTCTTGTTTTTTTTTTTTTTTTTTTTGCATTTTTTTTTTTTGTATTTTTTTTTCTTTTATGCCTATTTCATATTGATGGATGGATGGCGTAAGTATTAATGCCTTCTATTTACTCTTTTTGTTCTTATAGATCGACATTTTTGAAGCCTTATTATGATTGTCTTAAATGCAACACCAATCTACATGGTAGGTTAAGGATAAAAAAAAAAAAAAGCTTATGGTTTGTGTGACTTGATTTGTCAAAAAAGGGTTCTCAACTTAAAAAAGCTTTTAAAGTTATCATTGATCATGGTTCACTATTTAGGCAAAGTGACTCAAAGTCTAGTGTCATCATCATGTTCATGCATGATGCATCGTATTGTGATCTCGATCAATAGTTAAAGTAAGTTATAAAGACATCTATTATGGATGAACACACTCAAAAAGGAATAACAGTCATTTTAGTATGCATGACCATAAGCTGCTCAAAACCTCATATTTAGTGTTTTAAAGTCTACCAAGATTAGTTTACCTCATTTTTAGAAAATTCAAGTCACATTTTATTATCAAATTTTGTCAATACATACATTCGTGAAATAGAACACATGCTGAAAAAAAAAAAGACAAATTCATAAAAATAATGCCCTTCAAGTTTCATAAAAATCTTCTACCAAGTTATTGATCTAGTTTAGCTAACCTTCCATCATCAATAAGATTTTGAATCTCATGCCTCAATTTCTTACATTCATTAGTCAAATAGCCTCAATCCTGATGGAAGCGACAATAAACCTTTGGGTCATAATTTGTCAACAATGGATCTAGTGGTGGGCAAAATGCCATCGACTATAGTAGACTCTTTGTCATCAACTTGTCAAATGCCTTTGAGAGTGGCATATTTAAATTGGAAAATTGTCTTAGCCTAAGTGTCACCATATTACTCTTTTAAACTTTATGGTCGTCTAACCATTTCCTATTTCAAACTTATTTTTTTAGTTGCATACCTCTTCCCTTCTTATGTAGCCAAGACATCTTCAACTTGTACCTTAGCATCTTACAATTGCTCAAACGTGATCAATGAGAAGTAATTAATTTTCTCATAAAAAGTAAAGAAAAAGTTCTTCATCACCATCTTTACCTGATCCTTTTTAAGAGGTCTATTTATCATCTTGAAGGCCTTCCTTCTCGACCTAGTTAGGAATTCAACAAATGACTCACTATGTCTTTGTTTAGTCATTTCCAAGTCTCTGATTGTCACATCTAAAACAATGTTGTAGGAATATTGTTGTAAGAATTTTTCAACTAACTCATGTCAGTCTAATTTATCTACTTTACTGACACTGTAATATCAAACATTAGCAACCTTATAATGACAAAGGAAACAATGCCACCATTTGTTCTTTAGGCCACCCAATTGTTCCCATTACAATAACGTAGTGTCTTAAATGCATTTTTAGATCCCTAAACCCATCAAATTTGGATAAATCAAGTATTTTAAACCTTGGTGGTAACCTTCTTTTTTTATTTATGTCTAAATTGTCCAAATCTGATGAAGAGGATACTCTTTGCTTCCTTATAGCCTTTTTTAGTTGCTCCAAGTTTTCAATTATCTCTCTGTCTCTTAAGGTGGGCATAGGTACCTTTATCATCTCTTTTGGACGTTTTTTTCTCTCTTCTCAAGCTTTAAGTAATCTTCAAAGTCAAAAATGTCACTCCTTGAATCATTTTGTTGTTCTTAGGGTATACCTCTTGCCTTACTAGTCTCTTTTACTTTTTGTTTTTCTCTCATTTTTGTCATCATTTGGGTCATGTTATTCATCAAGTCATCTATTTTAATGGCATATTTTTCCTTGATTATAATCTCAAGCTTCTTCATCATTTCCTCTATCTTGTTTCTCTTGGTCATGTTTCTCTTCTATCACTAGATAATTGTAAAATGAAAAGTTAATGTATGAATATATGATATACATTTATGCACATGCATGTTATGTATGCGAGATTAGGTGGGTGCAACAAATTTGTTGGTCTGAACAAAATATAGTGACAATAAATGGATCTAATGTCAGACAAAAGAGTTGTGGGCCTAATGCTCCGATATAGTGAAGACTTAAGCTTAATGAGGTCCTAATGACAACACATCTAGGCCTAATGCCTCTATAGCCCTAGAGACAAAATTTCAGATTGAACAACAAAACGACTCAAACCGAATAAGATGTGAGCTTATTGCCCTTAGAGTCCTAAAACAACATGAGCCTATTGTTCCAAAATGATTTTACCCTATAAGATGACTTGAATCAAAATTACTCATTTCAAGTGACCAAAGACAAAAATGCCCTTATGAGATAATTTAGATTGAAACTACCTATTTGGAGTAACATTTGACCATTTTTCTCATATAGGATAATTTGAATTGAAATTACCTAGTTAGGGTAACACTTGATGATTTTGCCCTTACGAAATGATTTAGGTCAAATTTACCTATTTGGAGTAAAACTTAGTAATTTTGCCCCTACAAGATAATTCAAATTAAAATTATTACTTAGAGTAACACGTAACAATTTTGCCTCTATGAGTGATTTGGATCGAAATTATCTATTTGGGGTGACACTTGATGATTTTACCCCTATAAAATAATTCAAATTGAAATTACCTATTTCGAGTGATCAAAGATAGGGTTAGATTCGAATCGAATATAATCATGTTCATTTTTAAGTTTAATTCGAATAAACCTAAAACAAACTATTCAAATCTAAACATGAATACGAACTCAAACTATGGTTTCAAAAATTTGTAAATACAAACATGAATATGAATTGCACGAACACGTATCCAAACTTAAATTATTAATTATTTATATTAATTATAATTTTTAATAAAATATAAATACAAATTATACAAATCAAACCTGAATACAAATATGAATATGAATCGAATGTGAACCCCAACTCTCAAATCGAAATACGAATTCAAACTTCATTATAAAAATATTATACGAATATAAATCCAAACACAAACAAATCCGAATATGAATATATATATGTTCGTATTTACTTTGGCTCAAATCTAGCCTTAACCAAAGATGAGAACACCTCTTTTGAGGTGATTCGAATTAAAAATTACCCATTTGGATGACCCAAAGTGAAAATGCCTCTTCAAGGCAACTTGAACAAGATATATAAAATATATACAAAATACACATATATAAATTATGTAGAATGTATATTTCATATATAATTTGATATATAAATTTCAGAATACACATTATAATATAGTATAAAATAAATATAGTAAACATATATAAAATGTAATATATATAATATATAATATAAAAATACATATATCAAAATATAATATATATACAAAATACGTATAAGATATATATACATATTTTATATATTACATAGAATACATGTGCAAATATACATATATATATAATATACAGAATACACATGTAAAACACATACATTTTATATAATATACACATATATAATACGTAAAAAAAAAAGGATAATAATAAATAAATATACAAATATTATTTCAAAATGATTTTTTTAAAGATTATCTAAAATGTAATCGTTTTAAAGCTCTTTTGATTTTGAACTGAGACTGATTGAACAAAGGTGAGCTTTTGAATTTGATAGCAGCTGGGAAAAAAATTTTCCTATGGTTTCCACTCCTTTTCTCTTCCTCTCTTTTTTTCTCTCTTTTTCTTCCTTCTTTCTCTTCTTTTTTTGGGTTTCCGCCCCCCTCTTTTCTCTCTGAATTTCTCCTCTCCCATCTCTGAATTTTTCTCCTCCCTCGCCCCTATCTTATGCATGCACTCCCCTTTTTATACTCATTTGTGCCTACAATCTTTATGGATGATTTTTCATTAATTCAGCAGCAAAAATCAGCTTAAAATCCGCCCAAGGAAGAAAAACCAGTCGCTCATTAAATAGGAGAAAAAAATCAGAGTTGGCGCATTTAATTTGGCAAAGAGAAAGCTGGCGCGCGCAGGCGGGGCAGGAAGAAAAGCTGCGCTGAAAAGAAGAAAGGACAGTGGAAAATTTGGCCGCGGGAAAGGAAAAGTTGAGAGAAACCATCGCGCGTGCATGACACGCGTTCAGCAGACGGGTAGCAAGCCTGGGCCTGCTTCCCTCCGCGCGTGCTATCTTTCTTTCTCTCTCGGGTGGGTCGTGCTTCTCCTCTTCTTCTTGGGCTTGCTTTTATTCTTTTGTTGGGTTAATTTGGGTTTTTTTTAGGCTACAACTTTTTTTTTTTTTTGGATTTTACGTCTTTTTGAGTTTATATTTTTTTGTTATTTTTTAATAGGCACATAGGATTTTACTCATGCAATCTCAATTCAACATCTCAAAAGCTTCTATTGGAATTTTCAAGTTTTTTATCGTTAAGGATGACCATATTAGGTTCAAAATAGAATTTTACAATACACCTAAAGAACGTGTATTCATATGTTACATTAAGTTGTCAATAAACTACTTGTACACATTTAAATTGTCATTACTTTTTTACAAAGTCACTTGTTATAATCCTCTCTCTATTACTTGTGTCTTTGGTTAATGTAATGTTAATATTATAGATATTTCTAGAATAACCACTTAACATATGCATAGGATTCCCAAAATCAATCACTTGATTCTCTTGTCACGATTCTATCATTTTAAAGATATATTGATTGTACATACATAAAACATACATATGTATTTATGAATAATCAATATATCTCATTTATTTATAATTTGAAAAAATAATTACGATAATACAACAAATATTGATTGGCCCTAGGGTACTATCTTTACATGTTTGTCTTCTTGGAACAAGTGTTCCTTAATAACAAATTTATCCAATTTTGGATTACCAACAATTAGAACAATCTTGTTATTAGTGGAACGACTTAAGAATTGCTTAAGGTATAGACATTTAAATACTTTAAAACAAGTGTTCCATCCTTTGTTAAAATTGTCCGATTTTGGTAAACTAGGTCACAACGTTAGTAACGGTTTCATTCTCCATTAAACTACTTGAAGATTTGTTTGAGAAATAGGCATTCCAAACATGGAATGGGCGCTCAAAACTTAGACCTTAATTTCTTTTTATTTAGTCCAAACTTTTGAATGACTTCCTTGAGTAGGGATTCTTCAATTTCTTAATTATATAGAATAGGTGTTCTCCTTGAACAAGTGTTCCAACCTTAAACCTTCAATTTTCTTCAATTTTGGATAGGTTCTTGAATAGACTTTCGAACAATCTCGTTTTTAATTTGAAATCTTCATGGAACGAGTGTTCTTCTCCATAAATGAGTGTTTCATTCTTAGTTCTTCAGATTTTTCTTAATTTAAGGTATAATAAATAACAATTAATGAAACAAGATTGTTCATAATTAAAAAAGCAATTTGGGTAATCCAATGGATGATCTTTTTGGGTAGAATAGACATTTTAGATTTTTTTGTGCAAACTCTACATTTTCATTATAAAAAAAAATAAAGAGAAAATGACAACTCATAAAAATCATGCCAAAGAAGCCTTAAAAGAAAAATAAAAGCAGGCCAAAGGACTTATCCCATCCAAGGTTTTCTAAAATGACAAAATTCTACTCTCTAATTTTTTAAGTCCAAATACTCATTCGTTGATTATTTTTATCCACTTTTTTTAACATTTTTGGTAAAATGACTAAATTACCTTTCTTAAAAAAATAAATAAAATAAAAATATAATTTAATATTTAAATAAAAATATAAAAATTTCAAAAAATTTTTAAGAAAATAAAAAATAACCATTATTGCCGGTAGTGTCAATGGTGGTGGTTGTAGCATCCCAGGTTAGAAAGCCCTTAGGGAAAGAGTTTCGGGGTTAGAAATGAGATTCAGAGAGAGATTGGGAGTCTAGTAAAGTTCAAGGGTGAGTTAATAAATTTTCGGAGCCGTGTGGCTTTCGTAGGAATCCTTTCGGAAGGATTCGATCAGGCGAGTGAGCGGGAATTGAGTAATACTCATTTTCCCTTGTGCACGCCCGTGCACCCTTGATGCACGACCGTGCGTGGCATAGTATTTAAGTGAGAGCCGAGAGCTTTAGTTTCTTTTCTCACCCACTTTAGCCAACTTCATTTCTTTTTCAACAGCAGCTCCTCCCAACCTTAGAGAGGAGATTCCCCAGCAAATTGCTCCCAATCCGGCGAGAGAGCCAAGAGAATAGTTCAAAGGATTAGTTTTCAGAAGCAATGGCGCGAGGTAATTGTTCGATTACCTTTTCCTTGAGTTTCTCAGCTTGCTTTGTAAGTTTTGATGCCATGGATGAGTTATTTGCATGTTGATGAATGTTGGGAATGATTATGTGACGATGCATGTTGAAATTGGATGATAAATTTCCATCCTTGTGCTTTGCATGTATGTTGATCATGTTTTAGTGAGAGAAAAAGCTTGCTTCCATGGTGAATTGCTTGGTGATTGATGCATGTGACGATTGATGCTTAAATTATGTTATATAAAGTGCTGGGAATGCATATTTGGAGTGATTTTGGGTTTGAATGCAAATTGGCATGAGTTTAGAGCATTTTCCAAGCGGTGCTCTTGTTGAAGAACAAGACGCACGGTCGTGCGCATGTATGGCATGACCGTGTGCCTTTGTTTTTCCAGATGCACACCCGTGTGCACGCTGTGTGCATGGCCAGAAAATGCACATGCACACCCGTGTGTCCACAGACGCACGCCCGTGCGTGCGCTTTCAGTGAAAAGTTTTCAGAAATTCCAGTAGCTTGCACGGCCAGACACATGACCAGCGCACGGCCCTGTGCGTCCGGGCTTACACCCGTGCACTTTTCCCGCATGCGAATTTAGAATAAAGGTTAAATGGATTCAGATAAGCATCAGATGAGCATGTATTCAGATAATAAGCTGCATATGCATATCATGGCATTACATGTAGCTTCAGAGAGGATCAAGGGATCCGAATTTAATAGTATTCAGTATTCAGAACCTTATGTACGGATAAGAGTATAGGGTGAATACAATGGGGCATCTGTGAGATTCAGCTTTTTGACACCAGTCAGAATGTTCAGCAGCATTACAGTTTCAGCCTTCGTACACCAGTCAGATCGTCCAGCAGTATACAGATTCAGCTTTCTAGACAGTAGCTAGACTGTTCAGCCCACAAGGCCAGGATGTCGAGAGGTATTCAGATGTATGCATCCATCAGATATATTCAGTTAGCATGTCATAACATACACATCATGATATGAATAAATATGATATCAGTAAATGAATAAAATTCAGATGTTCAGTAATCAGTTTCAGATTCCAGCAAGCGCATAGATGTATGAATAAGGCCGAGGCCCAGGTATGTCTAGTTATTGTGATTGTTTGTGCTTGTTTGGGTTTTGAGGGAAGTAAGGAGCGCTTACTGGGTGATCTTTATCACTCATCCCCCTCTTTCTTCCATCCTTTTCAAGTGGTTCGTGCTGTGGTCGAGGAGCGGTTGGATCGAGGCTGACGGAGAGGGCCTACACTGCGATCTCAGTTTCGAGTTTGTACAGTTTTGGACCTGTATGGTCATGATGTAAATGTTTATGTATCCAGATGAACAGTTTATATATGTATATATGATATAGGCCAATAGGCCCATTGTACAGAACAACATATATATTTTAGTGATGTATTTCAGTTCAGCTTCTGCATGTATTGTACAGTAGATTCAGATTTTATTTTTGTAGGATTCTCGTTGCGGATACCCATATTTTTAGATTATTAATAAATAGCCCTCTCAGTATTATTCAACAGTATGAGTACTCGTGGCAACGGGTCCTACATTGTTGGTATCAGAGCAATTTGTAAGTGT
>JAJEJH010000062.1:0-217051 GCA_026122585.1 Anacardium occidentale
ATATATCAGATAGGGGTGGATACGAGGGGGCACCTGTGAGTTTGCACACCCGCTAGAGAGGGAAACCAGCGTCCGCTAGATAGGACATGGTCATTGACCAAGCTCGTTAGAGAGAGTGCTGCTTGTGCATCAGTAGATTCAGTAGGACTTGAACTCACACGGCCAAGATATTGAATCCTTGTATTCATCAGTCTGACAAGTATAGTAGATCTTTTCAGATACAATACTTTCTGATACAATTTTCAGTATATACTATATGTATTTATCAAGGATCTTCGGATCACAACTTTTATTATCAGAAAGAGTTTTCAGAAAAGAAGTTTTTTAGAAAATCAGGCCTAAGGGCAAGTTTTATGGCTTTTCAGCATACACATGACATCAACATATATATTTCATGTCTTGTACAGTATCTCATGAGAAACAGAACAGTAACAGAACAGAAATAGAACAAAATTCAGTAAAGATTAATACAAAAAATGAATATACTTCGGTATATCAAGAGAATTAGAATAAGCAAACAGTATAACAGAATCTCCTACGTGACGAGTCACGTAGTTAGTTTATTTTAGACTTGCAAGTGTTTGAGTTTGGAAACGCTTGCTGAGTGACTTTGTTACTCACCCCTTCGTTCCTGTTTCCTTTTGCATGTCAGTAAATAAAGAGCGACTAAGCTGGAGCGAGACAGCTGCGTGATTTTGGGGATATGGCTCGGTAGCAGCAGACAGCATGTTGGCTCGCATGCTTTTACTTTTCTCATGTATATATGTGTGTATTATACTCTAGTATACACTGTATGACTAGTATGTTTTATACATGAGTAGCCTAGGGTTTTCATGCTTATATTTCAGTATGTTTTAAGTTACTATTATGGTAAATTATAATTACGGTTTCTTTTTATAAAGAAATTTTTCAGTCAACAGCAACCTTCTTACTATAGAGGTCCCCGTCTCAGGTATATTTTATTTATTAACTACAGTATATTTCTGCAGCGCACAGTAACCTGGGACGGGGGTTGCTGCAAGTTTTAATTCAGTTTTGTGTTTATTGAAAATTTGATTGGTTTTAGGTTGCAAGAGATCTCATGTTATTGTACGATTTTTTTACATAATAATTGATAAAAAAGTATTTCTCATGACATATTAGATCTATGGGAGAGTATTTCATGCACTTACAAACCCATCGATTTAGAGTAGCATGGCCAAGTTACATGAATTCACATAAAACAAATTTTAGAATTTCTATAATTCGGTCAATTTGTCCAAAGTTTGGTCAATTGGTTCAAACAGAAGTCAAAAGCTCTTATGCTTGATCAAATTTCAAATAGTAAGGGCTTTTTGGACTTTTTCATGTTGGCATGCAATGGTTTTAAGTATGACTGGTTTGCACTGAAACCTTTCATTTTTAGCCAATACATTTGTGTTGCATGTGATATTATTGGAAACACAAGAAAACAAAGTGTGAATGATAAAATGATGTAATTGGCTTGTGTTGAAAGAAAATCCAATAATTGTGAAGGCAATTTCACTTTGGAATGTTAAAGATCTAACCTAAAAAACATAGAAATTATGCACATATCACTCATCTCATGCATAAAGACTAGATATGTTTTTCATGTATCATGAATTCGTGTTCAAGCCCTTATTTATCATCTCTTTAGGCTTGTTTACACTTTCACCTTTTATTGGGTTTTAAGCTATAAATGTTCACACAACATATGACTTATATCTTACGTCTTTACTTCATGTACTAAGTAGACATACTTTTACATATTCGTATTGTTCCTATAAAACTCATAAAAGAACTCACTATGGTAGGTGTTCATGAACCATAGTTCATCTTCTTACAATGCAATAGATGTTCATAACTCTGAAATGATTGTTCTCATATCCTAAGTTCTTAGTCATTTATAATAATATGGAATAGTCATTTTGATTTTAAACGACTGTTTTATCACGATCAAGTTTAAGTGTATTAAACAATTGGCCTTGTTTTAAAACCAAGCATTCTATGCATCACATTTTCTATCATCCTAATGTTTATTTGGATTGATTATTCCCATTCTTTGAAGGGGTATTCTATCAATTACGTACTAATCACCTAAAGAACAAATCACATTTATTTGTTCTTATAAACTTCATATACTATCAAATCAATGCTTTATATTCAGCAAATCATAATTTAAAATAGACAATATGGTGGTTCATTTAATTTAACAATTCCATGATACATCATTTATGATAACTAATATCAAAATCATCATATAAGCACATTAAATTTACAAATCTAACAAATTATTAACAACATATAATCTCAACACCCCATGTATACATATATACAAATTTTAAACCAAACCACTGTAATGGCCCAAGGGTAGAACTGTCTTTTTAGGTTCTGAATCCAAGGATAAAAGAGAGATTTCCTTGTTAGGAAAGAGTTTGAGAGAGTTCAGGGGTAGAAGAGTCATTTTGAAGCCTTTTGGGGCTTGGTTTCAGTTTATGCGCATAAGTGGGTGGAAATGGAGATTATCCATCGCACACACGACCGTGTGCCTAGGACAAACGACCGTGTGTCTTGCCTTAGCCAGATATAATTGTTTTATTTCTTCAGTTGCGCGTAGTTTTCAGCTCCCAACTTATTTCCAGTTTTCTTCTTCTTCTTCCCCAGCTCCAGTGAACCCTAGGCTTCCAGAGAGAGATCCCTCAACAGCTCATCTTCAGATTAGAGATCTAGAAGCTTCCAGAGAGAGAGACCAAGCTTTCATGGTGCAAGGTAAGTGTTTTCCTTACCTCTTTCGTTGAGTTCAGAATATGTTTGTTGTTTCCAGCTTGTGAGAACCTTATGGTGCTTGTTTGAGATGATATCAGCATGCTTGAGCTTTGATATGATGAATGATTGAATGATTAAGTGGTTTTCCATAATTTAGGCGTGTATATTCTGTATACATGAGTAATATGCTTGATTGATGAGTTATGGAGTGTTTGAGATGATGAAATGATGAATATTTGCATGCTAGCAGCAATAGAAAACTTGTATGTTTGATGATTTGGAGTGTGGAAGTGTTGGTGTGGGAATTTCTAGATTTTTGGACGTAATCTGTAGAATCTGGGTTGAGCACACGCCCGTGTGCCCGTGACACACGCTCGTGTGGCCTCAATTCTGCATGAGACACGACCTTGCATGCTGCCTGTGTGCATGTAAAAATCCAGACACACGCCCGTGTGCCCGAATACACACGCCCGTGTGTCTTCCCCTAATTCCACACGCTCGTGTATGCAAGACACGGGAAGCATGAGAAGGCAGCCACACGCCCGTGTGTCCAGCCAAAATTTCCTAAATAATTCCAAAAGCTAGCACGCCCAGCCGCACGAGAAGTACACGGTCCCGTGTGCCTTGACACACACCCGTGCGCCTTGACACACGCCCGTGCACCCAGAGACACATGCTCATGCACCTAAGAAAAAGCAGAAAAAGAGATTAAAAGAGAAATTAAGCCACTCTAAGCCATTTCTAAGCACACAGAACTCAGTAATAACATCAGAAAACAGCATATCATGCATGATTTCTTAGCATTGAGCACGACATGTCATATCAGATGTTTTCAGACTGGATCGAAGGATCCAATAGTAAGATTTTTTAGATATACATATATGATTTTTCATTTATCAGATAGGGGTGGATACGAGGGGGCACCTGTGAGTTCGCACACCCGCTAGAGAGAGAAACCAGCGTCCGTTAGAGAGGACATGGTCACTGACCAAGCTCGTAAGAGAGAGTGCTAGTTGTGCATCAGTAGATTCAGTAGGACCTTGAACTCACACGGACGCTAGTGTCGAATCCCTGTATTCATCAGTTTGGCCAGCATAGCAGATATTTTTAGATATTTACAGTACTTTCTGATTCAGATTTCAGCATATACTATACGTATATATTTAGGATCTTCGGATCACAGTTTTTAATATCAGAAAGAGTTTTCAAAAAAGAAAGTTTTTCAGAAAATCAGGCCTAAGGGCAAGTTTTATAGCTTTTCAGCATACATGACATCAGCATATACATTTCATGTCATGTACAACATCTCATGAGAAACAAAACAGTAACAAAACAGAATTCAGTAAGAATAACTCAGAAAATGGATATACTTCGGTATATCAAGAGAATCAGATTAAAGAAAATAGTAACGCAGAGTCTCCTACGCGACGAGTCACATAGTTAATTGTTTTAACCTGTGAGTGTTTGAGTTTGGAAACGTTTGCTGAGTGACTTTGTTACTCACCCCTCCTTTCCTGTTTCCTTTTTGCAGGTCAGTGAGTAGAGAGCGGCTGAGCTGGAGCGAGACAACTGCGAGTTTTTGGGGATGTGGCTCGGCAATAGCAGATAACATGTTGGCTCGCATGCTTTTATTTTCTCATGTATATATGTGTGTATTACATATTAGGGTATACTGTATGACAATATGTTTGTATACATGAGTAGTCTAGGTTTTCACGCTTACATTTAATTTACTAATTCAGTAAATTATAGTTACAGTTTCTTTTATAAAAAAAATTTTATTTCAACAGTAGCAGCAGCAGTTCTTTTTACTGTAGAGGTTCCCGTCTCAGGTATATTTTCATTATATACAGTAGATTTCTGCAGCACACAGTAACCTGGGGCGGGGGTTGCTACAACCATTCCAAATTTAAAATTTAATTGATTATAGAGATCCCTACTTACTTTAAATCCAATGAAGAAATGATCCTAGCCTTGGATCTCCTCTATATCTGACCTTGTAAGGATTGTTGTGAACAATGGAATGGTTAAGGTTTCTATGTTTGTGGGATATTATAGAATGTGGTAATAATCAAATAATTGTCTCTTTTTATAATTTTTTTAACTAAATAACCATTGAAACAAATATTTTCTCTTTTAAAATCAATGTTCCACACCTAAAAACTTACGATGATTATTATCTTGGTTTTTCTATCTAATTGATATTGAACGGACATTATAATCTTTGGAACAAACGTTCAACGCCTTTTCTATCTTTTAGTTTAACTTAAAGTCTACATTCATTAGATCATAAACGATTATACTTATTTAAACCAATGAATATTATGTAAATACTATATTATCTTCAATATGTACTTGTAGGTAGTATAGAAAACTTCTAAGAGACATCCATAGATGAAAAATTCCTAAAAAATTAAACACTTTACCTAAAGATTCAATCATCTACAACCTTAGTAGGGATTTATTTGTGTAATCATTATATAAACTTTGACATAACGTTTTTCGTAGAGTTAAGTAACATGGCTGTGGGTGTAAATTCTGGAGCAATAAACCAAACTATATTAAAAATCTTTTAATTTTTATGATTTTATTTTATTTTCATATAATGGATATAAGATAATTAATTCAAAATGCCACCACTACAAGAAATTATGCTTTTAGAATCAAAAATTTAGCATCAGAATAAATCTTATTCTAAATAGAATCGGATGACAGTCAGAATAGAATCAAACAAAAACTAATATGGGATTTGTATTGAATTTGGAACAGAAAAAATAGACTCGAAACTATTCAATTTCGATATTAATTAGCATCGGATTATATTCTGATTCTAATTGCTAATTAGGATCGGATTTGTTTTGAATTCCATCTGATGCTAAATTGTGAAATATTTATTTAAAAGATTCGATTCGATTTTGATTATAATTAGAATCGGATGATAATTCGATATTAATTAAAATCAGAAACAAATTCGATTAGAATCTGATTCTAATTTTTTATAATAATTTTTATTTATTATTAATAATATTTATTAAATAATAATTAATTTTTATTTTTGTTAAATTAAATTATTTTGGATTAGAACCCGGATAATATTTTAAAATCAATTACGAAGGAAATAGCATCAGACTTGAGTCTGATGCTAATTTTTAATATATATGAATTGGGTATCATTTTCCCTACCCCAACCCACACACACACCACACACCCCCACCCCCCCGCCACCGCCCGCCCCGACACACGCCCCCCCCCCCCACAATCGTTTTAATGGCAAACCCCTAATTTTTTACCCAGCCTTTTTTCCAGCCGTCAACACTGCCGCCATTGCTAGCTTCTATTGCCGTCTGCAGCTCAAATCGTCGCTGGTTTCGCCGTCTTCAGTTGCTGTCGTTGTTAGTTTCTCTGCTCCAGCCGCTGTCCTCCTAGTTTGATATCGGGTAAGCCCTCCATTACACATTTCCTATGGTTTTTAATATAAAATGTTGCTGGTACGTTTTGGGAAATAGTTACTACTTTTATTTAGGTTGACCTCTTTTTGTGTGTTGTTTTTAATGCATTTGAGGTATGAAGCACTTTAATAGCTTCATTTGTCATAAAACTGTTTCTGAATTGGTGCTTTTTGGGACACGTTTATTTCAATAAAAAACATGTTTATTTTAATGTTTCCATTAAAGAAATAATTGAATTCTAGAATAACGTGTGGTATTTTGAAAAATAAGGGTTTTCATGCTTTAGAATTTCCTAATTTTCGTAAATGTTGAGAAATCTAGACCATTTCTTTCTTTCTTTCTTTCTTTCTTTCTTTCTTTTTTTTTGAATAATGCGTGATAGAAAAATGAAAGAAACTGGTTCCTTAACTTTTGATTTTAGAGCTTTCGTGGCAGTTGAATATTTCAGCCTTACATACAAGTATATATGTCTTTCTATTTACCCTGTCAATGATTTTTCTAGCAAGAAAATAACCTGTATGGCCGAAGATTAGTCATAGTCCAGAAATTCTTATTGTTTCTTTTTCTAACTTTATCGTTAAGCTTTAGCTTTGTCTCCCTACAACCTCCACCTTGTGAATTTGCTCTATCATCTGGAGTTATTTTCTTGACTTTTTCCACCTTTAGTTTAAAAAAAAAAAAAAAAAAAAGACAGAAAAAGTTTAGAAAGTAGGAAGAAACATTGAAGAATCTATGGCAATTATATCACTATATTAATGCAAGTTAATGTAGAATTAGAGTCCTTCTGGTGCCTCTTTTAATCTTCAATACAGTTTTATTACAAAATTGAACATTATTGAGAATAGAAAAGTAAATGCTATTTTCTAAAAAAGTTCTATTTTGACATCGACATTGGTCCCAAAAATTGTTTGTAAGCTTCCTTGGAGACTTTGAATTATTAAAAAATTCCATTTTTAGATTATATTTTTGCTGTGACTTTGGGTTTTGAAGTTTCTTTCAATTCATCTTAGTTTACATGTTTGCTATGACTTGGTATTATTCATGAGTTTGTTGGTGAATTTATTGATACAAGTTGAAGATTAGAATCAATAATTTTCGTTGAGGCTGTTGTGATGAAGTTAATCTATTTAATTTAATATGGAGTGCTAAAATTGTTAGTAGTTTTGTTGTTGGTATAGTTGTATGAGAATCAAAGTAAAAGTTGTTAAGCTATACCTTTGGATCTTCAAATAAACTTTTATTAAAATATAATTAAACATATCTTATTGTATTAATTCTATTTAGTGTGTTAAATATATGCCCAGTCTTAATTATATAGTTTTTTAACGGTTTAACACTTCTCTACGCAATTGAGATTTGAAGCATTACAAAATTCTGTAAAATTTTTGTTTTATATAAATAAAATAGAAGCAAGTGTATCATACAATTTTTTGTTGATGTCAGAAATGTCAATATATTGTATTACTATTGTATTATAAGAAATATAAAACCTAGTCATTTGGTAGGGTTTGTTTGTATGAATTATGTTTTTAGTGTAATCTTCACATTATAATTATTAGCATTTATAATAAGTTTGTAGTTGACATCGTAGACATCTTAATAATATGTTAGTACTGCATCGTGAGAAATAGAAAATTATTACTTTGTATATATGTTACGTGTTGATGATATGCTTGCATGATTATGTTGGAAGTGTAATTTATTACTTTGTTTCTTTGTGTATAATGTTTATTAATAGAAGTCAAGATTATATGTTTGTATGAATGTGGAAAAATTAGATCCAATTATATGGTAGAGCTGGTTTGTATGAATTATTTTGAGAGTATGAATCAATTAATATGGAGACAGACAAAGAGGACTCTAACAAAGGAGGAGTAGAAGTTGAGTTGGGGGGAGAGACTAAGGAAGAGATAGATGATGACAAATCAATTAATAATTTGTATGAATAATTTTTATTCATATAGTATGCATTTTTTTTTTATTTGATTATAGTTTGTGTTATCATTTTCATGACCTCAAATATATGTTCTTTTGACTTCTCATGAACAACTTGTACAATAAAGAACAACATTGCAAAAGCAATTTAACAGGCAATCGGAAGTCAAACGCACATCGATGAAAACAAAGATCACCCAACAGGTGCATACATCGATGAAGAAAAAGATGCATGCATAGATTCGATGACAACTCCAAACTATATTAGGCCCTCTTGAGGACACACCATTTACAATAACTCAATCCTCTTGTTCGAGCCCTAGACACTTTGATAATTCTTCATGAACTAATTTAATTTATGTATAGCAAGTTTGGATGTTTGGAAGTTTTTATAATAGTATATTTGGATACTTTTGTTGATTGAATATATGATATATCGTAACAAATTATGAGTTTAATATCTTTAAACAATTTCAAATTTTTTTGTGCCTTTTTTTTATATTATTGATAACTTTAATAGACAATATTATGATTAGATTAGTAGTAAAATTGAATTTGAATATGATATGAAATTGGTTATAGGAACAAATGTAGATTGGATTGGCATTATATGAGTGGTAAAATAATTAATGTAATTGTAACGAATTAGAATCAGATTATAGTTGAAAAATAGCATAGGACTAGAATTAGATATAGCATCAGGATTGAATCAACTCAAATTTGATTTGGAATAGTATTATATTATATTAGAAACATATTAGCATTAGATTTATTGAGTAATTTAGTATCGAATTAGTATTGGATATTATTAAAATTAGATTATGTCTGATGCTAATTTGATTCTGATATAGCATCGGACTCCAAATCTGATGCTAATTTAATTAGCATTGGGTAGTTTTGTATTGGCGAAATCTGATACTAAACGTATTTAGTATCGAATTAGCATCAGATTTTGACTTATGCTAAATTGGTTTTTTTTTTTTGTAGTGCACAATCATAAGTTATTTTATGCAAGACTTTAATATCAACACAATTTTAACATAAGTTTTTTTTTTTTTTTTTTTTAAAGAAAGTCAGTGGAGATAGAGCTAAATTTAAGTTAAATCGAATGCGAACATATACATGGTCATGTTTAGTTCATTTAGTGCAGAAAACATGATCATGTTTAGTTTGTGTTTGCTAAACACGACTAGGAGATGTTTGTGTTCATGTTTACAAAAAATGACATTCATGTTTGATTTAGTTCATTTTCATTATTGTGTAAACAAATGTGAACATGTTCGATCAATATATTGAATACGGGAAAAGGGAAAAAATTTTCGCTTTCCAATATAGTGATTGTAAAATGATATTATTTTATTTATTAAATAAAACATTGTTTTTTCCAGAACATGAGTCAAATACAAATATGAAACAAATATATACAATGTTCATATTTTGTTTGTTTACTAGAAAACCTATAACTCGTGTTCGTGTTTCGGTTCATTGGCTATTAATTTGAATAACATTTGTCCGAATTGAACATAAATATAAATACGAATATGTTCATATCATATCCATGTTAGAATTTTAACTAATTTTAATATTTGTAGGAAAGGGCCAAATTAACAGTTCTTGGCAGTTGCTTTATATATGTTTTTTACATCTGATGGAAGTACATAAATAGTAAACACGTAGAAAAGAGTTGAACCTAAATAATATCCTTTAAGAATTCTACCCGTTCCATCAAAAGCTTTCAAAGAAAGAATATTGAAAGCATTGGGGACAACCTATTGAAGGAATAGCAACTGTTGATTTTGAAAGCCCATAATTTATCCATAGGGAGGTACACTTGTTCTGCACTTTGTTGATTTTGAAAACTTATTGTATGTTAACTTTTGCTGAATTTTGTATTATTATCATTCAAGGTAACATTTAGTCACACTTACATTTGGTATCAAAGCCTATAAAACTTTTGCCTAGATTAATTGATTGAAAATTTTGTTAAATTTGGTTTTAGGGTTTATGAGACTAAAATGGGAGTTTTTATGTTTTTTGATGTTTTCTATTGAAATTAATGTCATATTCATAAAATTCAATATACAATTACCTTATATGTGAAAAATCAAAAGTTTTAGAGCATGAACACCCATTAAATAGTGCCATGGTAGATTTGACCACCATGAACGATCGTTTTGGTTATAAAATTTGGTTGAAACAATTATTTAGACATATTGGGAATGCAAAACCATGAATTTTGACAACACGATTATCAAATCAGAGATTTGTAGGCATTTTTAGGGCTGGCTTTTTTAATTAGGTCTGAGTTCGGGTCAAACGCCAAAACAATATCTGGTTGGGGGTCAACGATAACCAACTAGTTGACATGCCATTTACATTTGGTTAACATAAACGACATGTCATTCATTTATTTTATAAAATTAATTAAATTTGAATTTGTTTGATTGATTTACTAAGTTTAAGTTAGTTAACTTAGTAATCAAACTTAGTGATTTAATCTATCAATGCATGGAAAGTTGACTCAGTCAAAATTAGGTGTGATCGAGTCAACCTAACCTACCCAATTGGGTCAACTTGACTCGAGTTTGGTTGGCCAAAGGTTAACGGTTAATTGGTTAATATTTGATCGTTGATGGTTAATGTACATGAGTCACATGTATGTGGCAATAAGTGTATGCACATCAAGGTGCGTGGCAGTGCATAAGCGCATGTGGTGATGTGCAGCTATTCTTCTTGGCTCGTGGAGACGAAGATGCGTGAAAGTGTGTGCGACCATTTGGCAACTTGTTTTTGGCACATGGGTGATGCTTGTTTTGTGATATGTACAGGTTTTATATACTAAAATATGCTTGTATATGTTGATTTTTCACATAATGTTGTATGCTGGTGCATATTTCAATAATTTAGAGTACACACAACATCTTTATTATGAAGATACATATACTGTGTAATAACATAACATCAGAATTCTAATGAAGCATATTAATATAACATTTTACCTACAAAGAATGTTATATTTCATAATTAGTTAGGATGAAATATGAATTATTTTATTTCTTAATTAGCCCACAAACATTGAGAAATACTAATAATTTATAATTTCATGAATAAATATTGAGAATTATTATATGTAACATCTTTGCTCGCAAGGAGATTTTATAACATATAATGCTTATTTAATTTAGATTAGTTTACACTGATAGATTAATTATTATTATTTAATAGATTATGTCTCTTGTTTGATAGTAAGAATGTTTATGGATTTCATTACAACTGAGCAAACTATTATTTATATGAACAATAAAGTTTCTACGTTGAGCGGTGGTAATTGCACTGGATGAAAAGGATAAGCACTTTTACATTTAGGGTATGTTGACCTTGACTGTTCATTTTGAAATGATGAGCCACCTATGTCAACCAATACTAGTAATAAGATATAGATAATATTATATGAATGGTGGGAGCGATCCAATTGATTAAATGTGATATTTACATGTCTTACATAAAAACTAATATTTATGGCTCGATTCAAGAGTATGAAAATGTTAAGGATTTGATAAATGTTATCAAGACTCAATTTTTGACTTCTTATAAGGCATTAGGATCTACCTTGATGAATAGACTTACTTTATTTAGACTCACAAGCATTAAGGGTGTTTCTTAAGCATATCATGCAGATAAGGGACATATTTACTAAACTTAAGTCCCTAAAGATGAAGATTAATGACAACTTTCAAGTGGGTTACATTTTCAATACTCTCTTATCAAATTACACTCTATTTAAGATATCTTATAACACACATAAGGATAAGTGATTAATTAATGAGTTATTGACTATATATATACAAGAGGAGGAGTAGTTGTTACAGGAGGAGAGTGAGGTTGTGCATATAATAGTCGGTCAAAGCAAGCATCTTCTAACAAAAAAAAGAAAAGCAAGGCAAAGATGCATACTATTCAGAAAGACAATTTGAAGTGTTTCTTTTGTAAAAGAAAGGGATACATGAGGAAAGATTGTTCTAAAAGGTAGGCTTAACTAGAAAAAAAAAGAGGTAATCTTTTATCTTTAGTTTGTTATGAATCTAATATATGTATTTTTCAGAATGATTAGTGAATTGATTCTAGTTTTATAATTTATGTTTCAAATACTTTATAAGATTTTCTAAATTAGGGGAAACAATTGGAAAGTGAATGTTGCATCTATTTAAAGAGCTATATGTCTTCACATGTTGAAGTTGTTGGGACTTTGTGACAACAATTTTTGCCTTATCAAGCTAGGTTAATCAAGTTTGCCATTTTTGATTGATTACCCTAAACATAATTAAAAGAATGCATACAATAGGCAACCTATATGGAGCTTTTGAAAATCGAGCCACCAACTAAGGATTGTCCTAAGAAAGATGCATCGGTGAAGATGGATGACTTTTATGGATTCTTAGTAAAGGACTGTTACACCTACCCAATAAGTGGGTTTGGTAAGCTAGGTACAATGTAAAAAGGTGTTAGATACTCATAACATCTAACTTGAAGGCTACTATCACTCAGGTGGTTCTTTTGAAAATTTTTATATATTTCGATTCAATTCTCAATTTTATTTAACATGTAATGCATTGTAGTAATTTAATAATCATGAAAATTAAAACAACCACAAAGTATAAATAATTAAACATACACTCCCTAAACAAGCCTATATAAAATAAAATTAATATTATAAGTCATTTTTCAAATACCTATACAAAAGACTAATATATGTAAAATAAAAGATATACACCTCTTAATATATTCAAAATAATTTATAGCGGGTCCTGTAACATAAAGGGTTTATGGGTCGGGCTACATAAAACAAATAAAAATTTAAAAATTGATTTTATTCAACCAATCAAATGCACTCGTGGACACATATCAACTAGATGCATCCTAAAATTGTTGCCTTGTCTGCTTATTGATTGATTGTCTTATACATGCTTTCTAACCCATAAACTAGCATCATGCAAAATTTTTGCCCTTATCTCCAACCAACTCCGTGCGTCATTTTGCTTAGCATTGTTTCAACCCATGTATTGAATATGGTTTATGTATGGACTGGAATAGGCTTTAAATAGGTCAATTTTAGCCCAAAAGGCTGCATTAAAGAATCTAGGTTCAAAAGGGGGTTTTAGGCTCTAAGTGTTAGGTTTTAAGATGGGTTAGATTTGGCCTAAAAAGCTAAGGGAAATGGGTTTGCTATAAAAAGTCATCTGCCTCACCATTGACAACCTTTGATTTGACATCTATATGAGTTTTGAACAAAACTCCTAGGTTATCATCATTGGGGACAAACCTGTTAGGTCAAAATAGGGTATCTACAAACTTGCTTATTAATTTTTAATTTTAGGCATATTTTAATTTTAAACAGAACTTTTTATATTCCTATTTTTTTTCTAGAAATTTAATTTTTGTTTCACGACTTGTACTTTATGAATATATTTTCAACTTTTCTAGGGATTCTATTTGTTTGTTTATAATTCTAATGTTATTGGTTATGATACATTGTATGATGGTCTATATAAATTAAATATAAAAAAAAAAGTTTCAGTAGTTTATGAGAGAAGGATAATAGGAGCTGACGGAAGATAATGGCTTGTTACTCGAGATAGATTATTGTCAGAAGATAGAGTTTGAGGTTAGAGATAAAAGAGTGTCAGAGATTCAAAAGGATTTCATCCCTAGATTTTATGAGTTTAGAGATCCAGTAGTAATAGAGCCTAGATAGAGGTAACATCAGTATGATAAATAAAGAGAAGATTATAATAACCTATGAGAAGAGATTTACAGGATGCTGTCAGGGGTAGTTACCTAAAGTCAATTTGATACAGTTTTCAAAGGCCAGAGACGAGTTAGTATCAGAGACAAGATTCATATACAAAGTCAGTATGTGTTAGAGATTTAGAGAGAGATCTCATCCTAGCTTCAGTTTGTTAACAGTTCACTAACCCCTTAAATTTTATAGGTCTAGGGTTCCATATAGTTCAACAGTTTCACAAGAGTTTGTAGGTGTAAAAAATTGCATTATGACTAAAAGCTCTTTACTCTTATAGCATAGAAGATTAGAAAATATTGCTATTAATAAAGTTAAGAGATTAGCAAATTTTGGTAGTTTAAAAAATTTTAACTTTATTGATACTTATATAGACTGCAATAAAGGTAAGTAGACTAATAAGTCAAAGTAAGGTGTTAATAGGAGTATTGAAATATTAGAAATCATACACACTGATATTTGTTACCTTGATATGAATTTTATAAGTTAGAAATATTTTATTGCCTTAATTGAAGATCACATTAGATTTATATATTTTAACATGCTTCATAATAAAATGAAGCATTAGATACTTTTAAAATATATAAAGTAGAATTAGAGAAACTATGTAGAAAACAAACTAAAAACAATGAGATTGACCAATGTGATGAATATTATGGTAGGTATAAAAGTACTAGACAAGCATTTGGTCTATTTGTAAAATTTCTTCAAAAACAAGGTATTATTGCCCAATACACTTTGCCTGACACATCATCGTAGAACAATGTAGCAAAAAGAAAAAATAAAATGTTATTAGACATCGTAAAAACTATATTAAGTAACTCCAGATTACCTATCTCTTTGGGGCTTAAAGCTCTTAAAATAGCAGAGTATATTTTGAATAGAGTTCCAATCAAGGACATTCCCAAAATACCTAGTTGAATTATAAATTAAAAACCAAGTTTAAAATATTTATGCATTTAGGGTTACTCTATTGTGGTTAGAGTTTATAACCCATATGAGAAGAAATTTAACCCAAGAATATTAAGTGCATTTTTATTGGATATGTTGAAAAATCCAAAAGATATAGGTTTTACTGTCCAAACTACTTCAGTAGAATTATTGAATCAAGAAATAACAAATTTTTGAAGAACATCATTAATGGGAGTGATCAACTCAGAAACATAACCTTTGAGGTTACTGATTGAACCAAGAAAATGAACCCTAATAATAGTACTCTTTCATCAAGCAAATTGTTAATTGTTCAATATACAAGGGTGAATGTGGAGGAACCAACTATTTTAGTTTCAAATTTTCTTGAAATAACTTTAAAATATCGTGGTGAACATCCTTCACAAAAAGATCAATCAGTTGAGCAATAGCCTCAACCAACTTTGAGAAAATCTACTAGAGTAAAAAAAACTGATAATTCCTACTAATTATGTAGTGTATTTACAAGAGTCTGATTGTGAAATTACTACTAAAAATGATATTGAGACATTTTCATAAGCTATTAAGTATGATAAATTTGATTTATGGTATGATGCTTTAAAAGATGAAATGAATTCAATGGCACATAATTAAGTTTGAGATCTGATTGAATTTTCTATTAGAAAGAAATTGCTAGGTTATAAATGAGTTTTGAAAACTAAAAGAGATTCCAAAGGCAATGTGATACAGGGCCTATCTCATTGCCTAAAGATTCACTAAAAATGAGGGGATTGATTACAAAGAGACTTTTTTCTTGTTTCTAAAAAAAAATTCTTTCACATTATAATGGCATTACTTGCCCATTTGAATTTGATTTATACCAAAAAAATGTGAAAACAATATTTTTCAACGGAGATTTGTATGAATAGGTTTATATGAAACACCTTGACGAGTTTGTTTCAAATATTGGTGAGAAGTTTGTGTGTCCTAATAGTGGTGTTTAAGATTTCATGATATTATTTCTTCCTTTAGTTTTGTAGAAAATGTCATGAATCAATGTATATATCGCAAAGTTAGTATGAGCAAAATCACATTCCTTGTATTGTATGTTGATGATATTTTAATTGCAACCAATAATTTAGGATTGTTGTATAAGGTGAAAGAGTTCCTCCTTTAAAATTTTGATATGAAGGATATGAGTGAGGCATTTTATATTATTGGCATTAAGACATATAGGAATAAATCCCACCATATATGGGGGTTATCTCAAAGAGCCTATATCAATAAAATTCTTTAAAGATTTCAGATGATTGACTATTCACTAAGTGTTGCAATTATTGTCAAAGGTGGCAAATTCAATTTGAATCAGTGTTTTAAACTTGATATAGAAAAGGAACAAATAACAAATATTTCATATGTTTTAACTGTATGAAGCTTGATGTATGCTTAAGTCTATATCTGACCTAATACTACATTTACAGTAGGAACATTGGAAAGATATCAAAGTAATCCTAGTCTGGATTATTAGAAAGCTGTAAAAAGGGTAATGAGGTACTTTTCAAGGTTTGAAAATTTTAATATTTACATATAGGAGATTTGATAATTTAGAAGTTCATAGGTATTTAAACTAAAAATTTTCTGGTTGTGTTGGGTCTTGTGAATCAATGTTCAGTTATGTATTTTGCTAGTTGAGGATGTCATATCCTCAAGAAGCGCAAAACAAACTTTAGTTGCCCCTTTCACCATAAAAGTTAAGTTTGTTTCTCATTTTAAGGCTACTGCATATGGTATCTAGTAAAGAAGTTTCATCTTTGGACTTAAAATTGTTAAGTCCATCTCAAGGCTATTAAGATTGGATGGCGACTACTCTACGACAGTGTTATTTGCTAAGAATAATAAGAGTAAGACTTAAAGTAAACACATTGATAAAATACTTAGCAATTAGAGAGCACATAAAAGCTAAGGAAATACTTATTGAAAACATATTCAGATTTAGTAGATAATTGTCGATCCTTTGATCAAAAGCATGCCACCTAAAGTTTTTAGAGATCATGTTATACGTTTAAGATTTCCTCAGAATTTATTTTTTGTGAGAGTTTATTTTCACATATTATATGTAATTTAATTCTGTTTGGTTTGTTTCTCATTAAATTACATATATTTTGGTTGAGAAACCACACATTATGTAGGACAGGACTAGGAATAAATACTTGAGGTTTATTAATAAAATTTAAAGTTTAGTTAAAAAAGAAAAATAGTAATATGATACATGTAAGGTAATATCTGCTTTTAAGAAACTTAACGTTAAGGAACTTTGTTGGAAATTATTTTTCTATGAGAGTTAATTTTTACATATTATGTGTAATTTAACTCTATTTGGTTAATTTCTCGTTACGTTGTATATATTTTGATTAAGAAGCCAAACATTATGTTGGAATAGGCTCTACAACAGAAATTTATTATACGGTGTTTGTATAGATATCGTTATAACGTTATAAGTATTAATTTTACATTTATACCGGCATTAGTGTTATCGTTTTCGCCTAAAAAGTAGCCTATTCTTGTGTTTATCTTTTATTTTTCCATCATTAGAGAAGCCAAAACCTCTCCATCATAACTTTGTCGCATTTCGTCGCCTGAAGAAATTAGTAAGCTCATTGACCGCCTTGCTGACCACCTCACCACCGTCTGGAGTCAATAAGCCATGAAAGGTATATATCTCAGTAAAGGTTTCAGATAACTTTTTTGGATGTTTGGTGAAATGGAGAAATTTGGCCGATTGGCAAGCTAGTTGTTGTGTGGTATTGAAGTATTCTAATTCGATTTTTTGTAATTTTGAATGGATTGTGCTTGTTTTCTAATTGATGTCACTGGGTTCATAGCTTCGTCAGATATCCGTGCTCGTGTTTATGTTTTAGTCTTAATCATTTGCATTGGAAGGGAATGTGTACATTTACGTTGTGTGGTTATTGATTTAGTTTTAAGGAGGCTGACGAGTTAATACATGATACACACTGGTGGAACCCATTTGGAAAGTGTGTTTTCCACGTGGGTAGAAGATTTGTATATGTTGAGGTCTCAGCTATTTTGTTACCCAAATTAAAAGGCTTTTTAAGTTGTGGATAATTTCTCAAATTCAGAAACCTAAGCAACCCCATAGAAATCCTTTTCTCAGTTCCATTGTTGGTGGAAACCTATTCTGTTCTCCCCCTCTCAAATGTCTCCCTTCTCTCTCCAAAACTGAACAAGAGCCACGCAGCATGTGGCCTTCCTGTACTGGAAAAAATACTTTATCCGAAGCATCCCTTAATCCCTCATTCTCATATATACACTTTGTGCCCTTGATTAATATATCGGTATTCAACCAATATATTAACGATTGCATTATAAGATAAAACCGTTGCCTCACAATTTTAAAATCCATCCTCTCAAACTCATCAATGGCTTCTTGAACCTTCCCTTTACGACCATAATTCCTCATGACTCCAATATATACTCCCTCTAGCAAAGTACTATCAACATTCATTCTCATCTCTAATACCTTATCAATCTTGCATTTATGAGTTGACAATGTGTGCTTAAACTCATCTTCTTTTTTCGCGGAATTGAACATTTCCGAGTGCCATTGCGTGCTTAAATTAGGTGAGGTGACGTTGATTAATTGCTAGAATAAGAAATGTTTATCGGTAATTTCCAGAATAGAATAGAACAAGAAATGTTGTTCAAATCACTGTGAAATTTGCAACATATTAGCTGGATTTTGACTAAAATTCCATCTTTATTTTAATAACTAACCCATACTAATCGCATGGTTTGGCTTTTAAATACATCGAATGATTTGCTTAGAAGAGAAAAAGCAAAATTATTGAAAATGCCTGAATGTTTGAAAGAAAAATTTCTGACAGACTTAAAAATGTTAAATCAATTTTAGTACATTTAAAAGCGCTCGGCACTCCCTATTCATTTCATGTTTTCTAAATTTAATATCTTATTCAAATCAACTTTTTTAAAATTTAAAATATTATTCATAAGCGGAAAAGTAGCATTTTTAATCAACTTTTTTTAATTATAAATTTCCAAATCTAATATATTTGCTTAACCCATTTTAAAAGTATTTTTTGAAATTTAAAACTGTACTTCTTGAAAGATCTATGACCATGTTAAGTGATAAAACTGTACTTCCAATTCATATTAATTTGACTTGTTCGACTGAATTTTCTTCATAAAATCATCAACGTTTTTATCTTAATTTTAATTTATAATAAATCAAATGCTTTTTTTTTATGTAATTGTAATTTATAATCTTGATAATGTAACACGACTTATAAAAAATATGGTGTTGACATAAGAATTAGCTTTGAAGTTGACAACATCTCATAGGAATTAATTTACATTCAATCTTATTACTCTTTCCTTTATTATGCCATGATTACTTGATTTTTTAATAATGTGTTCTTAGCCCTTCGATATTAATCTTAATTTTTTTTCTCTATCGTTTTTCGTTCAAGAATTCTTTACTTGGATGCAACCATGCCCACTTAGGAGAAATTCTTATTATTAGTTGTTATAATTATGTTATTACGTGTTAATCTTTGTTTCATTGAACCTTGTAACTGTGGCTTGACTGATCTTAATTAAGATTATGAAAAAAATCTAGTAAAATAGTTATCATCGTATTCATCAACTTACTTATCATATTGTTATAATTATGTTACTATCTGTGGGATTTTCTTTTACAATGTATAGCATAATCTTCGTTTTCAGGAGTTTCCTATATTATTATTTGTGGTTAACTTGATCATAATTATTATAGCAGTGCTGCTAAAATTCTTATCATCTTAGCCTAAAACACATATCTTTCCTGCCGAGCAAGGTTAGTCTTCTCCTACTAACACATTCATAGATAATAAACAAATTTGGATAGTTTCACTTTGGTGTTAGATAAATTGCTGAAATCCAATCGATTAGGGGGTTGACTTATGTGCATTATTGAAGTTTTATTGAGGCTTATTTGATTTTGCATAATTGTTAGTTTTTGACATAAGAGTACTTGTTTTTGATGAATTTTGGAAGTTCTATATTTTTGCTTAGGTTTTTTCCTCAGTTATTATTTTAACCTTTTTGATAAAAGAATAAGACTATAACTTAAAATATTATTCCTTTACTAATGACTTGTAATGAATAACTACAAATGTAGGAAATGGATGAGTTTTGACAAAGTAAATAAAAAATTTCTAAAAGGGTTAAATAGTTTTATTAATTTTGCATTTAAGAAAAAATTAATTAGTGACAAGCACTATAACGATAAAGGTTTTTAGCGATGTTTAATTTGACATATAGTGGTATTTTAAAATGTCTCAAGTTACTGTACCAGCATTTGACTTTACATTGCTAAAGCATGTATTGATATAGGCTTTATCGGCAAATAAAAAAACACTAATAAAGGTCCATAAAACCTTCATTAAAGGGTGGAAAAATACTGGTGGTTTTTAGACATTTATCGACATCTAAAAGCATCAGTAAAAGAGCTTTGCCGTTAGCTAATATGTTCCTGCTATGATTCACGTGTAAATATCTATTGTTTATGTGACATTTAACTTAACAATGTTGTTTTAACCTTTAGTGGCATTTGGTGTAATTTCCTACCAATGTTCATGTGTTTTTTGGTCACATAATTGATTTTTACAAACATTTATATGAATTATACCGATGTTTTTTAAGGGCTTTTAGAAATGTTTTTAAGGGCTTACAGTGGTGCTTTTTGCTTCAACGCATTTCTTTATTATTGGTTTTTATTTTTTCTATTATTTATCTTTATTAAACATTTCCTATACACAATTCAGTTAATATACAATAAGCAATATGATATTATTAAGAATGGACTAAGATAAAATCGAAAAAAAATTTCAACAATGTTCATTTCGATAATGCATTTGAGACTATACACTAATTAGTTTGAAAATGTAGCAATGAAATATTTCATACAATTAACGTACTAGTATAATACTCAATGTAAATGTACATAACAATCAATCGTATAATACTCAAGATATTTAAAGTCAGAGTTTATAATAAGCTGTTAAAAAGCTTGTTAGATAACTCAAGTCATATTCTTATATTCTTATTCAGAAAAACAAAAATTAAGGATGTGAGGAGAATAAAACACAAAATAATAAATAACTTATACCTAACAAGGTTAAACACAATAATCAACTAACACGAATATTTAATCTCATATTAAAAATATTTAAAACACAAATTAGAAGAAGTGCATAAATATATATTTACAATTAAAGTTTCAAGTTTGCTAGATCAATTTGACTATACAAGTTTGAATACTTAACTCAAATGACACTTGAATAGATAACATTCAACAACACTTACTAGATCAATTGGACACATTCAACTGCATTAAGAATTCATTACATACCCATTTTCATTTCAACCAAGTTTGATATTTTTTTTCAAATCACGACGTAACCATTAAAGTAATTCAAAACTAGATTATACAATGTGACTAATGTCATGCAAAATGGAACAACATTATATTTCAACAATTCATCTTAAACACTTTAATCAAGCTTTATTAAGTTAAACTATTCTACAACATGTCTTGCATTCATCGATATGTTTTCATAAACCACAATCTATGTTTAAGATTTATAAACCAACTCAACAATCTCATATTTTGCCAAATAATAATAATCTGAACACTTCATAAATACATACCAAGTAGCCATCTAATCGGATGGATTTTAGTAATAAGCATTTTTAACATAACACAAACATTTAAAATAATTTCATATGTTAACAAATATAAATTTACTAATTTTTATCTGAAGAGTGATAATTACTCAATTGATAGGGTACATATCACAAACAATTAAACAACACAAGTCTATTAATTTTTAATTAATTACTTTATTTAAATAAATTTATTATATAAAAATATCTTATATATGTTACCTCTCTACTAGGTTGTCAATCATCTTCAGATTGTGGTATGCCGAAAGACGAGCAAATCTTAGACAATTGAGATCTAACTGCACTTATATCATAACTATAATTTTCCTACAGTATTCTTAGTCAATCTTCTAATTTTCTTACTCTTTGTATGGTGTAATTGTCTACACCCGAATGGCCTTTTGAGTGGTGAGGAGCTAATGTTGATGCCCTATACATACTAGACGTAGGACCTAATCCTAATCCATGTACTCGATTGTGTCTTTTTGGTCTCATTACTTGAGCATATGTATTATCCTCCATCTTAGCAAGACTCGCATTCGATTCTTGAACAAAACTCTGTAATTCATTAATCTTCTCTTGGATCGGTTTCTAAACTTAATATAAATAGCAATGTCTTATTAATTGCATTTCATTGGTGATAAACATCAATAAAGTTACATAAAATAAACTTAAAATTGCTTATGCAAAGTCTTAATCAATTGGTCATCCATCTTTATGACTCTAATAGGTTGCTATAAATACCTTAGCTTATGACGATTATTCTTTACTAGATATTTCTTCATAACAATTAGAAAGATACATGACATGTACTGCTTACATATATTACATATATCATTCATTTATTAAAATCAAATTAACTTACCATTTCATCTATTAGTTGTGTAATGCTTTTCATGTCTCCAATATATGGCATTTTTTAACAGAACAAGTTTGCCTATTTGCTTTACTACGTCTCTAAGACATAACAATTGTTCAAAAAAAGATCAAAATTAGTCATTAACCAACTAGCTTTATAAGGTCATCAACATTTGGGCACTTTTTATAATTGCAATATACAAAATATATAATCGTACATTTTCTTGTTCCGAATGCCAATATGTAATGAGTGTAATCCATTGATATTTGGGGATTCAATTTGGTTTGTTGTTGATAAAGTCATCTATATTTGGATACTTTTTAAAGTACTTTCCTTTCAGCTTACACTTATAATCCTTTTATTTTTTACCTAAAGATTGTAATACTCATATGTTACCTTCTAGAGGATATATAAACCTCACATGGAAAAGAAATTTGCCCTTAATTTGAGCTCTATGCGCTGGGATAACTAATATGATAACTCATATATATAACAACTACATTCTTGTCTTAACAATGGCAAGTACCTTTTCTTTCTCTGACTTTAGAATTAACCGCCAATCTGGATATTAAGAGGGAGCAATTTCGTGTCATGCTAAAGTCCTTAGAAAACTTGTCATCACATGAGCTTCATGTCTAACTTCTTGGTTGATATCATTAAATTGTACTATGACCTTCTCTTTTACATGCAAATTTCAAACATTTGTCATCAAAGTTGGTCTTTGTCCTCTTATTCTATGACAAAGAAAATTATAGGTAAAAGATGAAAATCTTAATTGACAATCAAATTTAGTAAATTTCAATCTAATATGTTATCTTATACCAGCTATGACTGTTGTACTCTCCTGGACTAGATTAAATTCTTCAATGTCTTGGAAGGATTTACCAACAAATATCGTTTGTGAATTTCTTTTCCTTGGCATTTTTAATTTATAATCTGCAAGAAATAATTCTTTTCATTCATAAATTCATATACAAATATATATGTATATATGTATGTATGTATAAAAGTTAACAATATGTAATAAACAGTAACATAGATGCATAATAGAAATTTCATCAATAAGAAAAAAATATCAATAACATATCTAATATATTCAATTCTAATAGACAATATATGAATTTTGAGTTTAACTTTAATTAGCACCATTGACATCATCTTCTTATATATCTTGGTCATTAAACATATCAATAAAAATGTTATCTATATCAATCCTAACCAAAAGAAAATGATAATTTTTTGTTTCCATTTGACTTCCGGAATGGTCAATAATCGAACTTTCATCAACCCTATACATGTCAATATCCTTATCAAAAGTATAATCTCTTAAGTTAAAACTATCTCTAGGCCTTATTAGTAAAGGAACGAACCACTCTTGATCTTTTCGATCTTGTACAAACATAACTTGCTGAGCTTGAAATGCAAACACAAAAGGTCCATCAAGTATATGATCACCAATGTGAATTAGGTGAGAAAAACTTATTAGTGTGAATCTTTGTACATCATGTTTTTTCCTTCTACCATAAGTAACATCAACCCAGTCACATTTAAATAATATGATTTTATATTCACCATAATAGTTAAACTTAATAATATCAGTCAATGCACCATAAAAAGCCATATCACCTAACACCGGTCTTGAATCAGTAGTACATACATAACTTTGAGTTTTTTGTAACCACCATAACTTTATAATTTTGTGTATTCTTGTCTTTTCATATTCTTTTGTCTGAAATCTATATCCATTGCACATATTAAAAGCTTTAAACTTATTTACTATATAGTTTGGACCAGAAGCAAGAGCTCTAATTTCAAAGCTACGTGCCTATCATCGGCCATGTCTAAATCCTTAACCTAAAATTAACATAAATAACTCAATTTTAATGTTTTACAATATATATGTATATAATTACATTAAGCTGTATTTACCTTTTCCTTAAACCATTCATGAAAAGATTCATTGTGTAAGAGATCTACCTCATGTTAAGTTACACGTCGTTGATGATGTAGTCTTTTGATAACTTCTAAATGTTCTCTACAATTATAAACATATTAATCAAATTTCATAGCAAATTGATTTAGATAGATATATATATATATATATATATATATATGAACATGTTCGTCATTCGATATTTACTTTTTATAACACTGAACTATATTCAAATCATAGTTGAAAAGGATATAACATTCGGCTTGTACCTATATTTTTTCTTCCATCATGAACCCCTTGACACTACCATATGGTTGTCCAACATATGGGAATAGGACTGCTTTTAGCCCTATTTAATTACCATAATTTTTTTTTTTTGCTCTAGCTTGATTTAGTATCATCTAGGTATCGAGAGTAAAATGTCAAACACTCTGTAGCAAGGTATCCTTCAACTATCAAACCCTTTGGACACACTTTATTATTGATGTTTGATTTAAAAGTGTATAACAACTTGAATAACGAAAACTTGTTAGATTATTTGCATTAGAAGAATAAAAAGTTTATTTATTTATGTTGATTATCTTTTGATTGGATACATCCATTTGTAATGCACTGGCCCAACAAGCTTAGCTTTTACTACCAAAAGAACAACCAAATGCACCATTATTATAAAATATGCTAGTGGTAATATTTTTTCCATCTTGCAAAGTATCAACACAATCTTCACTCTAGTTGCTCAATATCCCAAATCTGAAGGGACTTAACACATAAAGCCTGAAGAAAGTTAGATAGTTCAATCAAAGTTGAACTAACTTTAACGGCAACATACCTTATAATACTAATAGAAGAAGTTGTTGCATTAAAACATGACAATTATGAGTTGTCGGACTAGATAATTTGTGTTGTTTGCAAACATATCGTGAAATCTTTGAGGCATAGCCATTTGGAAATTTCATATTTTATAGTACTTCATAAAAAAAAATTTTCTCATATGGCACCATAGTATAATGATGCGTTAAAAGTTTAAACCCTAACTTCCTAGCAAGTGTACTAGTTCAAAGTAATACGGGAAGTATTCAGGGTGTCGTATCCACGGGATCACGTAAGCAAGTACCAAGACGGCACCACTCTTAATTTTATCTAAACTATCGAATTCGGGTCTAAAATAAATATGAAAAATAAAATAAAAATAAAATTAAGCAATTAAGAAACACGCCTGGGTAAATCGAATGACAATATGTGAGAAAATGCTAAGATTTCGGGTTCACTAATTCACTACAATGTAGGCTTTTCATATGCTTAAGTATTTCATATTATTCATGTGACAACGGAATTCCCTAAATTGATTAACATTATTTCTCAAGCAATATTAATCCTAATTAACAATCTAATAACCTAACTATCTCTATTTAGGTTCAATTAGATGAAAATGCATTAAGTTCTATGGAATCCACTAACTTTCAGCACAAGCCTATTGTGCCTATGACTATTGCATGTATTATCAAATATATCTCTATATTTAATTAATCCACGGTTCGTATTCTAGATGCTTTTATGCAATATCACCTTTCGGTCTCAATCACACAACAGAAATCCTATTAAAAGTGGCCAAGTTTCAATAGGCATTAAGTTCAGAATGCAAACTCACATGAAATAATATGTTCGTAAATTATAATTGAAAAACCCTACATATTCATGAATTAGCTAGCCCTAATCTTAGCAAAAATAATTTAGTTCATCATTAAAAACAAATAAACAATAAGATTCAAACAAATCATAAACATAATGGAGAAAATAAGAATAAAACCAGATGAATGTTGAATCTCTTATTGAAGTTGATGAAGAAAATTTCTCACAATTGCAATCCGAATAACTTTTGATTGAATCCCCAAATTAAAATATTCAAATTCTAAAAAGTGTGTGAAGAAACTCTCAAAAAATCCCCTAGGACGGCTCTCCTAATTTTTAGAATTACAAAATATTATATATGCTTAGGTTTAGGCAAGAATTTCAGTCAAACTGAAATTCTGTAAACAGTGTCGCGGCCTGTGCATTCTGTCTTTTGCTGCTTGGGCTTGTCGCGGGCTTTGAAATATTAAATTGTGATCATGCCGCGGCCTTCTTCAGGAATTTTTTTTTTTTTTTATGCCGCAACCTCCAGCCTCTGCCTTGCAAGGTAAGTAACCATAATTCATCTTATGCCGCGGCCTCCAGCCTCTGGATTTTTGAATTAAATTCATGCCGCAGCATCATGCCGCGGCCTTTGGCTTCTGATTTTTTTTTTTTTTTTTGCATTTATTCATGCCGCGGCCTGCAGGCTCTGGATTTTTGCTCAGCTGGTTTCGATTCCACTCCTCGATTCTTCGCTTCGATTGTAATTTTTGGTCTCGAACACACTCACTTGGTCTTGTTTCGACTCGAAATTTTGTAAATTCCTACAAAACAAAACCAATAACCACGTGATCCTGAATTTGCACAATTCAATAGCGAAATGGATAAAATTTCCCTCGATTTTGTCCAAAATAAATCATAATATATATGTATATCCATTATTCATCATATAACATGTAAGAGGCAAATAGGTTAGTAGAAGCATTTTCTTTACCAAATAGTGTACAATCATTAGGATAAGCATCACTTTTATCATGCTTAAGTTCTAAGGTATCAACAATCTTTTCGGTTTCATGGAAAGAATTCGATAATGTCTCACCCTTTGGAAAACATCTTTTAAAAGTTTAATTAAGGCAACAACTAATTCATTAGACCAACCCCAATAATATTTTAAATTATAGAGATGCAATATGAAGGTTAGTTAATTAAAATTCTCACGCCTTGGATATAATTCTTCATTGACATTTTTCATTAATTTCCTAAAATCTTCCCCTTGTCCAAGAAAGTGGTTTGTATTTTTTTGTGGTGTGGTACCATTAACATTGGGCTCTATTACATTTTTTCTAACTATATAGACATCTACATCTTGTTCTAATATCCCAAAAACATTACGTAACATTTATGTCATGTTATTATCTCTAGCCATTTCCTGTTCCATTTGAATATATGGACCAAAACTTTGTGCAACCATTGATTCATCATGACGTAACTAAATAGTATACTTTATCATAAATCTATGAACCACTAAATGATCATAGATTTCTATTCAATTTCTGTGGTAATAATTGACACACTTTTTACAAGGACATAGAACCTTGTTAGTACTTGATTTATCCCGAAATACAAAATTAATAAAGCTATAGAAATTATGTATTAACTGTATCAAAACTCATCCATCTTTGACTCTTACGGTTATCCACTATAACGCACTGGCAAATGAATAATATTGTATATGGCAATATTAAAACAAGAAAGACAAAAACAAAAAAGTGATGATAGGAGTGTTATAAAGTAAATGATGGGACCTAATATATATTTGTAAAGTACCAATTGAAATCATATATCATTTTCCCTTAATTATTTAAAACATAAACTTATGTCAAGGGTTAATGGCCCATACCAAGTATTGGCTGATATGAATGACAATGTGCATAAGGTAGATTTATTAGGGAATTATAACATATCTGGTACCAACTTCGTGAAGATAAATCCAAGTTGAAGATATGTAGAATTTTTTATATGATGATAAAGTCAATTCTCATAAAAATCAAAAAAAGAAATGAAACTCTTTCTACCATCCTGGCATCTTTTTACTTTTCTTTCTCTGATTATTGCTCTAAGACTATGATGTATTCATGTCCATGGAAAATAAATTCCTAGATCTTAAGTAATCATGAAATAATATTTTACACAATATAGGTATTCTTAGCATACAAACATACATAATTGAACACATTCCTATTCATGAAAGAGAAAACACTATGATAGATACATAATGAATAATCTATGCTAAAGAAAGACAAAAATTTGGCCTTATAGAGGATACTCGTAACTATCTAGTTTAATAGTTAAACTTGTAAAGAAATTGACCACTATAGATATATAATTTTTCATAGTTTTTCTTTTGAATTGTATAACTCAAAACATGTCTTAATAAATTAAGAGATTTGAATTGTAACTAACTTTATGTTGTTAACTTGTTTTTGGGAAACACAAAGTAATTGTACTTGAAAACGAGAAATATTGTTTCTCCACAAGAAAGAATGATTCTCGAGAAGTGGGAGGTTGAGAATGGTGGAAAGCTATAAGCCATGTTAAGAAAAATATATGATAAAAACTTGAATTTGAAGGGTTGCAAGAAACCTTTAACATTTTTCAGGTTTATTGATAATAAGGGAAGGCATGACAAAGTTGTGAAAACCAATTCGATCATGCATGAGTATAATATCGAGTACTAAACAATGGTTTGTCTCTTTTTACTTAAACCTTTTAATGTGCTAGACAAGAGATTACTACGGTCAAATTAGGGATATTTAATGCATTCAACATATACATTCACAGATTAAGATCAAATTAGGGAAAACCAAGTCTACGAGAAGAGCCAAAGACTATTAGAAATGTGTACGAATTTAAGAATTAATTTGAAGGTGTAACTAGTAGTTCAAGAATGAATTCACAGTCAAATTTTGTTGCTGATCAATTTATTGGTCTTCAAAAATGAAATTTAAGTAGTTCAAGAGTAGCTATGCCCATGGAAAAGTTCATTCAAAAAATAGAAAGTGAGAAGCCTACTAGACATATTGAAAAAGAGCTAAAGAAGTTTACAGATAAACACAGAACTAGGCTAAGTACAAGAGGTTTTGGGGAAGTCTACAAGGGAAAGTTTTCAAATGTAGTAAGAATTGTAGTAAAGGTTTATAAAAAAGAGTGGACACAAAAGATATGAAGAGTAGTTTGTGGTATAAGTAAAGCACAATTGGAGGAACGTTTCATATAAATATGGTCAAGCTTTACGAGTTTTGCCATGATAAAAACATAAGCACACTTGTGCATGAGTACATGGAAAAAGGATCCCTGGAAAAGTACTTATTCACAGATGATAGAGCAAAGGCATTCAAATGGGAGATCTCATTTATTTAATTAAACAAACAAAAGTTTAATTAATTTCTATAGGTTTGGACATTTCTGCTCTAAGACTACCCACCTATAACCAATTTTCATTTTATTCACTATTTTAAATTGCATAAGACAACCCAAAATTTCTTGAATTCATATACCTTGCAAAATCAAATCCAACTCTAGAAAAATTTCAGTAACCACAATATATGCGATAAGATTTTAGGGATTGAATAATATCAAGGCTTCATTATCTGAAAAATAAGAAACATAACAAAAAACGAAACATATACAATCAACATAAAATAACAAGGAAAAACTAAACACTTTAAACTATGACTTTGCTTAATTTATAGTAGTCCATGCACAATCTCATTGACTTATCCTTTTTCTTCACAAATAGAATGGAGCTCCCTATGGTGAGCAGTTGGGTCTAATAAACTTCTTGTCAAACTAGGTCTAATAAACTTCTTGTCAATAAATATTTGTATTTACTTCTTCAACTCCTGAAGTTTAGCTAGAGTCATTCGATATAGAACCTTACAAATAGGAGTTATGCTAGAGAATAGCTAAATACTAAACTCTAGCTCCCTTTTTGGAGATAAACTAGGTAAATCTTCTGGGAAGACATTATGAAAGTCTCTTACTACTAGAACTTCCTTGATACTTGACCTAACAACATTTCTACATATCATATTAGCCAAGTACTTGCACAACCATTACTCAGTATTTTCCTCTTCTTAACATAAGAAATAATCGTACTCTCGGTTTTGCCTTCTCTGAAGTTGAATTGATTAAAGCCTATCTGTAGTTTAACTTTATTTCTTTTATAATCTATTTCAATACTATATCTTCCTAGAAAATTTATACCTAAGATATTATCAAAATTTGCCAATTCCAGCATGATCAAATCTATTTTTAGTTTCTTACCTATTATCATCACCTTATACTTTAATAGAACCCTGTTATTGAATAACATACCCTCATCTAGCATTTCAATACATATACTCTGACTAGTATCACTAAAGGTCAATCCTAATCTCTCCACCACCCCTTTAGATATGAAATTATATATAACACAACTATCTACCAAGATAAATAATAGAGTATCTAGAAAAAGTAACTGACCAGTTACCACATGTGGATTAGCCTCGGCTTGCTCTCGTTAGATAACATATACTTGGGCTCTACCACCACCTTTAGTTGTACCCACGTTGCCTCTTAATAGACTCACCTCCTCTCTGGGATGGTTCACCTCCATTACTTTTATTGGGTTAACTTTGGTAACATTTGCCCTGGCCCTCCATAGTCTTATTCTGCCTTTGGTTAGACTTGTACTACCCTTGTTAGACCTAGCATTAACTTTGAAAGGACACTTTGAATCTTATGTTGTGGCTACCAGTACCCAAAGCATATACTTTACCCTGCTAGACACTCTCCAATATGTCTCCACCCATATCAAACACATACCAACATTAATAGAGCAACTCTCTACTTTTGAACTCTCTTTATATGTTTCTTTTGCTACAATGGCCTCTTTCCTTGGTTTCCACTTTACTCAATTGGTCTATTAAATACTTTTATTTTCTATAAGAAGGCTTCTCCTTTCCCAAGGCATTACTAAATCTCGTAGGGGAAGTTGTTCCAGTCATTACATCCTTTACTATTGTCAAATGCAACCTACGAATAAACTTCTACACTTTTCTTACCTCTGTCCTTACCAAACGAGGGACAAACCTTGCCAAAGAGTTGAATTAAGCAGTATATTCCTTCACTGTACTCGTCCCTTAAGTTAATTTAATAAACTCTTAGGCTTGTGTGTACACCATATCTGCATTATTGTATTCTATATTAAATATCTGTCTAAACTCTTCCTATGTCAAATTTTCTTCATCAATAGAAATCCTTGCGAGGTTCAACCATACCCTCGTATCCCCACGTAACATATATATGGTATATTTAACCTTTTCCTAATTTGACATTGCAAACAGACCCACAACACTTTCCATAGCTTTTACCCATTCTTCTGCCACAGTTGAATCTCTTGACCTACTGAATTTGGGTGGTTGATGGGCTCTTGGTAGATTATAAATAGAGTATGGCTTTTCAAATCTATTAGAACTTATAATCTCGGTACCAAAGCTTTGCACCTTATATCTTCCCCATTCTGGTAGTTGAAACTACCTTTACCCTGCTCTAATTGTTCCCATACTAGTCCTTGATAAAATTCTTCTCTTATTGGTCTTTGATAAATAGGATTCGACATTCTTCTTTGTTCTAACCATTGTGCATATTCTCTAATTACTTATTTAACAATATTTCTCAAATCTTAGATTCGAAAAGTAACCCATAAGTGTTTAAATCCTCTCATATTATTTACACTCATAGGTATAAGGGAAACACTAGTCTCTTCCTCTATAGACCTAGGAATGTGATGTCCTTCATCTCTAATTTCAAATAAAAAAAGTATTAGAATAATCATTTATATCACATTTTAGATCACTAAACTTACATTGAGGGGGTACCGTACGCAGCAACTATTGGGATCCACCAGTTTTGAATGTAAGCAATTTTGTAAATAATACATCAAAAATTGTTCTTCAAAAAGATTCATTCAAAACATGTTTTAATATAAAAAAAATATAAGACCCCATGCTATGTATACTACTCTTATTTATTTGAGAAAACTTGTCGTTTTGAATAATAATTTTTGTTTATATATATAGTAGGTGTCTCACACAAAAATTTTTAAAGACATGTATTAAATAACTAAAATACTTCATGCATACTTTAGCTATAAAAATGTGGTGGGTGCTGCATACATGTATACATACTATAGGTACAAATTTCATAAACATGTACAAATAAAATTTTACTTGTGTAGAAGTAATTAACTTGCACTTCTCAAAACCAAAATCTCTTCGTCAATAGCTAAATCTTTCCCTCACTTAGTGCCTATTCTGTTGACTTGCAAAAAAGTGAACACAAGAAATAATGGGTGATAAAATCATTCAGTAAGTATTTTTTAACCTTTGGCTTTCTTTAGAGCAGTTTATTGTCTAATATTAGGATTACTAAACCTTCAAGTACATTCTAAACCACACAATGGAATGAATGACATGGTATGCAATATGCTAGCATAAAAAGATTACTTCTAGATTGGCCCTTATTACTAGATTAAGTAGTCCCTTAACCTGATACACCACTTGTATTGATAAAGACATAGATTCGACACTTTAACCATGTAAACTGTACCATACTAGTGATGTACCAGTAAGCAGATAATAAAATATCATATGACCTTTGGCCAGTAAGTTGAAAATGTAACCATACTGATGTTGGTATCAGTAAGTTAAAATCTGAAACCATACTGACTTACAATCAATAACCTAAAAAGTTGGAACCATACTAACTTACAGTTAGTAAGCTGAAAATCTGACCTCATAGGTGTTCGCGTATATTCACCTTAGAATGATACTTCTACTTGGAGCATCTTGTTCTTACTCGAACATGCTTAAGATCCCTTGATCTCCCTTTCTAAAAAAATTATTTTACTGTAACATGAAATGTCATGTGCTCTTATATCATGTATAATAAAAGGTTATTCATATGGTATACTAGGTCTATAATCATGAAATAAGCTAAAACTAAAGTTTGGTAACTTTGATTATGTACACGAGCGTGTGTCTAGTAGTGTGCATGGTCATGCTAACATGCACAGGCGTGTGCCAAGTCGTGCACGTGGTCATGCTAGCTTTTATAATTCTTATTGAAAATTAAAATTTACTACATGGTTTGCTCTTCACAACACACAGTCATATGAGCCAAGCACACAATTGTGTCCTTTAGAGCATGGTCGTGTACCCTAAGCTTTTAGCTATAAATGACTAGTCCAACATAGTTATAAGATAGCAGAACATTTCCGCATAGGTGTGTGCTTACGAGCATACGGTCATGCATCTTGCCCTGATTCTATAATATCATACCTGAAAACTCAAGAACCATGCTAAACTTACCTGATACACTTCCAAACTCAGCCAATCCATTTCATAAGCATAACTCAAGACTCATTCACATATTTATTTAATTCCTACTATTAACACCATTCACAACATATTCAAATCTATAAAATTAACTAATCACTTATACATACATTACACAAGATTTTCTACTTAAAATTATTACATTAGGCACATCTTTGCCAATCATTTTATCATCCAAGTTAGAAAATAACTATCGATAAAGTAAACCAATAACTAAAACTAATAGGGAAAAAGTGAAAAAACACTTACCTCCAGCCATTTTAACTATATTTCTCTCTCTAGCTTGGTTTCCTTCCCTAGAATACTGTACAGTTGCTGATGATTCCTGTTCTCTTTTAGGGCAAAAGGTGACTAAAAGATGATAAGAGAATTCTAGAATTAATCTAATAAATTAGCTGTAAGTGATATAAATGTATGGCAATGGAAATGGAGAAGAACATGCATGGTCGTGCTCATCCTATACACACAGTTATGCATTATGGGAAATTGAGTTTCCCAGCTTCTTACTTGTTGCATGAAAATAACCACTCTTGGTAGGGATTTATGCACGAGCCACACAAGCTACCAAAGGACTATTTTATCCTTGAAACTCACTTAACTACCCTTTCATACCTTAGAATCTCATCGTTAATCTAAATTTCTAATCTAAAAGGACAATTCTACTCTTGAGGTGTTACAACTCTTTTCAATTGATTAAATAGATCATTAATCCTAGGTAATAGATACTTTTTCTTCACGATCACCTTATTCAGCTCTTTATAGTCGATATATATTCGCATTGACCCATCTTTCTTCTTAACAAATACAATGGGGTTACCTAAAGGTGAATAACTCAGCAAGATAAACTTCTTATTAATCAATTCTTGAAGTTGTTTCCTCAACTTTTAGAGTTTAGCTGGAGTCATCTGATATGAGGCTTTAAATATAGAAGTTATACTAAGAATCAACCTAATACTAAACTATAGCTTTCTTTCTAGAAATAATCATGAAAAATCATTTGGAAACACATTCACAAACTCCCTCACACTAATACTTCTTTGATACTTAACTCAGATACACTCCTACATATAATATTAGCGAAGTACCCTACACAACCCATATTTAACATCTTTCTCGCCTTAATAAACTAGATCATCATACTTTAAACTTTACATTCTCCAAATGCAAACTGATCAAGGCTTAACTACAGTCTAACTTTTTTTCTCTTACAACTAATCTCTGGCTCATATCTACTTAGGAAATTTATGCCTAATATCACATTAAAGTCAATCAAACCCATCATGATCAAATCTATCCTTAATTGTTTACCCAAAATCTCAATCTGTTGATCTATTAAAACCTAATCACTCATCATTATACCTTTATCCAGCATCTCAATACAGATATTCCTACTAGCCATATTAGAGATCAATCTTAATCTCTATATTATCTCTCTATTACCTCTCTACTATAAATAGATCTTTAAACTCATAAAACCTAGGAGGCTAGTAAACCCTTGGTATACTATAAATAAGGTGAAGTCTCTTTGAATCACTGACACCTATAGACTTTAACCTTAAACTCTACCTTGGATATATACCCATCTCTAACATCTAAAAAATATCTCTCACTAGTTTAGGTATACTCCCCTCACTAACGCTTGATAAGCATCACCTTTCATCGATTCACTTCCCACCAGCTTTTGAACACTTCTTCTAACTAGTTATTAAAAATTCTCTCTCATTACGTCCTAAATAATCTGTCTTACATCCTCCGTTCGAAGAGACATTCAAAAGTCCTAGGATCTCCTACTCTTACACATAGGTCTCACAAAAGTGTTACTCTCATCCTTAATAAATCTTGGCAAGTAAGGCCTTATATCTAGAAGATTATAAACATAAGAGGAGGTTAGAATCTACAGATAATACTAAATCTCATACTACTATACTTTTCGATAAACGGAATCACAACCACTAATTGTTGGAATACATTATCTCTATACTCATACAATCTAAAAAATAATGCATATTAAAAACACACTTTTTAAGATATGGCTCAAATCTACTTTGATACCACTAATTATAAAGACTACTACTATATATTATTGCTTATTATATTTATTTATTTACTTGTTGTTATACTTTTTTTCAATTGCTAAAAATTAGGTCTCATTAATATATAGCAGAAATCCTATACATACTTACTAAAAATATACAAACAAAAGCATTATAATACAAAAGCTATAAAATGTAATGTATTGTGTACTAAAACATAATATATTTATTTCATAAAATATACTTTACAAAGTATGCATATAAATTGTACATTATACATATATATATATATATATATATATATATGCATACACATATATACACTATAGATGATGAGTATGAAAACTATATAAAGCATACGAGCCACGATACATGTTATCCACTCTAAAATTGTATCCCATCCATAACAATCTTATGTTGCAGCTCAACATCTAACTTAACTAACCTATAAGAGAAAAAAACCTTTAGAAAATGAGTGACAAGTCACTTAGTAAGTGTAGTATCCCAGGATTAGAAAAGCCCTTTAAAATAGAGTTTGGGGGTTAGATGTGAAAAATAGAAATAGATTGGGAGTCTAGAAGAGTTTAGGGGTGAGATAGTAAGTTTCTAGAGCCTGTATGGGTTACGCATGATTCCTTTTGGGAGGTTTCAATCATGTGTAGCGGGGGAAATAAAATTTATTCATTTTCCCTTGTGCACTCCCGTGCACTATGCCCTGCACGCCCATGCAGGTGAGTTAGAGGAGAGAGATGAGAGTTATTAGGCTTTCTCATCTGCGTCTCACCTATTTTCAACCAAAGTTCTTCTTTTGTTTCAGTTGCTCCTGGCCCTAGAACTGAGAATCAGGTTTTGAAAACTCTCAATCTAGCTAGAGAAGGAAGAGAATAGATAGAGTTGAGATTCCAGTAGCCATGGCAAGAGGTAAGTGTTTCCTTACTTCTTCCTTGTGTTTCCCAACTTGCATTTGATGATTTGAAATGCTTGGACGTGTTCCTTGCGTGTTTATGAGCTATGTGCATGGTTATATGTTGATATGCGATGAGATGATGCTTGAGTTGATGATTTCCACCCTGGAACCATGCTTGCTTATGCTTTTGTGTGTGTGTATGTGAGAGAAATGAATGATTTTCATGGTGGATTGAGTTGTGATTGATGAAGGATGAAATTAGAACACTTTGTATGCATTTTAAAGTGCCTAAAATGATTGTTATCAGTTAATTTGAGTTTGGATGTGAAACGGTTGGTTTCCTGTAAATTCCAAGTGAGAGTTGTCGATGTAGAGCAAGACACACGCCCGGGTGCCCACTGGTGCACGCCCATGTGCCTTTGCTTTTACAAGGACACGCCTGTGTGCACGAAGTGTGCACTGCTTGGTTTGCAAACGCACGTCCGTGTGTTTTGAGGGACAACTGTGTATCTGATTTTTAGAGAAACGTGTAGATTTTTTAAAAACGAGTATGACCGACTGTAGGCCAACGCACGACCCCGTGCGTTTGTGCACACGCCATACAAGCCCGTGTGTGTCTCCTGCATGCCCGTGTGCTTTATCCATACGCCCGTACACCAGCATATTTTTCCAGAAAAGTAGTAAAGTGAAGTATAAAGAATGGGAAACCAATTTAAAGACTAATAAGCATCAGATAAGAATGAGATCAGATAAATAAAGCTGCATAAGCATTTCATAGCATGACATACAGCATGAGAAAGGATCAAGGGATCTAAATTCAATAGCATTCAACATTTAGAATCTGATATCTGGGTTAGAGTTTTGGGTGAACTCGAGGGGGCATCTGTGAGATTCCAGCCTTCTGACTACGATCGAATCGTCCAGCATAGCATTTTCAACTTTCTAGCCCTTAGCTAGACTGTTCAGTCCACATGGCCAAGATGTCAAATTTCTGTGTTCATTAGCCTGATCAGCACAGCAGGTATCTTCGGATACGTATAAATTCAGATGTATGCATATTTAGTTATTTCCAGTCAGCATGATATGACATATAAATCATGACATGAATTAGTAATGAGATTCATTAATCAGTAAATAACCATCAGAATAAGCAGTTTTCAGATTTCAGCAAGCGATTAGATGAATGTTAGGGTCAAAGTCAGGTATGTGTTTGCTTATTTGCTTGCTTGGGTTGAAGGAAGTAAGGATCGCTTACTCGGTGATCTTTATCACTTTTCTCTTTCCTTCTTCCTTCTTTTTTCAGGTATTTGTGCTGATGGCGAGGAACAGGTGGACCGTGGTTGACGGGAGAGGGCCCTGTAGACACCCCATTTTGGACTTAACAAGGTTACCCCCGATGATGAAAACCTAGATGCTGACTTGGAATTTTTGATATGTTGAGTTGAGGATGAATGAGGTAAAATAAAAAATAAATAATAATAAATAATAAAATAAATATATATATACGTATATATTTTGTGCATTTATTTTAAAAGGAAAAATCATAAAATCATGAAAAACCCTAACCCAAGCCCATCCAGCCGGCCCAAGTCAAGAAGGAGGAAAAAAAAAATTTTAAAAATATATATATATATATATATATAATAATAATAATAATAATAAAAAAGGGGAAAAGAAAAGAAAAGAAGAGGAAGAAGAGAGGAAGGAGGCCTGGTGCGCGGCCCAGTTGGCAGGCGTGCTGGCCCGGCTGGAGGGGAAGGTCCAAGCCTGGCCTACAGCGCGCGTGGCATGCACGCGCGCGCTGAATGGCTGCATGGCTGCGCCTGTCTGCTGCGCAGCCTCCCTCTCTCTCTTCTGCGGGGCCAGCGCTTTTTGCGCTTGCCATGCGCATGCATGGCTTGCTTTTTCCTTTGGGCAGGGTGTAGGGCGGCTGCATTTAATTTTTTTCGTTTTGTAAAATAAAAAAATAGTTATTTAACTGTGTCTATAAATACGGGGAGGAAAAAAATTGCAGGGGGGTTGGCGAAAAAGAAGTCAAACAAAGTCAAAAAAAAAAAAAACTTATGAATCAAATTAAAAAATTTAGAAATTAATCTGTGCTCATCCGGTTCTCAACTCAGCATTGCTAAACTTTGAATCCAAATTTTCAGGTACGTGCCTGAGGGGGATTTTCTTTTTCCAGTAAATAAATTTCCTTTTATTTTATTATTTAATGTATATAGAGATTGTATTACATATAGAAGTTGTTTGCATGTTTTGTACGAATAATTTATGTATCATGTTTTTATTTTGTACGTAAACATGTTAGTATTTTGTATAAATTTTATTTTTTTTATTTTTTATTTTTTTTATTTTTCTTTTCCGTATTTTGTGTTAAATTTATTGTATGTATTGATATGTTTATTTTTATTTTTATTTACTTATTTTTTTTATACACATCTTATATTGTATTTTTCTTTTTCGTATTTTCAATCCTGTATATATATATGTATGTCTGTCTAGCATAATATACTGCATGCATGCATGACATATTAGCAGCGGAGTAGACCTCATGCCCTCTGTGTGCTTTTATTAGTTGTGTGTCTTAATGAAGCATGATAAGTTGATTGCCTTGGCGGTCATGAGATGCATGGTTGGTTTCTAACGGCCTGGGTTCAAACTGCGGAAAAATGGATTTATCGAATTTTGTGTGTGTCCTTGTCTATGGTATATATAAGATTTTACATCATTCTCAATTGGGCGGGCTGCTGTGCATGTGTGTATATATTATTGGGTTGGCTAGTCTGAATTCTGTATAGTTCTTTGGGTGGGCTGCTCCACTTGGACCAAAGTTTGATTATTATTATTATTATTTTCTTTCATTTTATAAATTGTAATTTACCCTAACCAAATTTTATCTTGCAGGATGTATTCATTTATTTTTTTTAAATCAACTAACAAATTTCATTTTGCAGGATTTATTCATTTATTTATTATTTCTAGGCTTGTTTAGGGTTAGAAGAAATGTATAGGAGTGAATGAAAAAATGGTTGTAATTTTTAAATTTTTAATTTTCTATGTTGATTTGGTTTTATATTTTGTGACTAACAAAATTGTTTTGCAGGGATTTAATTTATAGGCTTGTTTAGGATTAGATCCAATGTATAGGGGTGTATGGAAAAAAGATTGTAATTTCTAATTTTCTTTTATTTTCGTTTCCGTATTTTATTATATTCGTGGATGAATGTAATTTATTGTATATGTGTAATTATTGATAATGCATCGTGTGATAATTTGGAACTTAATTAAACTCGGTAACGCGCTTAACGAACGAACCACAAAAGTGGAGGCCGGCTTTCACGCCGGGCGGCATGGGTCCCTAACACCTTCCCATCGCCGTACCTGACTCTCCGAACCCGACCCATTGGGCAGGTGAGGGGTAGTTGGGTCCTTTGCAAGGGATCCATAAATCGTCCATCCTCACCGATGTATACTTTCCAAGGGTTACTCCTGGGTGGCGACTCCATAGACTCCGTAACGGACCACAAACCAGTTATGCGCTCCTCTTGACCACGTCTAGGGTGGTTAAACAAGAGTGGCAAGTCTGTCCTGGCGTGGCGCGGCAAAAACTGGCGCCACAGCTCTGGCGACTCCACTGGGGAAAATGCGAAGAGTCGATTCCGATGTGGTAAGTTTGTAAAGCGCTTCTAAGTTTAATCAAGTTCCTTGCATTGCACAACACTAACACCCACTGTGCACTCCTTGTCCCTATCAACCCCGATGGCAATCCAGACTTTGCCCGAAAGCCCACTCGGCCTAGGGGTAGTCTGTCTTGTACATCAGCCTTGGGCAACGTACCTTCGTGTATATAAAAAGAACCTTTGGTTCTCGCCTAAGGTAGCCCTTGACATTTACCCGAGTCAAGCCCATGTAGTGACCCATAAATGTCAACCTTATGACCCCTTTGCATGTGATTGATCGAGTCGAATTTTTATGTGTAAAGTCTTGAGTTTTTACTGCCCATTTTGAAATATATCTTGATCCATGATATCAAGATTTCACTGATTGTTTCTTTGAGTGGTCCCCATTAGGAGAAAACTTTTTGAAACATCGTTTTGTATAAATCTTTGTGACATGACTCGACATACTCCTAAATGGGCACATAAAACTCGAAACTTCATACGTAAGGATTCATTACGTCTAGGACCATTGGGTCTTTTGGTGACTCAATGGATACTAACCATCTAGGGTAGAACTGACTTTTCTAACTTTTTATTAACTGAAGTAATAAGGAGGCGAAGGGAGTGATAAGGGGGCGAAGCCTAGATTTTAAAAGCACTTCATTTTTCGAATTGCCTCTAAAAGGCATTTTCATCTTTGGTCAGCCTAGGTAGATATATTTAAGCTGAATCATCCTATAGGGGAAAATTTGTCACCTGTCACTCTAAGTAGATGTTTCAATCTAAGTCATTCTTGTAAGATGAAAATCATTAGGTGTCATCTGAATTGGCTAATTTCAATCTGAATTATCTACTAAGGGTATTTTCGTCTTTGGTCTTTCGAAATAAGTAATTTTGATTCGAGTCATCTCACAAGGTAAAATCATTTAGGAGTAGTGGACTTACCCCTCATTCGTCTTGTCTCATATGTTGCATAATTTCAAGTTTAGGTCATCCCATCACTGAATTTGAAATCTCATCTTTAGGGCTAAATGTGTTGTCATTAATTTTCTTTTGAGTTTAATTTTTCCCTTTACTTAGACATTAGGCTCACAATTCTTTTGTCTGTCTATTTATTGAACCCATAGTTTGCCACCATTTTTGTTGAGTCCAATAAAGTCGACTTTAAAATAAGTGTATCCATTTAATCATACATGTCATGCACATGCATAAACACATCATGCATATCATGCACTAACGTGTCTTTTGTTATTTCTACATACGTGTCATGCGTAAACACATCATGCATATCATGCACTAACGTGTCTTTTGTTATTTCTACATACGTGTCATGCGTAAACACATCATGCATATCATGCACCAACACGTCAGTTTGTTAATCCTTGCATACATGTCGTGCGTAAACACATCATGCATATCATGCGCCAACATGACACTTTGTTAATCCTTGCGTATATGTCATGCATAAACACATTATGCATATCATGCACTAACATGTCACCTTGTTAATCCTATGTACATATCATGCATAAACACATCATGCATTAACATGTCATTTTGCAGTCATTTCAGTGGAAGAAGAGAAATATGACCAAGTGAAACATGATGGAGGAAATGATGGAGAAGCTTGAGAATATAATAAAAAAAAAAAAAAGATGTTGGGAGACAAATTGAAGATGCCTTGGCTGCACAAGAGGAGAAGGAGTATGTCTTCAAGAAAAGTGAGCCTGAAACATAAATGATGATGGTATTAGAAGATGAACTAAATCAACGACCTGGTGGAAGATTCCTAAGAAACTTAAAAGGCATCATTTTTTCGAACTTGTCTTTTCTTCAACATGTGTTGCATCTCATGAATGAATGTATTGATCAAAATTTTGGCAATGAAATGTGATTCGATTTTTTCCAAAAAAGATGTAAACTGGTCTTGGTAGACTTTAAAATACTAGATGTGAGATTTTGAGCCTATGGTCATACATACACAGATGACCTTTGATTTCTTTGTTGAGTGTGTTCACTCATGTCGGTGTCTCTAGAACTTGCTTCAAATACTGATCAAGATTACAATCGATCACATGCATTCACAGAAATGATAATGGTATTAGAAAATATACCACTTTGACCAAAAAGCCAACCATGATGCAAGTTGACTCTAGGGAATCCTGTTGAGCGTAAAACGCTTCCTTGGCTAACCTTATACCACAAATCATCAACTTTCTTTTTGTCTCATCCCTACCCTGCCACGGGGGCTGATAGAGCATTTAAAACTATGTTAGCAAGGCGAAGCAAACGAAAAGCAGTGATACGTGTACTCATCCATATGAAATATGAACATAAAAAAAAAAAAAAAAAAAAAAAGAGAAAAATTTTTGTGCAACAAAGCTCAAGCATTCAGAAAGCTAAAAGAAGAATGAGCGTAAATCGATGTTCATACCTTGAAGAAGAAGTTTTAGATGGCTTTATCAGTCCCTTCGGTCCAAGCTCCCACCATCCAAGATAATCCTACCTTCACCCTAACCCTACGACAACCTCTACAAAACATCAGATTTGTGTCTGCATGTTACTTAAGTGATGAAGATCAGATGAACAAGCAAGCCTATGGTAGGCACCATTCATGAGCTGAACCTAAGCATAAAATTTGTACCCTTTCAAACACTTGAGTGAACTGAGTGACGTGTGAACGTCTACCAAGCTAGATAATTTCTTTTTTGGATAAAAAACTCATCACATCGAATTGTGAGTTGAAGTTGAGATGTCAAATCCCATCAGGATAAAAGGAAAGAGAAACAAAAAAAAAAAGACAAAAAAAAAAAAGAATTGAGAAAATCAGGGCATGTTCCCTTGGTCTAGGTCTTCTACCTTCCTACTGATATGGTTGTAACGGTAAACATTGCATACAAATTAGCAAAGTCAACATACATATGTCATCATGCATCACATAGTTTGTTGTTTCAACCCACCATTGCAGTCATTTTGTGATTCATCTTGAAGGCACATTTGATTTTGTCGCATTCATCCACTATAGTCATTTTGTGATTTGTCTTTCAAAGACATCTTCATCATTTTATAGGAGCATTTGATTTTGTCGCATTCATCCATTTGGGGGAAAATCCAACCTTGTCGAGCTTACCCACCAAGGGTAAATCCAATTTTATTGAGCAAATCCAATTTTGTAGAGCTTACCCAACCAGGGGAAAATCCAATTTTGTCAAGCTTACCCAACCAAAGGCAAATCCAATTTTGTTAAACAAACCCAATTTTGTCGAATTCACCCAACCAGGGGCAAATCCAATTTTGTAGAACTTATCCAACCAGGGGTCAATCCAATTTTGTAGAACTTCCCCAACCAGGGACATATCCAATGTTGTCGAGTTTACCCACACCAGGGGTGAGTCCAATCTTGTCGAGCTTACCCAACCAAGGGCATATCCAATCTTGTAGAGTTTACCCAACCAAGGGCATTCCACCAATTAGTTGAAAATAGAATTTGACCGTTATGAAGTTTCTGTAGCTTCGTCATAGGTTAAATCATTCAATCCTCGGAGACGCCTAGAAGAGGCTAATCCACCCTAGGTTTGTTTAGAATGGGCATCCTAGTTCAGTAAATTTGCCTAGAAGGGGCAATTTACTTTTCGAGTTCTGTCTAGAAGGGGCTGTTCTTTTTCTCGAAGACGCCTAGAAGAGGCTAATCCACCTTAAGTTTGTCTAAAAGGGGCATCCTAGTTCGGTAAATTTGTCTAGAATGGACAATTTACTTTTCGAGTTCTGTCTAGAAGGGACAGTTCTTTTCATCGGAGACGCCTAGAAGAGGCTAATCCACCCTAGGTTTGTCTAGAAGGGGTATCCTAGTTCGGTAAATTTGCCTAGAAGAGGCAATTTACTTTCGAGTTATGTCTAGAAGGGACAGTTCTTTTTCTTGGAGACGCCTAGAAGGGACTAATCCATCCTATTTCGGTAAATTTGCCTAGAAGGGGCAATTTACTTTCGAGTTCTGTCTAAAAGGGACAATTCTTTGTCGAAGACGCCTAGAAGAGGCTAATCCATAGGCTTAGAGAACTAGAAGAGTTACCTTTGCCACCTTGTTTGTTGACTTTTGTTGGTCCAAAATTAGGTGTCTTCTTTCTGTACTTTGTTGCATTTTACATGTGTTTCCATTGCATTCACAACACACAAAATTTTCAAAGTAAGGGGCATCTCGCCAGAGCTGTGGCGCCGGTTTTTGCCGCGCCACGCCAGGACAGACTTGCCACTCTTGTTTAACCACCCTAGACGTGGTCAAGAGGAGCGCATAACGGGTTTGTGGCTCATTACGGAGTCTATGGAGTCGCCACCCAGGAGTAACCCCAGGAAAGTACACATCGGTGAGAATGGGTGATTTATGGATCCCTTGCAAAGGACCCAACTACCCCTCACCTGCCCAATGGGTCGGGTTCGGAGAGTCAGGTACGGTGATGGGAAGGTGTTAGGCACCCATGCTGCCCGACGTGAAAGCCGGCCCCCACTATTGTGATTTGTTCGTTAAGCGCATTACCGAGTTTAATTAAGTTTTAGATTATCACACGATACATTATTAATAATCATACATATACAATAAATTACATTTATCCACGAATATAATAAAATATAAAAAAAAATAATTAACAATTACAACATTTTTTCATACACCCCTATACATTTCCTCTAATCCTAAACAAACCTATAAATTAATAAATAAATAAATCTTGCAAAATAATTTTGTTAGTTAATCTGAATAAATCCTGAAACATCAAATTTTGTTAGAAGTAAATTATAATTATGAAACAAAAATAATAATAATAATAATCAAAACTTTGGTGAGCAGCCCACCCAAGGAGTAAACAAAATACAGCCCACTTAAAGAAATGAACAAAGTGCAGCCCGCCCAAGAGATATTGACAACATGCCAGCCCAACCAGGAAATATACAGAAATTAGGACCAGCCGGCCCACCAAGAGAATATACAGCATGCAGCCCAACCAGAACCCAATAATATATATACACACATGCACAGTACGAAAAAATTAACCAAATTCCCCTCCCTGCCGCGATTCGAACCCAGGCGCCCAACAAATTTCAACCTTCCGCCCTTCGCCACCAAGGCAACAGCCTATTTCATTCCACATGGATGCAAAAGTATCATATATGCAATATACTTGGACGCACAGATAAACCTCAACAAATATACCATACAATAATATATACAGTATACTAGGATACATATACGAATACGAATACACTAAAAATACAGAATGTTAAATAAAAAAAAAGTATCAATGTGCCAAAGAAATCGAATACGAAATGTCAACAAAAAATACAACATATACAAAATATAATCACAGAAAAAATTGAATATACATATAGAATATTCACGTACGTACCAAAATACAATAAAAAAAATATACCGAATATTAACATATTCATGTATAAAATAAATATATTATTTACAAAAAAATCCCCCTCAAGGGTATACCTGAAAACTACTAATTCGAATTTGATCAATCACTGAGCCAAAGATGAACCGAAATTACACGAACCAGTTTTCTGAATTCTTTTTTTTTTCAAAAAATCTTCCCGGAAATCCTCTCCTTTTTTTTTCCCTTTTCTCTGTTTTTTTTTTTTCCCCAGCCGTCTCCCCTTCTGCTCTCAATTTTTTTTCTCCCCAAAGTTTTCTGCCAATCGCCCTGGAAAATTTTTTCTCTTCCTCCTTATTTTCTTTCGCTCCCTCTTTTTCCAAATCAAAGAATGCTTTTATAGCTTGGGAAAATAAAAAGACTGACAGCCGCCCAAGGGAAGGCGTGCAAGAAAACCAAAAGCAGGCCACGCGCACGCACAGCCAGCGTGCGCCGCGCTGGCCTGGACAGGAGAGAGCGAGAGAGCCGCGCAAGCAAAAAAGGCAGAGGCATGCAGGTAAGTCAGCGCGCGTGTAAGACACGCGCTCTGTAGGCCAGGCCTTGGGCCGCGCGCTGGGCTTCCTTCTTTTTTTTATTTTCTCCTTTTTTGACTTGGGCTGGCTGCATGGGCTTGGGTTTTTCTTTTTTTCTTTTTTTTTTTTTTTTTTTTTACTCATGGCTCAACGTCTCAAAAATCCTAAATCAATATCCAAATTTTTCATCATCGGGGATGACCCTGTTGGGTTCAAAATGGGGTGTCTACAGTGTGCAACAAGGTACATAGTTGTATGCATCACACAAGGGATATATAGTCGTGTGTCCAAAAGGCACATGGTTGTGCTCTATACACTTCAATGTGTAAAGCCATTAGAAGACTATTTGACCCTTCTTAACTCTTCCAAATCTATTCTCTGGCTATTAAATCTCTCTCCTAGCTTGAGCTAAGGCCTAGAAACACCATTTTAACCTTGAGATATTACAATTAGTTGTTAATAACTGGCTTCACTCTTAGATAAATTAGTTAGGGTTAGCTAAAGAGAAAAGAAGGAGAAAGAATTAGGGAAATCTACTATAGGAGAACCTAGTTTTATATATCAGCAAGCACGCATGGGCGTGCAACTAGTGATGCATAAGGATGCATGGTAGCAAGGACATACAAGCGTGTGTCTTAAGACGCACAGTAGTGCTCCTTTTACAAGCTATATATAAAGCCTCCAAAAAGATTATTTTACACTTCTAACTTATTGAGACTAATCTCTAACTGAAAAATCTATCTTCTGACCTTGATTCAAGGCCTAAAAGACCATTCTAACCTCAAGTGTTATAGTAGTTTGTTTTGATGGCTCTTACATTTTTCAAGCATTTTGTGGTTTATGTATATATGTGTATAGTTTATACATGTATGCTATTGTGGTTTATGTATACCTGAGTTTAATCTTCAGAGGGGTTAGAGTTTTAGGACAAAGGCAACAGACACTAGTGGTTCTGATAGGTTACACTTAATATATTGTTTACTTAGAGTCCATTAGTCATCTAAGTTTAGTGGTTCTAGAGATCTAATTGTGGTAAAAGAATGGATTAAGTTGATGGAGACTGTTATGGGTTTGTTTTCTATGTTATATAGAGAAAATGTTTGGTATGTCATTTTCTTATTGAGAGGTGATACAAAGGTATGGTAGAACCTTGTAAAGATGTCTATAAATGAGACACATTTGTCTTAGGTAGAGTTTTAGAGACTGTTTAAGAAAAAGCACTATAGTATTGATATGGTACATGAGAGAGCCTAGAAGTTTATTGAATTGACCCAAGGGTCTAATTTAATTAAGGACTATTCTATTTGATTTAATGCATTAGTGAGGTTTGTTTCTAGCATGCCATTTTTATAGCATATTGCCTAAGACGTTAGAGGCATATAGTTACCCCTATGTAGGACATGTAGTTAGAGGCATCTAAGAGAGTGTCTTACTAGACAGAGTGTATATTTAAAGTGTCGATAGTTAGGGCATATGTTTTTTGAGTACTTAACAAGAAAAGGAGCTAGGCCATCTGGTAGTGGAGTTAAGTCAAGTAGAAGTGTTGTGGGTTTAGCAAGCAGAGGTAATGAAGCTGTTAGATGTGGTGTTGGTGCACCTAAAGGAGGTACTAGTACATCATGAGGCAGAGGTTGAGCTAAGTTCTTTGTTATGAGGTAAGATTAAGTAGAGGTTATCCATATGTTGTTACATGTCAGTTGCTTTTCTTCAATACTCTTTTGCATGTGTTGATAGATTATGGTGCCATATATAGATTTGTTTTTAAATAAGCGGTAGAAAGATTAGGGTTGATATTTAGTATGACAAAGAGCAGTATTTGTGTAAAGATATCAAATGGTGGCATAGTTTGAAGTTAGCTGATTTTGATATGATTTTAAGCATGAATTTCCTAAGCAGATATGGGCCAGAGGTAGATTGTAGGAGGAAAAAAGTTAGATTGTAGTTAAGCCTTGATCAGTTTATTTTTGGGGATGGTAGAGTACAGACCATGTTGATTTTCTATGGCTAAGCGAAGAGATTATTAAATAAGAGATGTATTGGATACTTAGCCAATGTAGTATATAAGAGTGTAGTTAGGCCAAGTATCAAGGATGTGCTTGTAGTGAGAGACTTTCCAAATTTGTTCTTTGATGAGTTGCCAAGTTTGCCTTTAGAACTAAAGTTAAAGTTTTGTACTGAGTTGTATTTTGATACGGCTTCTATCTTTGAGACTCCTTATTAGATAGCTCCAATCAAGCTTTAGAAGTTGAAGAAGTAGCTTTAGGAGTTAATAGTCAAGAGGTTTATGCAACCAAGTTGTTCACCTTAGGGAGCTCATATTTTATTTGAGAAAAAGAAAGTTGGATCTTTAAGGATATGTGTAGACTATAGAGAGCTAAATAAGGTGATAATGAAGAATAGGTATCTTTGGCCTAGTATTGATGATTTATTTAATCAATTGAATCGAATTATTATATTTTCAAAAATCAATTTGAGATTTGGGTACTATCAGATGAGAGTTGTAGATAAAGATATACTTAAGACAACTTTCAAGATGAGATATAACCACTATAAGTTTATGGTGATGCCTTTTAGGTTAATGAATGTTCATGTAGTATTTATGGATTTGATGAACTGAGTTTTTAAAGACTGTCTAGATAAATTCGTTATTTTATATATTGATGACATCTTGATTTACACGAAGAGTATTGATAAGCATGAGAAACGTTTGAGATTTATTGTTCAAAGGTTGAAGGATAGGTAGTTTTATGCTAAGTTCACTAAGTGTGAGTTTTGGTTAAGTAATGTATCTTTTTTTCAACACATTGTTTCAGTATCTAGTATTTTTACAGACCCAAGTAAGGTTGAGGTAATCCTAAGTTAGTTGAGGTTGAGGACAGCTAAAGAGGTAAGGAGTTTTCTTGAGTTAGTTGGTTATTATAAAAGGTTTATTGAAGGCTTCTCTAGTATAGTAAGACCTTTGGCAACTTTGACTTAGAAAAAGTCGCTATTTGTTTCGATTGAGGAGTCTAGGGTTTGGTTTCAAGAGTTAAAGTTAAGGTTAATGAGTGCTCTAGTTTTGGCTTTGCCTTCGAAGGGAGTTGATTTTGATATTTATACTAATGCTTCTCACCAGGGGATTGAAATAGAGTTAATGCAGTCTGATAGGGTAATTGTCTATACCTTCAGGCAATTAAAGGATTATAAATTAATATACCTTACTCATGACTTGGAGTTGGCTGTTGTGGCATTTACTTGGAAGATTTAGAGACATTACTTGTACGGTGTAAGGTGTTACATTTATTCCAATTATAAGACCTTAAAGTATTTCTTCACTTAAAGAAAGTTAAATATGAGACAGAAAAGATGACTAGAATTAATGAATGACTATGACTGTAAGATCAAATATCATATAAGTAGAACTAACATAATAGCCAATGTTTTGAGCTGGAGGGTGGTTTTATCCATGATTTCAATATAGAAAAATTAACAACATAAGATTGCAAGAAAAGATATTAAAGTAATGATAATTGGGTTCTCCAAACTTCAAATAGTGTCCACATTGCTTGATGACATCAAGGCTGGTTAAATGACTGATATTTGGGTTTAAAGGATAGTTTCGATGGTCTTTGAGGGTACAACACCAAATTTTGATATCAGAGATAGGATTTTGAGGTTCTAAGACAAGGTATGTATGCTAGTGGATATAGAGTTAAGGCAAAGGATTTTATTAAAGGCTTAGGATTTTGTTAGAGGCTTATAATACACAACTTATTCAGTACATTCAAGCAACACTAAGATGTATCAGGATCTTAGGAGAGTTTTCTGGTGGTTACGTATGAAGAAGAATATTGTAGATTTTGTAACCTGATATATAGATTTTCAATAGGTCAAGGAAAAACATCAAAGACATTCTAATTTATTGCGGCCTTTAAGGATTCTTGAGTGGAAATGGGAGATTTTTATATAGATTTCATATCATAATTTCCTAAAGGTTAGCGTAAGTATAACAGTATCTACATAATTGTTGATAGATTAAGTAACTTTACTCACTTTTTACCTATTAGAGATGGTATGAGTATTAATTAGTTGAGTCGCTTGTATGTCAGAGAGATTGTCAGACTTCATGGGATTCCCAAAGATATTATGTTAGACAAAGTTTCGAGATTCTTATCAGCTTTTTAGGGTAGTTTACAGAAAGCTTTAGGGACTAGACTTCATTTCAGTTTAGTATATTACGCTTAAACATATGGTTAGATTAAGAGTATTAATTAGATTTTAGAAGATATATTAAGGGTTTGTTGTATAGATTTCCAAACTTGTTAGGTTAAGCTATTACCTCTTATTGAGTTTGCTTATAATGACAACTATCAGTCTACTATTTAGATGACACCTTTCAAGGTACTTTATGATAAAAGGTACAAATCGCTATTGTATTGGAATGAGATTGGTGAGAGAGATTCTTTAGAAACAATAGTAGGACCAGAGATTACTCAGATGATGATTAATCATATCAAAGTTATCAGATAGAGGATAAAACAAGTTTAGGATCATCAAAAAAGTTATGTAGATCAAAGATGTATAGAGATTGGGTTTGAGGTTGGAGACCATGTAATTCTGAGAGTAGCTTTCTATAGACATGTCCTAAGATTTGGTAAGAGAGGCAAATTAGCTTTGAGAATTATTAGTCCTTTTGAGATTCTAGAGCAAATGGGCAAAATTGCTTATAGGTTAGTCTTACTAGCTAGTATGGACAAAATCTACAATGTATTTCATGTATCTCAATAAAAAAAAAAAATATGTGGGAGATCCATTGCATATTTTAAAGGTTCAGAATCTGGAGTTGATAGATGATTTGAGCTATTAAAAGAGACCTATTTAGATTTTAGACTACAAAGTAAAGACTCACAAAAGTAAAAAGATACCATTACTTAAGATTCTGTAGAGGAGTCAGAGACTTAAGGAAACCACTTGGGAAGTTGAGTTTGAGTTTAAAGAGAGATACCCAGAGTTGTTTCAGTAAAATTTGGGGATGAAATTTTTATTAAGGGGAGAGAGTTATAATAGCTTGAGGTTGAAATGGTTATTTTAAGCTAGAAATAGGGGTCAAAAGTGAGATTTTATAATAGAAAATAGAGTTGAGAGAATTCAAGGGCAAAATAGTCTTTTAAAATCAAGTTGTGGCATATGCATGAGTCTTTCTAGGAGACTGTTTCATGTGAGGCACAAAAGAAGGGACATATGTGATTTACCCTTGACACACGACTATGTACCTTAGGCATACGACCTTGTTTTGAATGCATACTACCATAAATGCTTAATTATTTTTCATTTCTCACCAAACTTAACTTCACCCAACTTTTTCCTTTTTTCTTCTCAATGAACCCTAGGTTAGAAAGCATCCAACCAACAACTACAATCCAAATTAAAGAGCCAGAGGCAAATATAGAGAAAGAGATATAGCTTTCATGACTAGAGGTAAGTATTTTCTTACCTCTTTCACCTTGTTTCATAATATGTTTCTGTAGTTTGGTTGAGTTTCAATGATGTTTTGGCACACTAAGATGTTATGATGATTGTTTGATTAGGTATTGATGTAATGCATTTTTGAGAATATGAACATGTGTATTTGGTATTGTATTTTTGAGTGATGTGTTGTAGTTAGCTTGATTTTGATGATTTTGATGAAATAAGCATGCTTGTAGATGATGTGTTGAGTTAATGAAGTTGTTTAATTAAGACTTAAAGAGCTATTGGGAGAGTTTGGCCAAGTTTCTAGGTTTCCCAAATATATTGATGTGTTGAGTTAATGAAGTGGTTTAATTGAGACTTAAAGAGGCATTAGGAAAGTTTGGCTAAGTTTTTAGGTTTCCCAAATGTATTGTCACAGAAGCAATGTAGACACATAATCATATGCTCACAGGTGTACGAATATGTAATCTCATTTCAACGATAATATGTCGTGTAGGTTACCGTGCATGCTTGGACAAGCTTGGGGACACGATCGTGTTAGTAAAGAACACGATCGTGTGCTTGTTCCCAATTTCAAATGTCTTTGTATGTTCAATGTGAAATTGTTGTAAAAGTTGTTACATACCTGTGCAAGTGTGGGATATGCTCGTATGCCTTCATACACGACCATGTGCCTTATACCACACGCCCGTGTAGTAAGCTAACATTTAGTGAGAAAATTCCAAAACTTAGCACGACCTAGCACATGACTCATAAATGCTTTTGTGCATCTCTATGCATAATTGTACACCTTTCTCACACGACCGTATGTTTTACCCTATACAATCGTGTGTCAAGCCAAAGTTACAAAATAAGAAAAGCTAAAGTAGAACACATATAAAAGACTTAATAACTTATCTAGCTCACACCAAAACTTCTTAATAAGGCGAGATAACAATATATCATACATAATTAGCATCACATGACATGACATGTTATACCAAAGTTTTTTTAGAAAATGATCCAAGGATATATATATATGTTTTAAAGTAGAAACTATACGATGTTTTGGATATCAATTAGGGGTAAATACGAGGGGGCACTTGTAAGTTCGTACGCTTGTTAGAGAAGGAAACCAACATCTGCTTGAAAAGATATGGTCTTTGACCAAGCTTATTAGAGAGAGTACTGATTATGCACGAGTAGATTTTTGTAGGACTAAACTCACATGACTAATGTGTCAAATCCCTATATTCATCAGTCTGTCCAGCATAGTAGTTATTTTGAAATACAGTATTTTTTAAAGACAACTTTTACATGGTTTCAACATACTCATATCATATTACTTATAGCATCACATGAGAATCAACAAAGATTGACAAATAAAGATACAAATAAGCAGAATAATAGAGAATAATAAGATATACTTAATACGACAAGTCACAATCATAGCTTGAAACAGAAACCTGCTTGTGTTAAAGGTAGGAAATGTTTGTTGAGTGATTTTATCATTCACCCTTTCTTATTTTCCTCCCTTGCAAATTAGTAAACTTCCAGGACTGAGTAAGATACATCAGGGCAGTAAGTTTTGGAATACAGTTTGGTAGTAGTTAGTTTTGATGGCTTACATACTTTTCAAGCATTTTATGGTTTATGTATATATGTGTATAGTTATATACCGTATACTTTCTATAGTATGTTACCTAGGAGTTTCCAACATAAAAAGTATTATTTTCTACACTATTTTAATTATTCACATTATAAGTTTTTGCTTTTCAACTTTCAGCAATGTTGGTGGGATTCCTGTTATATGTTACTATAGAGTATACCTAGTGAAAAGGAAATAAATGTATATAATATATATTATATATTCAAGTAAAATGACTATTATTTTTGGATAAAACTAGTAACACAGTGACATATAACAGAGGTTCCCATAATTTAGAGGTGGCGAGGATAGGATTATATGGAACCCTAAAAAAAATGGTGAATTTTCCACCATTTTGGCTTGGAATGTGTTTAGGAATAGAAAAGAAGATAAGGATTGATATCGCCTTATATGGCATAAGAAATTCATTCCCAGGCATGTTTGGCCTTGTAGAAGAGATTAAGCATATTGGATAATCTGCAAAGGTATGGTATATGTTCTAGCTTTAAATATGTGTTATGTGACTTACATGATGAAAGTATTGATCATTTTTTTATAATGCAACTATAGTTTATACATTTTAAGCAATGTCTTAAACTTATGTAACTTGAGTTATTGGGGCCTAGGTTGGGTTAGCTATAATAAAGAGATTGTAAGAGATTATAATGATAATTCTCTTAAGTTTACCATGGTTAAGTTGGCTCTAAGAGCTATTATGTATTTCACTTAAGGTAAGAGAAACAATAGGATCTTTTATAGATCAATTCACACCAAAAAGTGAGTTTATGTTCTTGTCAAACGAATTATTAAAGATAAATGGGTTTCATTGACTAGCTTTGCCAAATCTAATCAAAACATGTCCCTTACCTCATCCTGGTCTCTTCCTCACAAGGTTTTCAAACAATGTCTTCATGTGTAAAAACTCTCTTTTATCCTTAAACGGGGAGGAAGGAATTAGGAGAGGGGTGAGAATGAGTTGTCTTGGCCTTCGCTTCATTATCTTTATTAGACTTTTGGTGACTTAGTTGGCCAATAGAAATTAGGAGTGTCATTATTTAGTCTTCTCCCTTGAGAGTAATGTTTGTATCAAATGGAGAGTTGTGTGGAATCCTAGGTGGGATATGAGAGTGACTTTATGTGAGCATGGTTCCATCTTCATTCTTGAGAGGAGTTGTGGTGCCGGTTTTTTTTGCGTCGAGTCAGGACAGATTTGCTACTCTTGTTTAACCACTCTAAACGTGGTCAAGAAGAGCGCATAATAGGTTTGTGGCCCGTTACAAAGTCTATGAAGTCACCACCTGAGAATTACCTCGAGAAAATACACATCGGAGAGGATAAACGATTTATGAATTTCTTGCAAATGACCCAGCCACTCCTCACATGCCTAATGGGTTGGGTTCGGAGAGTCAGATACAACGATAGGAAGGTGTTAGACACTCATGTCTTCCGGTATTAAGACCGGCCTCCACTATTATGGTTCGTCCGTTAAACGCGTTACCAAGTTTAATTAAATTTCATATTATCACACGATCCATCATCAATGTTAATTATACATATACAATAAATTACATTCATCCACAAACATAATAAAATACGAAAAAGAAAATTAAAAATTAAAAATTAAAAATTACAACCATTTTTCATACACACCTATACATTTTATCTAACCCTAAACAAACCTAGAAATAGTAAGTAAATAAATCTTACAAAACAAATTCATTAGTTAATTCAATAAATAAATAAATCCTACAAGATAAAATTTGGTTAGAGCTAATCATACTTATAAAATAAAAATAATAAAGGCAATTATTGAAAGTCTAGCCCAAATAAAAGCGGTCTACCTAAGCAAAAAAACAAAATGCAGGCCACCTGAAGAAATAAACATAGTGCAGCCCAATCAACCCAAAAGGATGAATAGCAACATATGGCCCAATAGAATAAATAATTAAATAAACAAATAAAATAAAACAAATGCAACTTCTACCTCACAAGACTCGCACCTGAGTGCGAAGGAAGATAAGTCTCCCGCCCTTTGCTACCAAGACAACTAGCCACGTTCGCCCAACTCCCATGTCGAATATTATATATACAATATACATGAATGCACATATTAAACGCAACAAATCTACTTTTCGCAGTTTGATACCAAGATACCCAAAGCCTCAATACATCTCCTAAGCACCAAGATAATCAACTTCACATATTTGAGATGGATACATAATGCTTACAAATACACACAAGACATGAGGTTCACTTCACAAAATATTTTTTGTGCATATATACAATATATTATAATACACACATGTATATACATAATTGAAAATATAGAATACATAATACATAATAAACAAAAGTACAGTACAAAAAAATACAGATATAGGGATCGAATCAAATACAAAATATCGAAAATAATATAAAATAATAATATATATATATATATATAATATAAATACAAGATATAAAAATAGATGAAATATACATATAGAATATTAATACATACATATACAGAATAAATAACAAATTAATATAAACTATAAAATACAATATTTTAATTATATAATTTAACATATATATAAAATAAAATAAAGTAATATAAAAATTTTATTTATAAAAAATTTCTCTTAGGGACTAATCTAAAAATTGTTGTCTGAAATTCAATCAAATGTAGAACTAAGAATCAAAACACCATATAGATTGATCTTTAAAATATGTTAATTCTCCATGAATTTTTCTGATTTTCTTTTTTGTTTTTCCCTCTTTGTTTTTTTTTTCATTTCTGGAAAATCCCACCTCCCAAAAAGTTTTTTTCTCCTCTCCCTGGAATTTTCCTCCCCATTTTTTTCTCTCCCCCCTTCCCCCCTTTGTTTTTTTAAATAAGCAGCAGTTGGTAGAGAAATGAAAAGAAGGAGAGGTGTGGGCAGAAAAAAAATCTGCTGCAATAAATTTTTGCAGGGAGCTGGCGTGCGCAGGAGGAAAAAAGAAGGCGGCATGGGAAGAATCAGCGAGCGCGTGCATGACACCCGCGCTGAGCACCGGCCTGGCCACTTCATCGAGCGTGTGCAGCACGCGCACACTGCAGGCCCATCCTTGGGCCTTCCCCTCCAGCTGGGCCAGCACGCCTGCTGCTTAAGCTTCCTAAAATGGGTTGCATGGACTTGGGTTATATTTGGGGTTTTAAATGTTGGGTTTGGGCTTATTTTATGGGTAAGGATCTTACGATGATTTTTTTTCTTTTCTTTTTTTTTTTAAATTATTTTTAAGAAAAAAAATAAAAACATTTTTTTTATGGGTTTTTTTTAATGAGATTATAAATTTTTGCTCATTCAACCTTAGCTCAACATCTTAAAATTTTTAAATCAATATTCAGGTTTTTCATCATCGGGAATAATCTTATTGAATCCAAAATAAGGTATCTACATAAGCTATGAGAGTGTGGGGAGAGGATTATTTAGTAACAAGTTTGTTGTTTTGGAGGTTACATTTTGTTGCATTTCTTACCTCTTCTTTAAGTTGTTTCCTTTCCCTAAGTGCACCCTTATTACTTTGGAAGGATGTTGTATGATGAGGAATACGGATGCAAGGCAAGAGAATCAAGCTTGGCTTTTGGGTGTCAAGGTCAATTTAGTGAAAACCAAGGTGGCTCACTTTAACCGAACTGATTTTTTAATGTTCCAGCAAAGTTACACTTGTAGGAAATCAATGATTAGCGTTTAGATGAAGTCTTAACCTCAATTTTGGTGTTTTTATGTTAGAAAACCAGATTCAATATTCATAGGTATTGTTTTTATGAATAGTAACTTCTGGGTTAATTTCCCAGATTTAGCTAATTATTTCCCCGTTTTGAGCATTAATTTCACTAGCAAATTTTGGCTGATATAAGGTGGGATTAAGACTAAGCTTTTCATTAGCATTCAAGCTACCTGTCAAGAGTTTTGGTTGCGTTGGAAAGTTGATAGTTTTATTATTGCAAGGCTAAGAATTGACCTTGAAAATCAGCTTTCTAGTGGCCTGATTCTTAGTTGTGGTTTTTTGTTTATCTTCTGCACTTGGAGTCCCGGTTTTTGATCAACAATGTTTTTATTCAGCACGCAGGGGCTATAATACTTTTGAAGCGACTGATTTAGTCTCCAAGATTAATGGTTGTTTTTGGCCACTATGCATTATGCTTGAGATGGATATTTTAAGTACATTCTTCTTAACTTGCAATTTATTGATCATAGTGAAAGGGAGCTACAGGAGCTGTTTTCTTTAGCCATATCTGATGTGGGTTAAGTTGGGGCTGCACATTATTTTTTTGGTTAAAAAGAAGCCTTCTTACTTGGAATGGTTTGCCACAACCCTTCTACTCCTTGGCTTGATTCTTTTGCAAATTATTTCCACCTTATGCTTAAGGTAAAGATTATGGCCAAAAGGTTCAAAGCATGGGACGACATATAGATGAAAGTTTCTTCTATCTTTTGTAGGCACTCCTGCTGCATATTACTGTATCTGCTTTTAAATAATTAATAATAATATTTTTCTTCCAAATAACTCATATGTCCAATAATGCATAGCTAAAATACCTAAAGCTGAGCTGAAATATTGCAACGGAAAAACTACGTGGCATACATAAGTTAATGTGGGCCAACATAACTTTTATATATTTAGAAAACTCATACAATATAGGTGTGTGTGTATGTGTGTATGTGTGTATACAAATACATATATATATATATATACACACACACACACACACACACACACACACATATATATATATATATATATATATATATATATATGTACAATCACATGCAAATAGAAAATTGTGAAAGCATGTTGCAAAAACTACTAACTGGATCTCAACCGGCAGCCATCTCCTCTTCTTAACCCCCAATGAACTGACTTGCAAGAGAAATGAAAATAGGGAATGAGTGATATATTCATCCAATAAGCGTTTCTCATCTCTAACCCTAAACCAATACTCCTTAAAGGAGTCTCACTGCAATCAAATATTAAAAAACATACATACTGTAGAGAAACCGAACTGGTTCTCACGCGTATTATTCTAGCATGCATATTCTGGTTTTGGTATTCCTATTATGTAATTCACGTATCATCACATGATTTTCATGCATTCTGAATGTTTACTGTTTTACTGTTTCTCACTGATTAATCATAACTGAATCAAGCTCTGTTGTGTATGTTATGTGAAAATGACATGCTATGATGTATGCTAAAATCATGTCTAGGCCTTGACCTGTTTACTAAAAAACACCTGTCTGAAAACTATTTACTGCTAAAATACTGCTGTTAGATCTGAAGATCCTTAAATATCTAAAAAAACTGATAACATATTAAAATTTGAAAACTGTGTATCCAAAGATACCTATTATGCTGCACAAACTGCTGTATACAGGGATTCGACACTCTGATCATGTGAGTTTTGTATGCAAGCACGTGCTAGAAATTGTCTAAGACATGTGTTGCCACTGAATCTGAAATTTGAATACGGATCTGTACATAAAATACTGATAACTGAATCTGAGTGCATCGCACTATATACTGATCATAAAATCCTAAGTTGCTAACTGAGCACACCAACATATGCCTATATATAATGGCTAGTATGATCATAGACCCTGATGTTGGCTCTCTTATCATGTGTATTGAAACTCACAAGTATCCCTTCGTATTCACCTTGAAATAAATGTTCGGATCATCGTGTTTTTTTATTGAAAACATGCACTTGGATCATTGGATTCTTTTCTGCAAACACTATATGACATGTCATGTCATGTTATGCATATGATGCATCATGTATGTTTATTTTATCTCTTAATATTGAATTACATCAATTATATGGCTTTTACTATGCATTATGCTTATTTTATGTTTTATATCTTATTTCTACCAACGCATGGGCGTACGTGTCTATGTGCACAGGCATGCATAAGCTTGCACGAGTCGTGAGCTATGCACGCCCATGAGCTAGTCGTGCGTGCTGGTCATGCTAGGTTTTGTGATTTCAGTGCATTTCTCATCTTCTACTCATGCATGGTTGTGACTCTGCATTATATGGTCGTGTATGGGTATATGAACACAACCGTGACCATGCAAAACACCACATGCATAGGCATGCGTTACGAGTGCACGATTGTGCATCTACTCTACTTTAGCATAATTATGACTGATCATGCTTATTTCTATCCAATTCGTAATCCAAACATATATCAAACAAATTCCACATTCAGATCACTTCATAAGCACATACTTATTGCACTAATAACACCATTATTCTCATTCAGTCATCTTAACATCTCATATTCATACGTATCAACACATATATCATCCATCTATGCATAAATCATCGTCATCATCACTTTAGATCATCAAACATGTAGTGACCCCCGCCACAGGCTTACTGTGCGCAGTTGTTTAAAATATATATAAATATATATACATAATATCATACTAAAAATGCGTCTGTGACGGAAATACCCGCAAGGAAAAGAAAACTCACTGCTACTCAAAATAATTTTTAAATTTGAGTATGGAAGCGAAAAACATAAATACTGTAATAGCCCAGGGGTAGGATTGTCATTTAGGCTAAGTTAAGGGGTTAAAAGAGAGAGTTTGAGAATTTGAGGGGCACACGCCCGTGTGCCAGGAGAGAGATGAGATATATTTCTTTTCCCCCAGCTTTTTCCCGCATTTTTTTCCCCGCAGCTTATTTCCTAAGCTTTTCTCCTTCCTTTTCCAGCGAACCCTAGACCAGAGATTGTCCAGCCAGCCGCCATTGTTCCGGTGAGAGATCCAGGACCATCTAGGGAGAGAGATCCGGACGCCATGGCAAGAGGTAAGTATTTCTTTACCTCTTCACTTAGGTTTCTAGCAAGTTTTCCTGTTTCCCAGCTTATTAGATGCTTGCTATGTGTTGAGCATGTTTTTCCAGCATGATATGATGATGAAATGATGAGATGTATGATGATTTTGAGATGAATATGCAATGTGTGATGTTTACATGCTTGGGTATGCTTTGGATGAGAAATGCATGAGATTTGTTGAGTTAAATGAGAAATGCATGAGCTGAGTATGTTTATTAGCATGTATATGTGCTGTGTTGATGTTTAATTGAAAGATGATTGAGTATTGGATGTGTTTGGGTTGGATTTCTGGGTTTCCAGATGCATTCTGCAGATTCTGGGTTGAGCACACGACCGTGCGTCCGAGGGGACACGACCGTGTGGCCTCAAATCTGCATGAACACGGCCTTGCGTCCTGCCTGTGTGCGTATGAAAATCCACACACACGCCCGTGTGCCTGAGGGGACACGCCCGTGTGTGAGATTCCCATTTGAGCACGCCCGTGTAAGCAGGACACGGGAGGGTGCTGAGGCAGACACACGCCTGTGTAGTGTGATACACGCCCGTGTGCCTAGCCATGCACGCCCGTGTACTCGCACCACACGCCCGTGTGGTCGGCCTTTTCCTTGATTTCTTGAGAAATTGTCCAGAATGTTGCACGCCCATCAGCACGAGAGGCTCACGGTCCCGTGTGCCTTGACACACGCCCGTGCACGCTAGCACACATGCCCGTGTGGCTTAAGAAATAAAGGAATGATATTTTTAATTAAAGATTAAGTTATCCTAAGCTTCCCTAAGCGAAATCTAAGCATGCGAAACACGAGAATAACATGAGAAAACATCAATTCATGCATGATTGAGAGACATTGAGCATGGCATGCCATACATGAGAAATTTTCAGAAAGGGATCTACGGATCCAAGAGATATTTTAAATAGTATATATATATATATATATATACGATGTTCCGGACATCAGTTAGGGGTGGATACAAGGGGGCACTGTGAGTTCGCGCGCCCGCTAGAGAGGGAAACCATGATCCGCTAGAGAGGATATGGTCGTGCACGAGTAGTTTTCTTATAAGTTTGAGCTCATGAGGCCAAGGTGCCGAATCCCTGTATTCATCAGACTGGCCAGCATAGCAGAGTTATTTTCCAGATACAGTACTTTTGATACTGTTTTCAGAGATACTATATGTATATATATGAGGATCTTCGGATCAGAGATTTTTATGAGAAAGAGTTTTCAGAAAAAGAGTACGTTTTCAGAAAATCAGCCCGAGGGGCAAAGTTTTATGAGAAAATGAGATTTACATGGCATCAGAACATGCATATCATGTCATGTACCATATACATGAGAACATATGAGATAAAAGCAAAGTACAGAGCATAAAGATACTTGAGAATTCTGAAAACTTAATGATTAAAGAAAGTAAAGAAATAAGAAATAAGATAAGATTGAGAAAACAGTAAGCTGTGATTCCGAGGTCTGATCGAGGATCAGCCTTTGCTTGATGACCTGTCTGTGTAAGAGATAGGAAATGCTTACTGAGTGATTTTGTCACTCACCCCTTTCCCTTCCTTTCTCTTTTGCAGGTCAGTGAGCTTTAGAGACTGAGATGTGGCGATCAGCTGTGAGGTTTTGGGGATATGGCTCGGCAACTAGTTTTGAGATTCGGCTCACATGCTTTGTCAATTGCATCTCATGTATTTGTGTTTGTGTGTATTTTATTATTATACACTGTATGATGACATATTTTATACATGAGTGACCTGGGAATTTCAGAAAAGTCTTTACAACTTATTTTCATTAAAGTTTTTATTTATACGCTTCCGTACATAGTTGTTTAAAGTATTTTGAGCAGTAGTTTTAAATTCTTTTCCCTCGTAGGGATCTCCGTCACAGGCACATTTTTATTATTATTATGTATATATTTATATTTATACATTTTATAGCTGTGCATAGTAGGCCTGGGGCGGGGTCACTACAAATACAAAATATTAATAACTTTTTCTGAAATTTCCAGGTTGCTCATGTATAAAATCATGCTATCCATACAGTGCATACTATAGTATTATACACACACATAAATACATGAGGAAAAATATCATCAAAGCATGCGAGCCAAAACATGCTGCTAGTCGTCGAGCCATGTCCCCGAAATCTTATAGCTGTATCGCTACATATCAGTCTCCAACTCACTGACCTGCAAAAGAGAAAGGAAGGGAAAGAGGTGAGTGACAAAATCACTTAGTAAGCATTTCCTATCTCTCACACAGACAGGTCATCGAGCAAAAGTTGATCTTAGATCAGACCTCGAGTTCTCTGCTTACTGTTTTCTCATCATCTTATTATACTTGCTTTACAGTAGCTTATTCATTCTTTTCCTATTCTCTTATTTCTTTACTTTCTTTATTCATTATGTTCTTTTGTGAATGTTCTTGTCTTTCTTTGTCTCATTTCTCATGAATGTTGTATATGACATGATATGCATGCTCTGATATCATGTAAATACTCTTTAATAATAAAACTTGCCCCTCAGGCCTGATTTTTTGGAAACTCTTTCTTTTCTGAAATCTCTTTGTGATATAAATCTCTGATCCAAAGATCCTCATATATATATATATATATATATATATTATAACTGAAAACTGTATCAGAAAGTAATGTATCTGAAAATAACTCTGCTGTGCTAGCCAGATTGATGAACACAAGGATTCGGCACCTTGGTCGTGTGAGCTCAAACCTATGATAAAACTACTCGTGCATGACCATGTCCTCTCTAGCGGGCGTGCGAACTCATAGGTGCCCCTTCGTATCCACCCCTAACTGATATCCGAAACATCATATATATATATATTTTTAAAATATACTCTTGGATCTTTAAATCCCTTTCTGAAAATATCTCATGTGGCATGTCGTGCTCAATGCTTGATAATCATGCATGATATGTTGTTATATCTTGTTATTATTATGTTTCTCATGCTTAGAATTCGCTTAGGATTGCTTAGGATAGCTTATCTTTGCTTAATACATGTGTTAGAATCTTCTTCTTTGTTTTTCTCAAGATAAACGGACGTGTTATGCTTGGCACACGGGCGTGTGTGAAAGCATACGGGGTTATGCACAAGTTGTGCCCTAGGTCGTGCAAGCTTCTGGAAAATTATTCATAAAACTTTGGCCAGTCATACGAGTATGTGGTGCAAGTACACGAGCGTGCATAAACTGGCACACAGGCATGTATCGCTCTGCACGAGCGTGTAACTGCCTCAACACCATCCCGTGTCTTGCTTACACGGGCGTGTAAAATTGAGATCAGACACACGGGCGTGTGTCTAGATTTTCATACGTACACGGGCAATATGCAAGACCATGTTCCATGCAGAATTAAGGCCACACGGACGTGTACCCTCGGGTGCACGGGTGTGTGCTTAACCTATATTCTACAAATGCATCTGAAAACCCAGAAAATCCCACTCAAACACATCCAAATCTCAACCATTCTTCAATCAAACATGCATACACCAAATATACATGCCAATAAACATTCTCATCTTATTCATTTATCATTAAGCATGCCAAATCTCATGCATTTCTCATGGTTTCATACCCAAGCAACATAAACATCATACATTGCATAATAAGCTCATAAATCATCATTCAAAGCATCGTATCATCTCAAATCATGCTGGAAAACATCCACATTACACAGCAACCATCCAAGAAGCTTAAAAATCAGAAAAGCATGCTGGAAACCTAAATGAAAGAGATAAAGAAATACTTACCTCTAGCCATGACGTTTGGATCTCTCTCTCTAACTGCTCTTAGATCTATAATCGGAATAATGACTGCTAGTTAGACGGATTCTTGCCTAGGGTTTGTTGGAAACGAAGGAGAGGAAAAGCTGAAGGAAAAACTAAGAGAAAATGTGGGAAAAAGATTCTTATATTGCCCATCCTGGACACACGGGCTGTGCCCCTCAAAAATCTGAAATCTTTCTCTCCTCGAGCCATACATGGAATATTCTTCCCAGAATATCTATATATATGCCACGAAAGACCTTTAAAAGACTCTTCTACTATTGAATCCTCTCGAAACTATTTCATAACTGGAAATCTCTCTTTTACCCTTAGTCTTAGAGCCTAAAATGATAATTCTACCCCAGGCTATTACAAAACATGCAAGGAGACATCACAAACATGCTAGAATTGTATGACCCGCCGCTACGAGTACCCCTTCTACTGAATTCTGATGGGAGCTTTTATTAATAATATAAAAATATGGATACCCACGACGAGAATCCTACGAAAATAAATAAACTTCCTGAAACCTGCTATACATTCAGAGTTACACATGCGGAAGCTGAAACTGGAATACATACATCTGAAATATATATACTGTTCTGTACAATGGGCCCATAGGCTTATATCATATATATACACTGTTCCTGTACATATGGATACAAAAGTATTTATAACATGACCTCACAGGTCCAAAGCTGCTATATATACAAACTGAGATCGAGGTGTGTGTGCGTGCCCTCTCCGTCAGCCTCGAACCACCGGTTCCTCAGAAACAGCACGAACACCTGAAAGGATGGAAGAATGAGAGGGATGAGTGATAAAGATCACCCAGTAAGCGCTCCTTACTTCCCTCAAAACCTGAGCAAGCACAAACAATCATATTAATCAAACATACCTGAGCCTTGGCTTTAATCATACATCTATGCACTTGCTGGAATCTGAAACTGTTATCTGAATCTCATTCTCATTATAACTGATATCATTATTATTCATGTCATGATGTGTATGTCATGTCATGTTGCTGAAATATCTCATAGATGCATGCATCTGAATCTCTATTCGGATGTACCCGAAGGTACCTACTGTACTGATCAAACTGGTGAACACAAGGATTCGACATCCTGGCCATGTGGGGCTGAACATTCTAGCTACTGGCTAGAAAACTGAATCTGAATACTGCTGCCCAATCTGACTGGTGTCAGATGATAAAATCTGAAATGTTGCTGAGCGTTCTGACTGGTGTCAGAAGGCTGGGTCCCACAGATGGCCCCTCGTGTACCACCTATACTCTTACCTGTACATCAGGTTCTGAATACTGAATACTACTGAATTCAGATCTCGTGATCCTCTCTGAAGCTACATGTAATGCCATGATATGCATATGCAGCTTATTATCTGAATACATGCTCATCTGATGCTTATCTGAAGCCAATTAACCTTTATTCTGAATTCGCATGCTTAATTTCTCATTTTAATTTCTTTTTTCTGAAAATCTGCAGGTGCACGGGCGTGCAGTAAAGGTGCACGGGTGTGAGCCAGGACGCACGGGGTCGTGCGCTGGTCGTGAGCCTGACCGTGTATGCTACTGGAATTTTCTGGAAAACATTCACTGAAAGCGCATGCACGGGCGTGCGTATACGAACACACGGGCGTGCATGAGTATTTTCTGGCCGTGCACAGGGCGTGCACACGGGCGTGCATCTGGAAAAACAAAGACTCACGACCGTGCTAGGCAGGTGCACGGTCGTGCGTCTGGTTCTTCAACAAAGCACCGCCTGGAAAATGCACAAAACTCATGCTATTTCACATTCAATTGCAATAACACTTCAAATATGCATTCCCAACACTTCATACAACACAATTTAAGCATCATATCTCACATGCATCAATCATCCAAGATTCCACCATGAAAGCTTCTTGATTTCTCTCACTAACATAATCAAGCTTGCATGCAAGATTTAAGGGCGACATTCTCATCAATTTTCATCACAAATATCATCAAACAATCATTCATCAACTCATCAACATGTTAAGCAACCAAATTCATCAAGGCAAGTTGGGAAAACTCAAGGGAAAGGTAAGTGAACACTTACCTCGCGCCATGCTTCTGAAAACAAACTTCAATCAATTATCTCTATGCTCTCTAATCGGATTGGGAGCAACCTGCTGCTGAATTTCCTCTCTAGGAATGGGAGGAACTGAAAAGAAGAGAGAAATTTGGCTAAAATGCAAATGGATGAGAAAAGAACAACAATTCTCTCGGCTCCACTTAAATACTAGGCCACGCACGGTTGTGCACCAAAGATGCACGGGCGTGCACAAGGGAAAATAAGCTTCACTTATTTCCCTTATTTTCCCGCTCACTCGCTAGATCGAATCCTTCCGAAAGGATTCAAACGAAAGCCACACGGCTCCGAAAACTTACTAACTCACTCCTGAACTTTACCAGACTCCCAATCTCTCTTTGAATCTCGTTTCTAACCCCAAAACTCTTCCCCTAAGGGCTTTTCTAACCTGGGATGCTACAAGAATCAAGCTCAACTCAATCAAAGCAAGTATCAAACACATCCAAAGAAAGAGGGAAAAAGGTAAGAAATACCTACCTCTAACCATGGCAAGCAAGCTTCTCTCTCTAAGATAAATCTTACTCTTTAGCTGAATTGGAAGCTCCTAGATGCTGATTTTCTCTTTTAGAGTTGCTGGTTTTTGAAATTGGGAAGAACCTTGGGTGAAAATAAGCTGGGAAACAAGATAAAATTAACTAAAAACTAAGGCAGTTAAATCTTATCACACGCACAGGCGTGCACCTCAACATGCACGGTCGTGCATGGTTGGAAAAATGGAATCTTCCACTTTCCCACGCTTGCATGAAAATCCTCTCAACAGGATCCATGCACAAGCCACCTAAATTCTGGGAAAACCTCTATTTCACCCCTAAACTCTCTCACAACCCTAGTACATTTATCAATTCTTATTTTAACCCCAAATTAGTAGCCTAAAAGACATTTCTAACCTTGAAATGTTACACTTTTTGTACATGATCATACATGTAAATGTATATTTTTGTATATGGTGTAGACCTTTGTATATGGAACTTGGGCTTAGCATAGGGTGGATTATTTCTTGTACGTTGTTTAGTTAGCTCACTAGCTTATATTGAGGCTTGTTCCTCCCTCTTGAGTTCTCTTTTGGTAGGTGCTTAGATAGATCCTCTAAAGGTTCTGTTAGAGTCGAATTGTTCTTTTGTTTAGTGTTCTTTGTAAGTGAGAGTTTCTCATGGTACGTAAATTGTTTCGAACTTATTCGTTGCTTTAGTAATATATTCCTTAATTACCAAAAAAAGAAGCTATAACTAATTTTAATTAAAAACAATATTCATAATACAAAAAATCCTAAACCTTAACTCAAAATGGAAAATACAAAACCATCATTAAAAATGTGATAAGAATCATAAAACTCTCAACAAAATGTGAACAATCATTTACATATTGACTATAAAATATGAAAGTTATCAACCGTGGTCAAATTATTGTTTGTATATTGAGCACAAATTCGCCTTAACCGAATTTTATTGATTATATTTTAATAACCCTTCAAATGTTGAATAATTTTCTATATATCCTTCAATTATAGTTATATTAACTAATTAGCATTATATATATACATTCTCCGAATTAGGTCGTCTCAAGTTCCAGAGCCTTGACTCAACTGTCTCACTGTCTCTCGACGCCCAAACTTTTTCCCGCCAATGATCGCCTCAAGAGACCTTCAAGAGATAGCCGATAAACTCTCCTCTGATAAGGCCAAAGCGAGAGAGGTATCATTAGCATTTTGTTACTCCTTTTTGTTTTAATATTTTAACTATAGCAGAATTTGGTTAATTTTTTTCTTTTATTATTTTGGCACATTTCTGTTGAATGTTAATTTTTTCTTGAGTCTCAAGTAGCAATTTGATGTTTCAGGTATCCTCTGCGTTCCTAACTATAAATTAAACTTTCAATTATGTTTTCATTGGCTGAATATTATATGTTTAGGAAGGAATAAAGTTGTTGTGTACGTGGTTAGAAGGAGAGAGATCGATCACGTTCTGCAGATTTCTTGGAAAGAATACAGCCAAGTTGGATTCGAATGATATTCCTCGGGGTAAGATTGACATGCATTTGCAATCATTACACGTGCGTTTAAGAGGCATTGTGTGAATAAATTGTTAAATACAGATTGTAATGTTTCAAATTGTTTCTGCAGCAGATACATGGCCATTTCTTATAATATTGCTCACCAATTGCATAACGTTAGAAATATCTACAAGCAAGCGGCGGCCACCTAAGATTATTCTTGCAAAAACTCTTCGAGTTGTCATCCAACGAGCTGAAGATGCCAAGTTTTCAGGTTAACATTGCATGATATGGTTTAGTTTCTGATTTATGTAATAATATAAATGTTTATTGAAATTTTCTCATTGTTTTTTAGTGTGTAGCACATATGTATTCATTATCTGTCAGTTAAAATAAGTTCTTAAAAATTAAAAGTTGAACAAAAATAAAAAGAAAGAAAGTGTCATGCAGGATGACTTTGGAACTCTCAGCATGTGTTTGCAAAGTGGTCTGATAACTATTTAAACAAAAAGTCAATGTGTGAAGATAGTCAACTTTTGTTTGTATGCTTTTCTTTGCAGAGAGACTCGTAAAAACCCAACCCTGGCCAAAGAAGTTGGAAATAGTTTATTGATAGAATCACTGACCGAGCTGTTTTTTTGGTTGCCTTTAGAAATTGGTTGCCTTTAGAAACTTGTAATTGCAACATTTGGCGTATAGAAGTAGTAATTTCTTATCAGAAATTGATAATGATCTGGCAAATTGGTTGTTACTTGATTAAGTTTCTTTCCCCCACTCTCCCGAGGGATGGCTTGGTATTCTCTCTCTGTTTCATTTACTTTCTCAGTTTTGCTGGCGCAAAGATCAGTGGATTGGTTCTCTATGAAATGATTATGTGTGTGTGTTTGAATATATTTTTTGTTGGAAGTAGTAAGTGGAGCAGTGATTGATGTTGTTTGTTCTATCATTATATTCCTGCCAGGAAAGGAGTTGCCTCTATTATCTGTGGTTAGAACACTTTTTAGTCATGTTTTCGATGTGTTAAGCAATGTTCCAAGTTTTCAGGCGGAATATGGGATTATACTGCGGGATCTTTTGGCAGTTAGAGGTTATTGTTTTCACATGAGGAAGCGCATTTACAGCAGTGAGTTTTCATATGAGAATCATATAATTTCTTGTCTGTTAATGAAATTGGCTTTTTTCTTAATCATTGTTCACTATTTTCATTTTCTTACTTAAACATCTGTTTTGGCAAGACCTAATGCGTCTATACATGGAGAAGGCAGAATCAAACCTTGGGGAGAAAAATAATAGTCAGTGTTATCAGAAAGAGGAGGCCTTTCGCTGCATCCTGACTCTCCAGTCGCTTTTAGAAAACCCACCTGGAGATTTTTCAGAAACTCTTAGGGAAGATATTGTTAAGGGTTTTATCAAGATATTTTCTTTTGCAAGGTACATCATTAATCAAATTGATTTATTTCTTACTCTTTATATACTATGGACATGCTATCTTCTTGGAAATTCATTTTGAGAAGTGCTGATTTTGATATGGTATTTGGGCCAATACTTGTAACGTTTCAGGGATGAAGGAAAGATTTCACGGAAGCTTATTGAGTGTGTCAATACCTATTTGTTAAAGGATGGACCAAATTTGGGTTGCCGGTCCTTGAAGATCCATGATTCCATGCAGCATTTTGTTTATCACTGTTGGCTTACAACCCATGATCGTGGACTTAAGGTTTTTAACCATTTATAATTGCAATTGGATTTTCCTATTCCTGCATGCTTTTTTAGTTTATGTTAAATGTTTATGTACTTCTCTTTTGCAGGATGCTCTTATTTTTTATGCTAGGTTACTGCTGAACTTAACTAGAGATGTTGTTGAAGCAAGTTCTCTGGTTGAACAACTTTTGGATGTTGTATGCAAGGAACTAGATCAAAGCAATTTATCTGCTGCTGGCATGTCGAGGTCAATGTTTTAATTGTCATTCTTTATCATTTTCCTTTTTCTATTCAATTTATAGTGTAGTTCCATGTTGTGATTTCATTGATGGTTGTGCATTGTGTATTCAGGAATGATGGTACTAAGGATGATAAGTTTGGAACTCTCAATTGTTCTCAATGTGGTTTGGTGGAGCTTGCAGCACTTGTATTTTATCGGGTATTATTCTACACTCTTAAGCATCCTTCTTATTCTCCTAGTTAATGTTATTATCTGAATTTTATTCTATTTGGAGTCCAATTGGATAAACAAAATTTCTTAGCATAATATTGGATATTTTTCACCAGGCATGTGTCAATATGACCAAAGCACCATCAACTGAAAAACGGGTCAGGAGGGAGCATGCTTCTCACCTTCTAAAGGAGGCCCTCATGAGAGGAAAATGGTTATGGTATGTTTTATTTTGGAAATTAAGTCTCTTAAATAATTTTGTTAGTGATATAGGTAATGCTCAAGTCTGATCTTCTATGGCCTGATATTCATCACAGATTCCAGTTTCCTCCAATTTTGTGCAATAATATGGATGCCAATTCAATCATAAATACTTGATATAAGCTTTTTTTTTGTAATTTTATTTCCACTGTGTCTTATACAATATGATATGCTTAAAATTTATATCAATAGCAACGCTCTTATGACAAAACAGTGGTGTGAAGTGACTTCAACTAGACAATTTCTTGTTCTGTCAAGCAAGATTTGATTAAGTCTCATCATCATATCCTGGTAGCCTCTGTGTTATAATTGTTGTCAGCTTATACAAAATTTGAGGTCTGGTAGTGTGCTTTGACCATGTCAGTCCTAGGAAGAGTATGATCTGATTTATCTTGTCAACATAAAGATACTGCTTGTTAGTATTCATGAAAGAAATTGTAAAATTTAAGTAACTGTGACATATGTTCTTCTTGATGTAAATTTAAATGTAGTTATGTTGAATTTTTATTGTATTATCTAACCTTTTTAAAAGCTTCTATAACTGCTTCATTCTTCTATTCAACTCATTGTCCATTACTTTTCTTGAATTTTATTGGAAGTGTCTATCAATCTCTGTTTTGCATTGCTGATCAGGAATCTTTTTCTTCTTTACTTCACTAGATAATATTATAAGTTTAATATATGAATTCGATGTGAACCTTCTGTATAACTAGGTGCATCCTTTATTTAGACATTTACTTCTCTTAGCTGCTTTTCTTTTTCTTTCATGCTAAACAGCCTCACATTAGGTTTCATTTGCTGGGTTTCTTTTAATGTGTCAGTTAAGAATTTAAATGTCAACAAGATGGTGGGTAAATGATGGGAAATGCGGTTTTCCTGTTGTATTATGATCTCTGAGTAGCATTATTAATGCTTTGAATAATGATATTTGATAAGAATTTTTTGTCATTGACAAAGTTTCTTTACGTATGTCCTGATGGCTTTTTTTTAAATTTTTTTATTTTTTATAATAAGAAACAAATAGTATTGTATCGAATATAACATTTACAGGAGGAGGAACAAATTAATTATGTCTTTGACATTGAAAATATATGTTGTGTGTTATTTTATGCATAATACTTGTGCTTATTTGCAATGCAATAAAACTATGATTATTTGTGCCCATGCTAGAGTAATGCATTTCTTCTCTCTCTCTCTCTCTCTCTCACACACACACACACACTGTATCTTTTCATCTTTAATCTGTTTATTTTAATGCATTGCAGGCATGCTGTTTTTCGCTGTCTCATTTGCAATTATTACACTTGCATTAGTGTGGATCTTTTTATCTACTGGTTTGAAGGCATTTACGCGAACTTTGAAAGGTAATTATGTTTCAACAATCTGTTATTGTCTAGTTGACCCATTTTATCTTGGTGTATTGATCTTATCTATAGTTTCTTGCAACAACAATAATAAAAAAAGACCTTTGTGTATTGATCTTTCTGATATTTTTCTCTTTCATGGTTGACAAAATAATTTTACTGGTAAAAGTACTACTATGGAGTGTTGAGATTATAGCAGAGAGACTGTAAGGTGTTCTCCATTTTAAACTTTTCTGTCTGAATCCGGGCACAACTTTAATTGTCATTCATTTATTGTGTTTATCACAATTAAATATCTGGATTATTGGTCATCCTTCTGAGTTAAGTGTCTATGAAGTCATTTTTTAGCATTTGATGGTTGACCTGTTAGGATTTTTATAAGATTTCAACAGTTGCTGCTCATGAAAATTCATTACCTGATACTTCTTTTTATTCAAATGCACACTTCTATTCTGTGTTTCTTCTGGCAATATTGTTACCCACATAAATGGCATTCTTGTTACATCATTGTATGTTTAATGTGCAGAATATTGAATGATGCAAACATGAGGCACACTTATGATGGTTTACTATGGACCTTGCGGTATGCTTTGATTTACCAATATAAACAAATTACTTTATTATTGAATCCTTTGAGCACATGGCAAGGGTTATCTTTATTGTTGAGATGCAATGTAATATCAAGGACAATCTTGCCAGTTCAATTACTATTATATTTTGTTCATTTTTGTTAATGTGAAGTTTAAACTTGTGGAATTAATTTTCTTTTCCTTTTCTTCTTTTTATTCTCTTATGTGTGTTTACATGCATCTGAAGGAGTTTGCAGGAACTGTCTTCTGCATTGTTGCTTCCAAATTCACCAGTGGAGATCCCATCAAGTTCATCATGTTCCCCTACTAAGGCATGTTGATTTGTTTTCCCTATAACATTCAATGATGAATCATTCATGCCTTTTCGTTTTCTTTCATTTGAACCCTAATTTTGTAGAAACCCTGCTATTCAAGTTTTTCATGTCTATTTTTTTTAGAACTTTATCTTATCTTTGAAAACTTGTTATTCTTTATTTTCTGAATTTGCATTTATGTTAAGTCATGACGAGAACTTAGAGTTGATAGGATTCCAGTTTTCTTTTTTCTTTTTTGATAAAAGGTATCACGTAGCTTCTTGTATCCCAAACAATAGATACATCGTTTTTTTTTTTTTTTTGTGCAGTTTGATTGTGGTTGGCAAATGATTTGGAACTGTCTGATGCATGGGTTACCAATATTCAGCAATTTAACCACAGTTGTAAGTTTGCTGTTGGCTTTGTTATTTTATCAATTATATTTATTTTTTTCCAGTTCTATTGGTTAAGAAGTCTATATTTACTTCTAGGATCTAATTTTGAGATGTACAATAAATATAGATGGTGGATACTGTCAAGCAATTTTTCTTTTTGCTGATGTATTTAATCACTTAGGTTCTAAAGTTGACAATATGTCAATCAATTGAAATTCAATGTATATGCTTCTGGGGCTGATTTGTTATGTACAAGGATTTATTTTTTTTGTTGTTTCTTGGGTAGTCACATGCAAATTTTACTTCTCTTGTTACAAGGTTTCTCTGCTCCTTATGTTTATAAGACGCAGCTATAGTTGAAAGGGTTTCTCATTTAGTGCTGTTTGTAGTTTTTTTTCCAAAAGTTTGGTATGCACACTTTTTTTGTCACAATCGAAAGGTAAACTTTGATAAAAGTTTGGAATCTGTGGATGAAACAGTAATGTAAATGCAATCTGTGTTATTTTGCTATCTTTGTGTATAATCTGGCATAATATTGATCATTATCAGTTCTGTTCTGTTATGTAATGTCAACCAATAATACTGTGTTGCAATGAGAAATGTCTCATTTACGTAATTCTTTAAGCTTGTACTACAATGTGTGCTTGGGTTCTTCCATGTAGGTCGAGGCTGCTTTGGTGCTCCTTGGAAGTATTGTTTCATGTGTGAGGACAAGACTCTTTCATCTTTAGATTAATTACTTTTTTTCTTGACTCTCTATGCAGAGTTTATCTTGTTGAACAATTTACTTATTTTCTTCTTTTAGGATTCAATAAATACATGTATCGTACCCCAAGATGTATGGGATCTCCAGTTATTCAAACAAATGCCGTCTGCGTATGTGCCTCTTACTTTGACTAAACGTTAAATGCAGGAAATCCCTTTTAACATTATATAAAGTTGAGCTTGTGTAAAAATATTGGGTAACTATGATTTTCTATTGGGAAGATCCTAAAGAGCTTGCAATGGCATGCATATGTTTGAGTTCTACAATTCCAAGTGTATGTTTCTAAAGACAAAGAAAAATATGAATGGGAAAACACATTTAGTGCTTGTGAGCTTGGAGGCTGCTGTTGCAAATCTTGAAATGGATTTCAGTTAGATTTTATGTTCATCCATTAGAAAAATTATATTTTCCTGCCCAAATTGCTGTCATATTTTTTGAAGATATTCTCTAAAACAGTTCTACATTGTTGGTCGGACTGCTAATACAGTTGTTGTCACCCCTTTTGGAGGTGGAGGGTTTGATGTTAAATGCTAATTTCTGCAAATAGAGGTGCAGAGTATCTACTTAGGAGAGTATGACTCCATATCACTGATGTGAGAATGCAAATAATATCTGTCGTTTGATCAAGGTCATATCTGATGTAGGTCTGAAATTTGACACAATGCTAGAAGTTTCTTTTCTGTAAGTTGTCCCCTGGAGAAATCTTTAAGCATTAGGGAGCTGTAAAGTATTTATTTTGTTTTCTGTCCTCAAATTTGGGAAAATTATTTTGGAGAACTAGTTGGTAATTTTCTCCTAAATTTACTGGTAAACATTATATATTATCTCACTTTATAGCTTACCCACTGTGTTGCTATAGTACCTGTTAAAATAGCTTCAGAGATATGTGCTCAGTAATTTAAATACAGTGCTTTTCTCCCATGGTTAGCACATCTTTTAAAATCTTGTAGATCATGTGACCAGAGTTTGTCAACTAAGTTAGGCAGTACACACTGTCTGAAAGTTTGTTTTTCTTGGTTGGAGAGAGGGTGATAATTGGTACTTTACTATTTTTTGGTCTCACTTGAAGACCTTAAAGTGTGATCTGGTGCTTCTATTTGTTTCTTAATGTTTAACTGATCTGTCTTTATGATGTCATCCAGGTCTGCTTTGTACTTCATAGCATGCTATTTTTCACGTAAAGGTTCTCAAGTAAGTGGCTTGTGTTAGATTTTCTGGGTTTTTCTCTTCACCTTAATGTTATTTCCTTGTTGTCTTTTGGAGATGAATGCCACTTGCTCATAGTTTCCCAACCACTTGCCCTGCTAATTTAACTATGTGTTTCCTTTTCCTTGTCTTTCGGGTATAAAGTGTTCAACTTATTATTGATTCTGGTTATGCTATTTCACTTAGGTTTTTGATGTTATCAGGTAACGAAAAATCGGAGCAAATTCTCAGTTAAGAGTGCCAATATATGCACTCACTCTTATGAATCTATTGCCTTTTTGCTAGAAAACATGCTATCTAGTCAATGTCAAGTCTTGCTAGATAACAATTCGTCTAGCTGATATCAAGTCTATCTATGTGTTTAGCGCATAACGGCATTATGTCATTTTGCTGGACAAGCACATGTCTAGACCATGTTGAGTTTTTTCTAGTTTAATTTATAAAATTAAGTGGAAAAATTTTTAGGACACCTTGTGGTCTAGTCCACATCTTGTTTATCTAGTTTTTCTTAGTGATAGTGTTAGTTTATAATAAAGGGGCATGTGGCAGTCCAAGAGGGTGAGTAGTTAGATAGGTTGAGCAAATTAGAAATAAATTAGTTTCAAAGACCCCTCAAATTCACGGTTATTTCAGCTGATTTACCATATATATCTTCAGGACTCTCACCGATGTGAATTAAATAAAACTTAAGTTTTGCACAGGTTGAACTAGTTAAGAAGTGGCAGCAGAAGTTGTAAGCTTGCTTTGCGCGAGTTGTTCTTTAGATTGAATTCAACAGCAGTTGGCCTGGCCTTTTTCTTTTTATTCTACTAGGCATAAAAGACTTATTTTCAAAATGGTTTCTATTCTATGTCATTCCTGTTCAAATGAGGTTGAGGTCCCAAGATGGTGAACTTTGACCTGGGTCTTTCTTTTCCTTCTAGAGCTTGAGTTAACTGGTCAATGCCAGTATGATTTATGTATCACATTTACCATTTATTTGTTTGTGCAGGGTGACCATCGAGACATTTTTCATCTGAGGAAGAATCTGTTGAGAGCAACCTTGGGTTATCTTGACTGCAAGGTCTGTTGGTCATGAATTCCTTTGAAATATTAAATTTTTTCTTTTAAATATAATTGTCTTGTCTTTAGTTACTGTAAACTTTATTTTTGTTATTACTATAGGTTAAGTTTCAATTCCCTTGTATGTTCTGTTGCTGCTGTCTTAACATATTCATCTGTCAAACTTTGTTTACCATATTTTCCATCTATGCTATCCAGTAACCAGGGATCTTTGATGATGAAGAGTGGTTGATTATCAATCTGTCCTAGTCATGCAACTAAAAATCAATAATAAGGTTCTCTTAATTAGAGAGGGACGTTAAGGTGTTGATGGAGGTAGAGGAATAACTAGAAAGTATATTCCTAAGTATACGGAATTGTCCTTATTGTTTTGGCTAATCTTTTTGAGTTTTGATATTTGGACGTTTGCATTTCCAAAAATGGCCAATTTATCTAATATTAGAACATGCAAAATGCTTTTGGATTTTCTGATAACTTAAATGGACTCCTGATTATGATGCTTATCAATTTATACTTGCAAGAAGTGTTGAATTGGCAAGAACTTTGTACTGTTCTGGATTCTGTCTAGTGGTTGTTTACCTTAAATTTGGATTCTAGAAAGATTGCAGATGTTGTGGATAAACACGTTTATTTCAATCTTTTACCCCTTTGCTTTCATTATTTTCTTAGCTTGAGTTGCTTCATGATGCGTCATGCTAGAAGTTTAATGCTTGCTGCTTTCTAAGTTTGTGTTATTCTTGTTAATCGCTAATATCTCCTTGGGCAGGAGCATTCCACATTGAATGAATGTTTGGTATTGTTGTTACCAGCAGCCATTTATGCTCTTTGTGCTGGTTTCTCTCCTCTTACAAATTGCTATAGAGGGAATTTCTTGTCATACTTTTTTCTGGATGCCACCGACACTGGAGATGATAAGGTTAAGATATGTGCTTTTTTTTTAGATACTATTGATTGCCATTTGACCTTTGGCTATTATACATTCATGCTTCTGAATGAGATGAAATTTGGTTGTTTTTGTAGATAGATGAACAAGAGCACAAAAGGCAGCTTGACCTTTTTAAATGCTTTGTGGAAGTTCTTGCGAAAATTGATTTGGGTTCTAGTTCTAAGGTGAACCATATTGTTCCTTAAGTTTTCATTATATCTGGGTTTTATCTGATCTTTAATATTGTTCAATTTTGATTATTTTCAGGTTTTCTTCTCTCACTGCCATCAGAGTGTACACCTTCCCCAACAACTTAGAGATCCGCTTCTGCATGAAATGGAGACTTATATTCTTGGAGCTGTATTAAACAAGGATACTAAACAGAAGCCTCTATCAGAGGTCTTCTTTATGTGTGCTTTACTTACTAATTTTATGTTTGGCTTATTTTTAACAAGGTTTGTTTATTAGACTTTTCTCTTTTTATTTTTTTCTAATGAGAAAAAAATCTTCTTGTCTTTTTATAGTGAAAACAATTCCTAACTCTCCCCCTTAATATAAAAGGGTTTGTTTCGTATTTTGGGATTGCATCTGATTGTTGTTATACCTTGTTTAATTTTTCCTGTGTTGTTGGTTGGCCAAAGTTCATGATTATTTCTTGTTTTCATCTACTACTGGACATCGCAAATTCATTTTGAAATAACTTTTAGCTTAGCTGGTTGGTATATTATATTTACTCGAGATGGCTGTGTGTTTTTCATTTGACTGGTTATTTCTGAGATATTATTACAAGAATAAATTAAAAATATGCTACCTGGTTTCTTTTCTTTCAATGTTTTATAGGGTATTATTTGTCAGTTTGGTCCTGCAACATGAAGGCATCTATTTTGTCATTCTTTATTGGACTTCATTTGCTGTGGTGCTTTTTTTTTTTTTTTTTTTGTTTGACTGAAGTTTAAATATATAACAATGATTGGTTAATGGGCATTTCCTGTGTGTTTAGAAGGTCATTGCAAAGGCTATATGTTCACCTTGAAGAGTGTTCTTAATTTATTTATCTTTTCCTTTTCTTCTTTGCATATTGGCTTTTACTTATGTTTTATGTTCCTTCCCTAATTTCAGGAAAAGAGAGGTTTCTTTGTTTCTGTCTAGAGTGGGTCATTACTTATTAGAATTAATAGACCATTCAGTAGATATAATCCAAGAAAAATACAAGGATGTTCAATCTCTTGGTTGTTTTGGCTCAAACTCTGATTTTAATGAAAGAAGCTCCATTGTATCTTCAATTAGAAGCTTTATCTGCTCTCCTGTGTTGGTCGAATGGAGAGATCAAGATGTTCTAGATGCTACACTTCGTGATGGACTACTGCAGGCCATAGAGAGGGTTTTAAATGCTCTGGCCAGACTGTACGTAAAGTACTCTGACTGCATAAGTGATATTCAGTCTGAGACGATACATTCGGAAGCATCTGTATCTGATACACCGCTAGAAGTTTCCTGCAAACTAGATAGCAATAGAAGTAGGATTGTGGACATGGAGTTGGATGTAAATGAGGACACAAAAAACATTGATATTTTGACTATCGGTGGGAATATTGCCGCTGGAATGTCCTATTCAGCAGTGAGGTGGAAGTTGGACATAATATCTCTAATTTCAGCATTTTTCTCAGTTTTAAATGTTACATGGGATATTCTCTTTGAGCTCATGGAGAAAGAGCGCAGCCCTGAGGTATATAAGTCTGTAAAATTATTATCGGTGTATAATTTTCGTATCCTTCCGTTTCTTGTGGAATATCATATTGTTATTAATTTTCTACCTTAGGTTCGTGAGAAGATTCTTTACTATCTTTGTCAGCATCCTTGCTGGTCCTCTTCTACAAAAATTACAGACTTGGTATGATACTGTCTGGTTGGTGATTACATGAAAAAATTTAAGCAATATCAGGATTTTCATTGCCCATGTCATTTTGTGTTTTACCATTCTCAGCTCCATGTTTGCTGCTCTTTCCTCTCCATTCCTTTTGGCAGGTTAATATAATGGATAACATGATCAAGATTCAAGTGAGTCTTAAGCTTGATTGTCTTCATATACTGACTGCTATTCATGGGCTGCTGAGTTCCTTGCTATTGTTTGAGACTGCTGAAAGGGATAAAAAATATGCTGGCCAATCATTGACGGAAAGGGTGCCTGAACAGGTAAACTTAAAACTGCTTGGATTTGGGATAAATATGCTGCATTTAAAAAGAAAAGTTATGGTAGTCATTTCTGTTAGAGTTTTTGTCTGATGTAGTTGTTATATCTGGGTTTAGTAAAATTCTGAGCCGTTTAGTCAGGATCCATATTTTGATATTCTGTTGCTTAATTTCACAGTTTTGAAATCAGATATTCGTTTTCCATGGACAATTTATTTAGGCTGAGTGGGGCAAATTAAATTTCTACCATACTTAGCCCCAAAATAAAAAATCCTTTACCATGGCTTGAGGTGGGTGGATTTATTATTGCTAGTGTTTAGATGCTGAATGATTTTTTTCTGGAGTATCAGTTTTGTTGTTCAACCCCGTTGGAAGTGGATTGTTTTATACCTCTTCTGAGGTTATTGCTTAATTTGATTTTCAGTGCTTGATCCATCTTGCGGATCTTGTGAACAAAGTTGCTGAATTTGATCTTCTTGACTGGTCTGGACGGGTTAAGCTGATTGATTGTATATGTGATTTTATTTCGCTCAAACCTCATATTGGTCAGGTAATTATACAAAAACTCGAAATCTATGACTTGGTATGGCAGGTATCTACTCTCACTGTACACCAGTATGCAGATGGGGGCAGTAATGTGGAAATATCTTTATTCTCTTTTTTTGTGTTTTTATCATGTTCTAAAAACAGTTATATTCTCTTATTTGAGTACTATATATTTGAGAAGTGTTTATATTATTGTTTATGTATGTAATTTTAATGTGTTAATTGTGAGACGTTTTGATGGGAATGAGAAAGTGTTAAATCGCAGCCAATTTCATCACAAATGATGAAAAATACAAACAATAAAGAAAATAGAAGCTATTTTATTAATAAAGAAGATTTACAAGTGGATAATTAAAGGAGCTAGGGCCTTCCAATCTGGCAATTTGAGGTGTTGATGACCTCCCAAATTAGCCCAAAAGCTGCCTAAAACTAATTTCTTCCTCCTCTCTCTTTCTTTCAACCCTAGCTACCATTTATATACATTTGCTCCACCTCTAGAGTTAGGATATGTGTCGTAAGCCTTATCCTGTAGAATTAGGACATGTGTCCCCAAAAGTCTAGGTCCTGACAAATAGGCATTCTGACTTGGTAGTCTTATATTGAGTTGGATGTGGATATATTGGTAGTCTTTGCTTGTTTGACGAACATTTTGAATATGACATGTTTCTAGCATATTGCATCAACATATATTTATTGATGTGAGTCTTAAATTGATTAGTCAATGCAAGACTTCTTGTTTAATTCATTTGGTTTTGCAATATCTATAGGTAGTTTTATTGAACTGGTTGTTATTCATATTTGAAATATAGGGTAGATTGTTATGTTTCTATTTGTTTTGTTTTTGTTTATTTTTTTCATATAAATTAGAGAAACTGATCTCTTTTCTCTTTCTTATGTCTTGCCCCTTATAAAAATTTCTCTTTACTATTGCTCTTGTGTAACTCTTTGCAGTCAATGATTGAGAAACTTCTTTTGATGCTTCAAGATCCGGATTATCGAGTTAGGTTATTTTTGGCTAGAAGAATTGGTGTTCTATTCCAAACTTGGGATGGCCATGAGGAGCTTTTCCAGGATATATGGTGGGCTTACAAAAATTACTACGAATCATCATTCTTTTTTTATTTAGTTGCCTTGTTTCTAAGGGCAATGAAAGCTTAATGGTTTTTTTCCTTTTATATCTTATTTATATTATTATTATTATACCAGTTAATATATAAAGTTCTCTTAGATAGATATACCAACTAGGATAAGTCTATATAAAAAACAAAAGAAAAAAATAAGATAAATCCTAACCTAAATAATAAGCTAAATTTCAAATAGATAAGAGATATTATCTATGAGAAATCTAATCTGATAACTCGAAACTCCTATACTCCTACTCAAGCTGGTGCAAAACTATCCACCATTCCTAGCTTAAACATTAATTTTCAAGCCAGAATGGAGAAATTGGAAGGCAATGTCAAGACAACAAAAGATTGTCTTAGGGAGTTGTAGGAGATGGTAGGGAATAGAAAAGTACTTGGTGATGATTGATGAAAAGCGTAGATGAAGTAGCCTCCATTATTGTTGTAGCCGTCATAGTTGTCGCTAGTGAGAGAGAAACTCCATCTTTGCTACTGAGAGACTACAACCAGAGAGAGCACTAGGGGATGGGAAGTAATGAGCGAGGTCGACGAGACACCCTTTACCAATGACTAGAGTTATTGGTGTTTGTCAGAGAAGATTCATCAGGGTGGATCTTTCGAGTAGGGAGATACTTCTTGGTGAATTGTATTGTTGATGCTTAAAGGCTAATGTTGGCAGTAATTTGCATAGATGGAGTGCCTTAAGTTGGTTTCGGTGGAGGGAGGCTAAGGTTTCGTTCAATTATTTGGATGGATTGAATAGGGGTCTATAACAATGATTTAGGGAGAGGACATTATTCATGATTTATCTTATGTTGACACCTCAATAAAATGGGATAGCTGAGAGAAAAAATGGCCATTTGCTTAACACCATTAGAGCCTTGTTGTTCCAAGGAAATGCCCTTAAATCTTTCTAGGGAGAGGCAGTTCTCATTGCTACATATATGATTAACAGATTACCCTCACGAGTGTTAGACAATAAAAGCCCTATGGACACCTTTAATACTTTTTAGCCTTATTTCAAAACATCAAATGATCTCATACCTAGAGTCATTGGTTGCACTGTCTTTGTGCATGTTCACGGTCAACAGAGAGGAAAGTTGGATCCTTGTGCAATTAAGTGTTTGTTTCTCGGTTATTCACCTACTCAAAAGGGATACAAATGCTAACACCCCACCTTAAGAAAATTCTACACTTTAGCTAATATCACATGCATTGAAAACAAGACATACCTTACAAAGTCCTATCTACAAAGGGGATAATGAATATTAAATATACACTTGTGAGTCATTTGATTCTCTTGACCTACTTAAACCTACTCCTAAATGCTTATCTACCATAAGTACAATGTCCTTTTTAGAAAATTCTACCCGAGAGTCAATTGTCACACAGATAGAAAATCTTTTTGCTCAAATTGACAATTTTGCCACAGAGTCAGTCCCAGAGAGTCTTCGTTCAGAAAATGTGTCGTCTTTATAGTTAGTTCGTGTTACTCATGGTTTTCCAAGATTTTCATAGGAGTACTCTAGAAAAGCAATTGTTCCAGGTCTGAAACAAGTTCAATAAGCCAACATGAGCACTGAAAATGAGACCATGGTAAGAACTGATCCTCCCTTGCAAATAGAGATAATTGAAACACCCATAGACAACACTGATCTTTCTATTGCTATTAGAAAGGGTACTAGAGAATGCACTAAAAGACCACTATAGCCAATATCCCATTACGTATCACTCAAACACTTGTCACTAGTCTACAAAAAATTCAAAGTGGGCCTAAATACCATTTTCATACCCAATACCATGTTTGAGGTAGTGTTAAAAGGAGAGTGGAGGAATGCTACGAGGGAGGAAATGGATGCTTTGGAGAAGAATTAGACATGGGAAGTTGTTGATAAGCCAAGGGGGAAGAACATAGTTGATTGTAAGTGGATATTCACTTTGAAATATAAGGCAAATGGGTCACTTGAGAGATACAAAGCAAGGTTAGTTGTGAAAGAGTACACTCAAACCTATGGTGTTGATTACCAGGAAACTTTTGCTCCAATAGCAAAAATGAAAACAGTAAGGATCGTATTGTCCTTAGCAGCTCAATTTGATTGGCTACTTCTACAGTATAATGTGAAGAATGCTTTCCTTTATCGAGACTTAGATGAAGATCTGTCATGAGCATTGCACCAGGTTCTAACAAAGACAAGTCAGGTAATAAAGTTCAGAGGCTAAAAAAGGCTTTATATGGATTAAAACAGTCTCCTAGAGCATGGTTTGGTAGGTTCACTAAAATCATGAAAGGTTCAAGTTACAAGTAGAGTCAAAGTGACCATACTCTGTTCATTAAGTATTCGGCTTCAGGGGGAATAATTGCACTCTTAGAGTATGTTGATGACATTATTGTGACTGGGAATAAGGAGAAGGAAAACAAGAGTTGAAACGGCAGTTGACCAAAGAATTTGAGATAAAGTGCTTGAGGTGGCTTATTTAGCTAAAGGAATTTTCATATCTCAACAAAAATACATGCTTGATCTCTTGAAGGAAATAGGAAAGATGGGGTGTAAACCAATCTTTACTCTAGTGGATCCTAATAAAAAACTTGGAGAAGCTAAAGAGAAGCCGACAGTTGATAGAAAGATGTTTTAGAGATTAGTGGGAAAACTCATATACCTTGCACATACCTTACCTAACATAGCATGCTTTGTGAGTGTGATAAGTCAGTCTATGTATGACCTGAGAGATTCTCATCTAATAGTAGCTTAAAGGGTTTTGCACAAGTCCAAGAAAAGTTATTTTGTTCAAAAAGAGTGATAGTCTCAGATGAGAAGTCTATACTGATACGAAGTATGCAAGGTCAATAGTGGACAAAAAGTCAACTTTAGGCTACTGTACATTTTTGGGAGGAAATCGGGTAATATGGAGGAGCAAGAAGCAAAGTGTTGTGGCTAGATCAATTGCAAAATCAAAATTTAGAGTAATTTCTCCTGGGATTTGCAAGCTATTATGGTTGAAGATTATCCTAGATGACTTGAGAGTTAAATGGGAGAGACCTATGAAGCTTTATGGGGATAATAAATGAACAATTAACATTGCTCATAATCCCATTCAACATGATAAGACAAAACACATTGAGATCGACAGAAATTTCATCGAAGAAAGGTTTGAGGAAGGTTTAGTTTGTATGTCATATGTTCCCTTGGGGAGGCAATTGTTGTATGTTCTAACAAAGAGATTGAATAGGGCAAGTTTTCATGAGATTATTTTCGAGCTGGGAATGGAAGACATCTATTTCTCGGCTTGAGGGTGAGTGTCGAGTTGTAATCTTGCTGTAAATAGATTTAGGAAAATCAGTTTTGAGGATCCTTTAATTTAAGAGATTTATTTAGATTAGTTTCCCTATATAAGAATAATTAGTTTCCTATTATTTCTCTTGTAATCTGCATATAATACCGTGTAAACCTATGATTCAATGTGAATGAAAAATACAGATTTTTTCTCTCAATTTGTGTCAATATCAATAAATTTAAGTTTTTTGATAAAATGAAAGAGGGAAACTAATTGTTTCTTGGTTGCACCTGAATCCTGAAATAATTTAGGTTTCTTTTTTCTCTTCGAATGTTTGTGTTATAGTAGCAACTGATCGTTTTGATTCAACCATCAAGAAGTGTTTTGGATGTTAAACAAATATTGATTTTCTTTGGTGGTATTTCCAGTAACAATTTTGGCGCTATTCTGGTTGTTCGCTCAAAAGAAAAACTTGTCACTGCAAAGGAAGCCTTAGCTGCTGGTCCCCAGCCTCGTCCCAGAATGGAGACAATTATTATTTGCCTTATGCATATTGCTTTGCACAGTGATAAAATAGAGCTGGAGGTATTCTTTGGCTTGTTTGATTTGGTTATGAAACATTTTCAAAATAATGTTTCCGACTTTATTGGATTTCTTAGTTTCATATAATTATAGAGTAATATTTGTTAATTTCAATTGTGGATTATCTGTGGAACATTCAGGCTGTTTTCATGATGAGTGTTGTGTCTGCTATTGATCCTTACCAGAGGTACAAAATCCCACTGTCTTTTATTTTAGTGGCTAATTTCATTGACTAATATTAGACTCTTTACTTCAGGGAATTGGTGAATGTAGCCCTTGATAATCTATCCCAACAGCTCCACTATGCAAGTAGATGGAAGGTGATCTCCTCTTGATATCACTAACATGAACTTTAATTTTATTGTTGACACTTCATTTAATATAAATTCCTTTGCTTCTTTCTTTTACAGTACTTTGAGGAAATCTTTGGTTCAATCCTCTTTCGCTGGGTTGCTTGTGGTGTTAGTTTAGTTGCATTGGTTGAGGTAATGAACTCATTGTCTCTGCAATGAACCCTATTTATATGTTGGATAGTGTGCACAGTTCATATATATGGATGCTAGATAGTTTAATGTAGTTTTTGTTTCCTCTACATTAGTTTTGTCTCATTCAAGCTTTTATTTTATGTTCTTGGGTAGGCAACTATCATTAGTGTCATTCAGCATGATTATGTGGATTTTTTTGTTTGCAGATTCGACAGCTTTTTGTATCAGATGCTGAACCTAGTTATTTTATGCAATATTGTTGCCATTGGCTTCTTCCAGCTCTTGCTTTGCATGGGGACAACTCTAACCTCAAGTGGGTGGCTGAGGTTTGGAGCAGATTCTTGATTCTCTAATTTCTGAAATTGGATTAACAAATTGCATGCTGAGGAGATCAATCTTTGATTGGAAAAAAATAAAAGTTTTCCGGAGCCATAGCTAAAAATTTAAACATCTTCGTACTGTTCCCATCCAGCAAGAGATTAAGATTGGGATGATTGTTCCATGCTAGTCATATATGGTACTATTATTTTTCCATACATAACTATTCCATGCCGCTGATACATTTATTTCTGTGCAGATTGCTGGTGAACCTCTTGTAGAGCTGGTAAAAAATCACTTTGTGCCAATCTTTTCCATTAGTATGGCTTTGCACTGCAGCGAGATATCTGGAAATGAAATGGCAGCAATGGTTCTTCAGAGTTCTTTTTTACGTTTGGCTGAAATTTCTGAGAATGAAAGAGATAAAATGATAAAGAAACATATGGTTTGCTTCTTAGATTTGAACAATGGTTCTGTTGTCACATTCAGATCTCATGCATGTATTTGTATTCACCTTTATATATTTTATTTTAATTTTTTAAATTTAAATTCTACTTAGTGGAAATTACATCTAGGCCATGTCTGATCATAACCAACTTTAATTCATTAAAGATTTTATTGAATGTTAAATGATAGCTTGCTATCTACTGTATTTGTAGGTATCTTCTTATATTTGAACAATGGTTCTGTTGTCACATTCAGATCTCATACATGTCTTGGAAATTACATCTAGGCCATGTCTGATCATAATCCACTTTAATTCATTAAAGATGTTATTGAATGTTAAATGATAGCTTGCTATTTATTGTATTTGTAGGTATCGATTGTCAGCCATATTCTGTCTCTTGCCTCTAGTGCATCAGAACCTGCAGTCCCTTTCTTTTCAAGAGATACTATCATTCATGCAATCCAAACAGTTGTAGATGGATTTTTGGAAATGTACATTACTGTCTCTCCACCTGATAAATTATGTGAATTTATGACTTATATGTAATATATTTCTATAATACTGATGAAGGGAGGATTGTACTAGAAGTGCTGCTGTTGTCGATAAAATCAACATATTTCGCCCTGATAGAGTTTTCATGGTGATGCTGCAACATTCTACAATATTCAAATTCAGGATTCTTTTGATTGCCCTTGTTATTTCAACTAAATTCTACTTCTTTTTGGAATTATGCTTTTTAATTTTGCAGTTTATAGTGGAAATGCATTACAAAATTTCTGCAGCAGTTCATCACAGGCATAAATGTCATCGGTTGGCTGGGATTGAGGTGCTTATAAATATTCTTGGGCATAGAGCTGCTGTTTCAAGCACTTCCAAGTGAGTAACAGTCAGAGACTTCAAATATGGCTAGCTAGTTGAGCTTTAAGCTGTTTTACTCAATTTTTTGTAGAATTACAGTGTAAGATCTTTTATTTGTTCATTTTCTATTTCTTTCTTTCATTTTTTTATTTGTTCCTTCTGTATCTTCACATTCCCTAATTGTCTCTGTTAAATTGTGTAGTAATTCTGTGCTCTCAGTTTTGAGTATTGTGAAAGTTTATTAGTGCTTCACTTGTTCTCACTATATATAGAACTTTCACAGATTTTTTGGGTACCTACTAATTGCTATCAATTAAATAATATATTTTTGTGTTGCTTGAATGTGATTTCTCATTGAAATCATATTATCTGAGTTGGTGCAGTTATCTTTTCAATTTGATTGGCCAATTCATTGGTTCTCATGCTTTACAAGACCAATGTTGCCTTATCATTTCTGATTTGCTCAAAGCTTTCAAAAGTAACCCATCAAAAGAGATTATCCATGTGCTAGGTGAACAACTTCAGGTATTTATGTTATCTTTTAACTCTTAAATTTTATATTAACATCGACTAATCTCAATGTATATTTTCTCCACTGCTTGTTGCTATGTAGTTTTTGGTGTCAAAGTTGGTGGCCTGCTGCATTCCTTCTGCTTCTAGTGGAGAACCTTCTAGCTCAAGATTATCCCAAGTTTTATCATTGCTTCTCCAGTTAACAGTGAATTCTGATCCATCTCTTTATGATTATGTCAGAGTAGGCTTTCTGACTTTGTAGCTGCACACTCTTTTTAACTTGAAGTTTAATTTGAATTCAGTGCTTATAAGATACTGTCTTTGATGATACTATATTATTTAGAGAGAAAATTATTTTTAGCCATTTTCTTCCCTTGGCATTTGTGTCCTTTGTGTTATATACCATTCACTCTCTTTCAGGAGTTAGAACCCTTCCCTGAAATAGATATTTTTGATGGATTACGAAATTTCCACGAGGAATTATGCCAGGCCTATTCTGGAAGAGACCACTTACTGAAGGTAAAGTGCCTTTGTATTTTACTTTGGTTGTGTTGTCATTTTTGTAACTTGGACATTTCTACAAATTTCTACCTTGTTCTTTGGTGTTCTGCATTTCAGTTTGTGAGAAGATCTTGCTACCTTCCATCAAGAATCCTTTCGTGGAGGTGGGCATCCAAATGAGCAGGCTTTTCTATGCCTAATTAGCTTCTGAAATTAGATGTTATAGATATTGCTTCAGAAGTTAAAGTCTGTACAAAATTTGTGAATTATCTTGAAATTAAAGGAATATTAAAGATTACACAATTATTAACTTTGGAACTTTTTTTAAGTGGATCTATTTCTATGTTTAGTTTCAACTTACCATTTATTATTTGAGAACACTTTTAAGTTGCTTCTGAGATTTGTTATTATCACTTGGTATGTTTTGCAGTCTTCAAGCTCTGCATAAGAAACTACTAATGAATGAGATTTCTCAGAGGGAAAAGAAAGCTGAAGATGTTGTTGATTGGCATTCTGACCATGAAATTAGACATGCAGTCTGGACACTTGTTTGCATGTGTGGCTCAGATGATGCTAGTAGTATTAGAGCATTGGTAGCTGACTTTGTAGCTAGGGTATCGTTACTAGCTTTTACATTTCATTATATGATGTTTCACACAAGTGTAGACTAAATTTTCCTTTCCTCTGTTGTAAGTACAGGTTGGCATTGGGGATCCACATCGTGTTGTTTTCCATTTGCCTAGAGACTCCGGTTGCATGCATTCAAGTCAATCCATTAATAATGGTAGTTCTACTGAAATCAACTTTCACACTGGTGCTGGTATATCTGAAGAACTTCTAATCTCACTGTTGAAAGTTTTGAAGAAATATCTTATGGATGATTCTGTCAAAATAGTAGATCTGACATCACAAACTCTTCGGGTGAGTCCGTGGGGATTATTATCTATCTTAAAAAAAAAAAAAAACTTCTTTTGAGAAGTTCTAGCTATGGTTCTCTGTGAATAGGTTGAAGTGCTAGCATTTAGTGAACCTAAGATTTTATGGATAATGTAATAGATGATTCCCTGTAAGTAGGAAAGGAAAAACGTAGTCCAAAATTGGAAATTGAGATAAGATGATTAAAATGGTTCTACAATCTCTCCTAGTCCAAAATCTCTTCCTGTTTTGTGTCTTTAATTGGATTGAAGGGGAAGAAAGGTTAGGCAACAATGGCACCATGGCAACCAAGCAATAGAAAATTGACTGGGAAAAATTTTCAAGTGTGTGTTATTCTTGAAAAATTTTCTCTGACTTTTATTCAACAAAATTCAATTCAAAACTTTTCACTATTAGTGATGTTCTTTTCAAAGACATGCATATGTTATTGTTGTTGTTGTTATTATTATTATTATTATTTTCTTCCTTTCACACAGAGAATTATCATATCAGTCTAGTGAGTGAATCTAATGGTATTTAAGCATGTTCCTAATTGAACTATTATTAGGACAATGACTAGAGATTTTTTGTATTATATGTGTTGGTGTCTTGTGTGTAGTGGTTTTGGTGGTTTTGACAGGTGGTGTTATACATGGTATTTTGTAAGTAGTACTGTATCTAGTGTTTAGTACTGGGTATTGTATATGGTATTGTGTGTGTAGTGAATAGAGTATCTATATAGTTTGTGTGTGTGTGTCTCCTATATAATATACTTTCTATAGTGTATACTGCATATTCTATAATCTATAATGTATTTGGCCTAGAAATGTAGGTATAATTTCTTGCTTGACTTAACCCTTAAGCATGACTTTTTAACTTCATAATTATAATGTTTTTTTTTTTTTTTCATTTTTCCAGGGAATACTTTCAACCGAAAGGGGTCAAAGAGCTATAGCATCCTTTGATTCTTATGAGAGGTCCCTTCTCGAGGTGAGTATTTTATTCTCTAATCTCTATCATAGTTTTTATGTGGATATTGTCTTAATCCATCGAATTTCAAATTCCTTAAATTGTTAATTAGAGTGGTAAAGGAGAGATTCTAATACAGGTGTGGTGAGCCTGAGATTTTGTTGTGGTGGGGTCTCCTGCAATGTGGAATGCTTGCATCATAATCAGGCCCATTTCATATCTGCTGTTTTCTTTTTCTAAGATGATATTAACAACGAATTAGTGTTTGATTTTGAGTGTAAGTGTTTGACAATTAGGCGAAGAGGATTTAAAATTAAACTTGAATACTTTGCTGCTAAGTAATGGTGTTATTCCCTTATTAGTATTTTTTATTTTTTTTTTATTTTTGATGATAAATGTAGATATTATTGTTCATAGCAAATGGTCCTCATGTATAACACTTATTTAATTTCATTGATGATAACAATTAAGAAGTATTATTTAAATCGATTGTGTGTTTAATACCAATAATCACGTATCTAGTGTCCTTGATTTTGATATCACATGCAATGTTATTTTAGAGATAGAAGTTCTGAGTCCTAAGAACTCTTAATAAGATCTTTTGTCTTGTAGGTTCACTCAAAGGGTGTTAACATTGACCTGGTGGAGAAGTTCCTGTTGGATTTGGAAATGAAGTCTAAAGGTATGGCACTTAAACATTTTTCAAAGCTCATACACACACACACACACACACACACACACACACACACACATATATATATATATGCGCTATATAATGATATTTGCCTATTACCTTAACCACTTATTTTCTCACACTTTTTTTAAAATTTTTACAATTTGATCTCACTTCCAAAATTTTATTTATTTTGAATTTGTAATCACGTCATTTTATCATTGCAAATTTTCCTTGGAAAAGGTTGGATGAGTGATTAGTACTTGTACAATAGTACCCTTTCTTATTCCATGCATGATGGCCTAATATGAAGGTGGTACAATATAGAATTTTAAACTCACAAGTTGGAAATGGAATAATAGAACTTAGAGAGAGGAAGAATATGTTCAGAGATGAAGAAAGGAGACAAAAACAAACGTTCTCAAATTTTTTATTCCATAATCATAATGGCTAAATAGTATCATTACAATATAAATTCGTAGTGCATTGCATTTCCTATGTTTGGGAAAACTGTTCAAACTAACTCCTACACATTTTATTTCTTTGCCAAATGACAACGTCCCACTAATCCAAACGCAACATTTTGCTCCAAGCAAGTTTCCTTTTGATTCATTTATTTGTACCATACAATCGTTATCAAATGTTGTTGTTTGGTCGTTGAAAATATAAATTCGTATCAATACTCCCTCCCTCAACACCCTTGTTCTCATGGGTGAGCTTTGGAAATCTCATTTGTATTTCATTAGAAAGTTCTCATGTGGCTTTTGCTGAAGATAATCCTCGCTATTGAATGAGAAGTGTGGCAGCAACAACATTGTGTCTTCTGACTATCCGATTGTCAAGGATTGTTTGTGGGCTCAAGTTTGAAGCCACTAATTTTCAAGGAAGTGTGGGCAACAATTGTTGAAGCAATTGAATGTTGGTTTCCCTGGTTCACAAAAATGTGTTGACTACTTGTTTTAGAGTCATTCGAGAGGTGGGGAATGTGTAAAGGAATTGCGTAGTTGTAGAGATCTTCAAAGGGAGTCATTTGGATGTTGGAGTGATAGGTAATGCTATACTAGAATTCTTCTAAGGAGGACAACTAAGGGCATTGCCCCTTGCCATAAATTGTAATAATTTTTCAAACACCTATTTACTACTTCTGTTTGGCCTTCCATTTGAGTATGGTATGTTGTGGACAATTGGATTCTTACTCCCGTCATTTAAACAACTCTTGTCAAAATTTACAAAAGTCATACCTCTATCACTAGTAATCATATTAGGCATCCCATGGAGTTTATAGAAATGGTCTAGGAAAGCTTATGCCATAGTAGAAACAGAAAAAGGGTGACTCAACCCTATAAAGCGTCCATGCTTGGTAAGTTTGTCGACCACGACATAGATTGTTAATTTTCCTTGTGAACTGGGAGTTCTTTGATAAAGTTCATTGTAAGGTCACTAAATGAACCTGTTGGAATGGGTAGAGGTTGCAAAATTCTCAAAGAAGCTATGTTCTCTAGTTTGTGCTTCTGACAAGTTTGCCAATTCAAGCATTATTTCGCATATCTTTCCAACTCTCCTTCTAGTGTACCATGGAAGTCGTTACATTCACAGCCAAATGTCCCCTTACTCGTGTTATGAAAGAGCGAAATTAAGTCCTACTTCAGGGTTGCATCATTCCCCGCAACATGCTTCCCCTTTCTCTTCAGTGTATTTTGTTGTCAATAGTGGTTCCCATAAGCATTCTGGTCTTGTAACTGATTGTTAGAGTTCCAGGATTGTTCAAATCTATATAACAACTTTGATGGTAACATTATGTTTGTTAGACTGTTGACTTCCATCCCTGAAATCTTTGACAAACATCAACCACTGTATTCTTCTTCCCTTTTTATACGCGAACTTGTAGTCATATTGTTTAGTAACCCACGTCTTTTGAGATTGAGTGGTTATCCTATGCTTTAGCAAATATTTTAAACTCTGATAGTCTTTTTTAATTATAAAATGACAATTTATGAGGTAAGAATCCCATTTTATTTAATGATAAACAATATTGTCAACATCTCCTTTTCATATATGGATAGTAACTATTTTTTGGGAGACAAAGCTTTGCTGATATAAGCAATAGGGTATCCTTCTTGCATTAGGACAATTCCTATGCTGTTTTTACACGCATCAGTTTCCATAAGGAAGGAAGAGTTTGACAATGCCAAGACTGGTGTTGAAGTCATGGTTGCTTTAAGTTCTTCAAAGGCCTTCTAAGCTGCATCACTCCATAAAATGAATCTTTTTTTAGTGTTCAGTGAGGGGTCTTGCCACTTGACCATACTCATTCACAAACTTCCTGTAGTAACTTTGTAAGCACTAGGAATCCCTCAACTCTAAGAAGCCAATTATCAAAATCCTCTCCACAAAACTTGAGAAACTCTAGTTTAGTTGATCATTCCTCAAATGCCCTCTGATCTAAGCCTTGGCCTGCGCTTTTATCTTATGTCAAGTCCACCATTTTTTGTTTAGCAAAGATTTTTGATTATTGTACATTGAGACTCCTGATCAACCTTTTGATCTCCTTTATGGATTATTTAAACAAATGCTATTGTTGGAGCTTAGCATCTTGAATCACTTGTATTAACTCATGCTTAAGCTCTTGATCCTTAACCATGGCCTGAACTGAAGCTTTGATACCAATTGTACAATTTAGAATTTTAAATTCAGTAGTTGGAAATGGGAATAACATAACTTAGAGAGAGAAATAATTTGTTCAAAGAGAAGAAAGGATACAAAAATGAACATTTTCCATTTTTTTTATTCTATAATCATAATGCTAGATCAATACCATTTCAACGTAAATTTGTTGTGCATTAATTTCCAACTTTTGTCAAAAATTGTTCTAACTAACTCCTACACACTTTATTTTCGTACTAAACAGCGTTGCCCCACTAATAGAAATGCAACATTTTGCTCTAAGCGAGTTTCCCTTTGTTTCATCCATTTGTACCATACAACTATTATCAAATGGCCTTTTTTGGTCTCTAATGATTTTAATTTGTATCAAAAGGTTGTTGATTTTTGAAGTTGGCCTCGAAGCTCTTGTTTAGATCTTAAGAAAATGTATGTGAACACAGTTCTTGAAGAAAATCTATTTGTCTTTTCATTATACACGAGGTTATATTTAACATTCTATGCTTCTAAAACTAGCAACTCTTATCTAACAAGGAAACCTAATAATGTACATTAATACACTTGATATCTTTAGAGATATGGAGATCTAACTATTAAATAACTTCCTAACACTCATTTTCAAGTTGGTGAATAGATGTCCATTATTCCCAACTTGCATATCAATGACTCAAAGGGAGGTTTCAACAAGACTTTGGTCAGAACATTTGCTTTCTACACTTTGGGTGAGCTTGATCCCTCATTCTACAATTTCTCTCTTAATGAAGTTTTTATCAATTCGAACGTGTTTCATACACTGTGTTGAATCGAGTTACAAACTATATTGATAGCAGATTTGCTATCACTATAGAGGGTAACAGGTTTCATTTTAGACAATTGTAAGTCCTTAGGGATTTTGTTGACTAAAATTAATTCACATATTCCTTGAGCAATTGTCGTAGCACTATTCTGAGCAATTACTGACTATATTTTACTTCAGTAGGTCAATAGATTACCCGATAACTTGCTACAAAATCCTAAGGTAGATCTGCTATTGTACGGTGGTTTTGCCAAGTTTGCGTTATCAAATGCTATTACCTCTCTATCTTCACTTTTCTTAAATAGCAAACCTTTTCTAGGTATTCTTTTTAGGTATCTCATAATATGCATAGCTGCATCAAGGTGCGTTTGAGTAAGAGAATACATATATTGGCTTACCACACTTATAACATATACTAGATCTAGTCGAGTGAGAGACGAGTAGATCAATCTCCCAACCAACCTTTGGCATCTCCCTTTATCAATTGGAGGATCATCTTCTCTACAGTTCCAGTTCTTTTTCAAAGGTGTACTTGTTGGTTTACACCCCAACATCATTATCTCTTTTAGAAGATCAAATGTATGCCTTCTCTAAGGAGATAATAATTCGTTCTTTGCTTCTTACTATCTCCATACCAAGGAAGTATCTTACAATGCTCAGGATTTTAACTTAAATTCCTCTTCCAATTTTAGTTGAAGATCCATCATCTCTATGTCATCACCTCTTATGATTATGATATTGTCAGCATACGCAATTATTTTGATTTCTTACCATTGGGACTAGTTTTTATGAATAAGGCATGTTTAGCTTGACTTTGCTAGTATTCTAATTTAGTAAGAATTGCAACTATATAGTGATTTCTTCAGCTTACAAACCCTCTCAACTTTGAATCTCTTCCTCACATAAATCTCTTGCTCGAGATCTCCATTCAAAAAGATATTTTTAATGTCGAGTTGTATGTGTTTCCAATCGAGATTGACAACAATACATAAACGGCCAAAGGACATATTCCCATCCAAAGTTTCACTTAAAGACAAATTTCTATCTCTTAATTTTTAAAAATCCAAACACCCACCTGTTAATCAAAGTCAACGATTAAATTTAATGATTAACTGTTAAATTTTCATAGTTAGAAGGGTATTTTGGTCATTTTCTTAATAAAATTTATAAGATAATAAAATTAAATTTTTATAAAAATATAAAATATTATTTAAATATTACATTTTTTTTAAAGTATATTAAAAATATAACAAATTTAAAAAATTTTAAAAAATTAAAAGGAGCCGATGGCAGTGGCTATCGATAATGAAATCAGGTGGTCAAAAAGGCTGCTTGGTTCCAGGAGTGGCCAAATTTAGCCACCTCGTTTGGTCTTATTTTGGAGGAGGCTACCTGATCTAATCATTTCCACCAACAAAAGTAGTTGAAAATATTGGAAATGGCTAGTTTTGGCCCCATCAGTCTTTTTTGACTATGGTTGCTAGCGTAGGTGGCTAAATCTGGTTGCCTTCGCCAATTGGGGTGGTTAAATCCAATCGCTCCTAGAACCAAGTGGCTATTTCTAGCTACTTGGTTAAATAATCAATAGCCATCACTATTGGCGACAATAGTTGTCTTTTTTATTTTTTAAAATTTAAATATTTTTATAATATTTTTAAAAATTTTATAATATTTTATTATATTTATATTTAAATATTATTTTATAATTTTATTATAAATAATAAAGTATTTTAATCATTTTATAAAAAGTTTTAGTAAAATTGGATGAAAAGTGATCAAAAGACAGATGTTTGAGTTTTTAAAAGTTAAAAGATAGGAATTTGTATTTAAGTGAAATTTTCGGTGGGTATAAGTCCTTTGGCCCACATAATAATATTGTGATTGAATTCAACTTTGCTACAAGAGCAAAAGTTTCTTCATAATCAATTCCATAAGCTTTTTGTGAAGCCATATGCAACAAGCCTGATTTTGTATCTTTCAATGTTGACCCTATGATTGATTGTAAATACCTTGGGTATGTCTACAACCTCCGAAGTACCATTCTTAATTAGTGCCCTCATTTCCTCACGAAACATAGAGCTCCATTTTGGATCTTTTAATGCTTCCTGAATATTTATGGGAATTCTTAAATTATCAACTATTATGGTGAATGCCCTATAATTTGGAAACAATTTGAATATGTTTGAAAATTAGATAAAGGATGTTTAGTGGAAGATCCCCTTTTTTGAGAGCAATATGTAGATCCAAATCATTAGTTTCTCCATCTTCAAAACTTTTCTCCAGTTCAAACATTTGATAGTCTTGAGGAATAGGTCTGGTTGTCCAAGAGTAAATAATAACCAATCTATCTCCCCCTACATTGGATGTTGGTTGTGGTTAAGGTATAATGGCAAAAGGCTATGGTAGTTTAGATATGGATAATAGTATTTTTGATGTGACCTCTTTCTCAGGTGTGAATTCTATAGTTATCGGTCGACTTGTGTATTTTGGTGTAGAACTATAATCTACAAAAGGGATTAGCAAGGATATTGTGGGGTCCCAATGTTGCTCTACACTTGTCTCCCCCTGAAGAGGAGTATTGGAATAATAAAATTGGGTTTCGAGGGAAAAGACATTTATAGTCATATAAAACTTTCATACAGATCGTGAATAATAGTTATAGCCCTTTTGAGTGGTGGAAAACTCGACAAACGCACATTTGATGGCCTTGGGTTGTAACTTATGTTTATGAGGATCATGGTTGTGAACATAGGCAAGACACCCAAATACTTTTTGTGGTATTGTGGTAAATGCCCAGTTATGAGGATAGTGAGATAAAAAACACTTAATGGAGCATTAAATTCTAGAATCTTGGATGGGAGATAGTTTATTAGATACGATGCAATAAGTACAACCTTACCTTAGTAACTATTAAGGACAAAACTCGTGTACATTATAGAACAAGCTATTTTTTCTTCCAGCAACTTCATTTTGTTGGTGAGAGTAAGGATAGTTTTTGTGGTGAATGATGTCATGGGAATTGAGATGGTAAAATTATGTGAAAAATAATATTCACCATTATTAGTCCAAAGTATTTGAATAGAAGATCGAAAGACATTAAGAACAAACTTATGAAATTTTTCAAAAATGGTGCTAACCTTAAACTTGTAGATAAACTTGACATACCCTTATGTGATCATCAATACAAGTTACAAATCACCTAGTGCCTATCAAACTCCAAGCTCGTGACTTGTGTTGAACCGTAAATATCACTATGAATTAGATGAAATAGTTTATTGGATTTATATGGATGTGATAGATATGGGGGATGTGTTTGTTTTTAAGAAGACAAGACTCACAAGAAAAAGAATAGTTCGTTTTATTAATAAATAATTTGGGGTATAATGGTTTCAAGTATGGAATGCTAGGATGTCTTAACCGATTATGCCATAGTACCACATCACTATTATAAACAACTAAAAAGAAGTTTTATTGAGTAACGTATTGGTTTGGAGGGTGTCACTACTCGGTATAAAATCGAGCCCATCCTATTCCTTAGTATTGCCAATTGTCTTTCCTAAAAGTCAGTCATGAAAGACACAATAAGATGGAAAAAACGTTACTACACAATCCATATCTTTAATAAACTTACAGACAACAATTTGCATTGTAATTTTGGAACATGTAATACGAAATGCAACATGAGTGTGGACAAGGAAAGTTTCCCTTAATTAGAGACATCTTCCTATCTGCAATTGAAACTTTTAAATTAGCTTTACATTTTGTGTAGTTTTCCAACCTATTCATGGATCCAGTCATATGATCCGATGCTCTGGTATCAATTATCCAGCACTAGTCAGTAAGTTGTTTGGAGAGGAAAGACATTTCAAGATTACCTATTTGGGCCATGGAAGCAGTGACATTTGGAGTCACTGTGCTACCTTCTCCACTTTTGGTAATCTGTGTTTGATTTAGAATTTGTTACTATAACTTGATTTAGTTATGCTTTTAAAACTAGCAACTCTTATCTGACAAAGAAACCTAATAATATACATTAATACACTTGATATATTTAAAAATATGAAGATCTAAATATGAAATAACTTCCTAACAATATGTAATTATATGTTTTCTTTTACCGAGTTGATTTAGAAGTTTAGATACCTTATAGGGTTCAATTAGTGTTTTGGTTATTGACTCTTTCAGTTACTGCAGTTGATATTATCTTCAAAAGGGATCCTTTCTTAAGTTAGTGTCCTTGGCTTGTCATGTGTAAGAGAGGTGAGGAAAATTTTGATAGTTCCCTTCTTTCATTGTAATGTTGTTGCCAGATTGCAGCTTGGTTTTCTTCAGACTATTGAAGTTCTTTTGGTGACACCAACCTCTTGTTATTATCTACCTATTGAACTTGTGTTTGCCTTGACAAAGGAGATAAAACAAAACTTTTACAAAAATTATTGATCCTGAAAACTTTTTGGGTTATTTGACAAGAAAGGATGAGAAAGATTATTGAAGATTCAAGACAGAAAAATCTGTGTTTTTATTTTTTTTTGGTACCCCTATTTTAGGTTTGATTGGACCTTAATGACCCATAAATTTCAAGATATTTCTTTGTTCACGTAATTTGAAATGGCATTTTGAATTGATTTTGTAATTTTGGGTTCAATTTCATAATATGGTTGGCTTTCACCCTTGACTTATTTGGTACTCCTTTAAATATTAAATAGTTCATTTATATTAACTTTGGATACTAGAATTGAATGGAATCATGGTTGCAAATTCTCATTATTCAAGGGAAAATTTATGCAACAATTTACTATTCCTAGCTAGGAAAGTATCTAGGAAAGAAAAAATAAAGAAATTAACATACATTATAATTTTTCTATTCCAACCTATTTACATTATACAAGGAAAGCCATATTGATTTACTTTCTAACACTCTCCCTCAGGCTAGTGAATCAATGTCTATCATTCCCAGTTTGTTTAGTAATGATGTGAAACCTAGTTGTAGCATGGCTTTAGTCAAAATGTTTGCTTCTTGTTTGGTGGATGGGGTGTAGGCTAAACTGATTTCTCTTTCTTCAATCTCTCGTTTAATGAAATTTCAATCTATTCGTACATTTTTCATTCTATCATGTTGAACTAGATTACAAACGATATTAATAGTTGACTTACTATCACGAAGAATTGAATGACTTATCACAAGCAACTATAATCTTCAAGAATTCTTCTCACCCAAATTAGTTCACAAATTTCTTGAGTTATTGCTCTATACTCAACTTTAACACTACTTCTAGCCACCATTGATTGTTTCTTGTTCTTTTAAGTTACTAAATTGTCTCATAGCTTAGTACAAAAACCTAAAGTATTCTTGCTATCTTCTAGTGAACCAACTCAGTTACCATACTTCTATCTTTAGTTTTTTGAAATAAGAACGCTTTCCTAGGAGTTCCTTGAGGTACCTTAAGATATATTGACTTACATCCAGATGAACCTGAGTAGGAGAATGCATAAACTAACTGACTACACGAATTGCATAAGCAAGATCTGATTTAGTGAGAGAGAAGTACATCAGTCTCCCCACCAATCTCTGCTAACCCTATCTTTTCCTTTATTTCTTCAATCTCTCTCCAAAGGAGTATTAGCATGTTTACACCCTAACATCCCTGTTTCCTTTATAAGGTCTAATGTATACTTCCTTTGAGAAATCAAAATCCCTTTCTTACTTCAAGCCACCTTCATGCCAAAGAAGTACTTTAATTCTTCAAGGTCTTTAACTTCAAATTCTTCTCCCAATCTGTGTTTCAGATTCATAATTTCTGTATAGTCATTTCTTGTAATTATGATGTTGTCAACATATACAATTAAAATTGATTTCTTACCTTCAGGAGACTCTTCACAAACATAGTATGGTCTGCTTGGCTCTATTTAACCTAACATACAAAAAGTTGTACTTAAACTTGTAAACCAAGCCCTTGGTGATTTTTTTAGGCCATATAATGATTTCTTCAACTTATAAACTTTTTCAACCCAATTTCTTTTTCAAAACCAGGTGGAATTTTCATGAATATCCCCTTCTCAAGATTTTCATTCAAAAATGCATTTTTTTATGTCAAGTTGGATAAGATCCCAATCGAGGTTAGCATTAATAGACAACAATATTCTAATAGAATTTTGTTTTGCTACTGGTGCAAAGGTCTCTTCATAATCGATTTCATATGTTTGAGTAAATCTCTACACAACCAACCTTGTTTTATTATCCTTCGATGCTTCCATTAGAGTTGTATTTTATAGTGAATGCCTACTTGCACCCAAAAACCTTCTTATCTTCAAGCAAATCAACAACATCCCATGTACCATTTTCAACCAACGCTCTCATCATTTCATGAGCAGTAGAATTCCACTTAGGGTCTTTTAATGCTTAATGAAAATCCCTTCATATAATCACCCCATCAATTACTATAGTGAAAGCACAGAAACTTGGAGACAAATGGGAATATATCATGAAGTTATAAAGTGGATGTGTTGTGCATGATCTTACCCCTATCTTCAGCACAATAGGAAGATCTAACTCGTTCTCAGCCACTATTTCTTCCTTAGGACCTATCTCTAGTTTGAGCGTTTGACAATGTTCAAGAACTAGTTTAGGCCTTTTGGAGTACACAATGATTGGTTTTTCAAACGTATGTTTTTTTTTTTGACATGTTTTAGATTCAGACATTTTCTTTCTCGATTAACTTGATCTCAATTGGAAGCCACCTTGCGCTTGGTTGTAGCCAATGTTGAATTTTGCAAGTTGATATCAGTGGAAGGAAGCATTATTTGTTTCCTACTTTCTTCTCTTTGAACCTTAGCAAAAGTATCCCAAAGACTCGAAAGAGGTTTAGTCCCAAGAATTCGTCCTTGAACTTCATCAAAATCTGCAGTAAGGCCCTAGAGGAAGTAAAAAATTCGTTCTTTCTCCACCATTTTAAAGTATTTGATATTGTTATTAGGTGTCTCCCATTCAAACTCATAGAATAGAGCCATTTCTTGCCGTAACTTTATATGAGTATTGAAGTATTCTGTAACATTCATATTTTCTTGTTGGGTTGTCTAAATCTTGAAACATATCTCAAAGTATTGGGAGGTATTTTCCAGATCAAAGTAGATTTGTTTTACTATTTTCCAGATCTCACTAGCCGTTTTATAGAAAAGATATGTCCTCCTAATTTTTGGTTCCATTGAGCTGATAAGTCATTACACAACCATTGAGTTCTTGGCTTCCCACATTTAAAAAGTGTTATTTGTGGCCAAAGGTTTTGTGTTTTTCCCAATTAGATACCTTATTTTCCCTCTCCCTTTAATTACCAATACAATTGATTGTCACCATTTTAAGTAGTTATACCTATTCAATTTATGCTGAGTGATTTGTAAGGAAAATTATCCAATGTCATAGTGGGTTTAGAAATATGATAATTAAGGTTTTTTTAGTGGAGGTTTTAGACATGGTTTGGGTCACTAGATCTCTAATATTTGTATCCATGCTTTAAAGAAATAGCAACAAAAAAAAAAAAAAAAGTTCAATCGATTGAATGTCTTATTTGTAAGCACTTTCTGAAGCCTAGTTAGGGAAGAAATATGCTAAGGCTAATTAGTTTTGAATAGAGCTGGCTGAGGCCTGATCGGCACTTTTGGAGACTGATTGGTGCTTATCGGAATTGTCTGCTTATAGATCAATGCTTTCTAAATTTTCTGGTAAGTTTTGAACATCTTTGCCCTTGATTTAGAGTGTTTCTAGTGATTTCTGGAGTCAATTGACTCTATCTGAGGCTAATTGGCACTCTTTGTGGCAAAAACAAGGGGTTTCGATTTTTTGGTAGAGTTTTGATGAGTCTTTGCTGAGCTGTTTTTTGTCAGAAAACAGTTGCTGATGATTCTCTAGTGTATTTCCGACAATGTTTGTGAAGGAGCTTGATGGCTTTTGTTCTGGATTGCTTCTTAGGTGAAAATCCGGTGAAACTCCATTCATCCCTATTTTGGACCTTCAAATAACTGAGAAAAAAATTTCTAGTCTACCTAAGCTCTGATACCATATTAACTTTAGATACTAGAATTGCAGGCCCAAAGAGATGCTAACAGCTGAAAGCTTTTAGACCCTACTGCATTTGTGTGGTTAATTTTTGCTTTTACTATTCCTAACTAGTAAAGTGTCTTTCTATTAGGAAAGAAAAAATACAAAAATTAATATACATTGTAATTTTTCTATTCTAACCAATTCACATTATACAAGGAAACTCATATTGATTTACTTTCCAACAATTTATTCATTATCAGTTGACATAGTTTCGTTGGAGAATGTTGCTGTATGGGAGACAAATGATAAAGCTTTTGAGATGTGGATTTGCCCACTTGTACACTCACTGATCGGCTACTGTGATGATGTGATACTAAGGTATATGATTCCTACATTTAGAGCAATTTATATTGATTTTTTATACTAATTTGTCCTTACAAAGTATTGCCTCAGAAAAAAATTAATTTGCTTAACCATCTGCTTTCAGGTTATTTCAAGATATTGTATTGCTGAAATCTGAAGTTGCTGAGCTTCTCTTGCCAAGTGTGTTTGTCAATTTAGCTGGAAGGAAGGCTATAGATACCGATCTGCAAAAATTAATTTCTTTGCAGGTTATTTTCTTGAACAGTTTCTATATCTCTGAATTTTTTTTCCAGTTGAATTCATATTACCAGCTTTTCTTTCTGCTGTGTTATTTATTTTATTATTCAATGGAGTATTGTTGCTTTGCCTTGTTTACTTGTGTGACCAACCATCATTTGTCATTGCATTAATGGCAATAAGTCGAAGAGAGGCTTTCCTAGATAGCGTTGATTCACTGTTACAAAGTTTTTACATTAAACTGTCTGAACTGTTGTGTTTTTATAAAATTCAGTCATGTGGTGTGCCCAAATCTCATGAAAACCAATGCTGAAGATTCTAAGTTATGGTACCAACTTCATTAAAAATGATATTTTGCTCAGCCAAAATATTATTAATTTTTTACAGTCTTCCTGGCTATAATTTTTTTTTTAATTTTTTTTAAAAAAATGCTGCTATGTCAAGGATTGCATGTTGTATTGCTATAATTTAATGTTGCACAGTACGGTTGCGTTGGTTATAATTTGTAGCCAATATGCAGGTGCTAGTTTTTGTATAAACAGAAGTCTTTTCTGCCCAAGGAGGGGTTGTTTCATGTGGGAATGAGGGCATTAATTTCTTGTTATCTCTGTATGGAGTTGTTCCCCTACCTTAGATTTTAGTTCTCAGGGCATTATTCTAGTTTACTTGTCTGCTTTTCCCTTGCAATATTCTATCTATAGTTTCTTACGAAAGGAGAGAAAGTGCAGGTGCAGAAACATATATTGGCAGAATCTAATAAATTGATAAAATCAATTCAAGTTTTTCTAAATGCCCTCAATGAACTTCGGTCATGTCATGTCATGGAACAATGTTCTTTAGTACAAGTGAAACAAGAAGGTTCTAAGGTAAGTATGCTGAACTACCTCCTTCGTTGATTCATTTTCATTCCTTCTGAGGTTTTATGTTGCCTTAATTCGCTGTGTTCTGAAATTCTGTTGCTACGATTAGAAACTAAGATGATCATCATAAGATATGGTTCTTTTTCTCTACTATATTTCTATAGGGACTCATACATTCTTTAGTGCAATCAAACATCATTTTTATTTCTACTACTATTTATAACTCTTTCATTCGCGTCTCCTCTTGGCTTTTCAAATTCACTGAGCAAAGTGACTTTGTTTTTTCTTTTTATTTGGTGGTTTAACTTTAAGATAAACATGTGATCTGGACTGGGTAAATTTTGGCCTTTGTGCTGCTTTTTCACCTTCTTGAATTATGTGATTAGGAAAGCTGGTTCGCATCTACTACCAGTACTTAAAATTTTTAATGAATAAAGCTGATTATTTCTTCGTTTTCTATTGGACTTTTTCTGGACAAGAGTTATTAAAAAGAAAAACATTGAACTCCAAATAAATTTTGAATGACAGATGTTACAAATTTAAATTGTTCAACTGACTTATAAAAGCCAGATGCTTTTTGAAGCATTTAGACTCTAATGCATTTTTTGGTTTTTTTTATGGGAAACAAAAATATATGCTTTGATGAGAAAATGAGTTACAGTAGTGGAAACAAAAACCCCAAGGCCAAATTAATTGATAACCCCAACCCAGTTTAGATGAATAAAGAAAACTGAAGAATTGTGAAAATCTTAAGAGACCAAGGCCCAAACAGATGCTAACAGCTGAAATCTTTTAAACTCTACTGCATTTGTGTGGTTAAAATTGTAAGACAATCTAATGACAGTTCTATTATTTTGCAGTATTCTAAGCCTTCTAGCTATGGTTCAAAATCCCATTCCACCTCAAAAAAGGCTAGAGACAAGGCAGCCTCATCAAATGTGGTTAACATGACATCTTTGTGGGACAAGGTATAGTTATCAGTTCTTATACAAGTATGAACATCCTACTTCAGTTTTACTTTTAGATTTTTTTTTTAACTAGAATTATATTTGTTTACACTACAACATTTCTTATGAGTAAATAATTCTATTCTATCATTGGCTACTGTTTTTAAATTAAAACTCAGTGGAGAAGGGTTTCAGGGGTGTTTTTGCGTGTCTTACAAGAGTCTCTCTTTCTCTCCTCTCTCCTTGGGGGGTTGGGGGGTGGAGGTGGCGAGGGGGGAGTCTTTTGTTCAAAATTTAATTTAATTTCAGTGAAAAGTATTTGGCAAGTTGTTTTCGTCCTTATTTTTCTAACCAGTTATATTTTGCCAGGTTTATTGGCTTTCAATTGATTATCTTCTTGTTGCCAAGTCAGCAGTCGTAAGTGTCAGAATGTCTGAAATTATAAATATATTTATATATATATATATATATATATATATATATATATATATATATATACACACACACACACACATATATATATATATACATATCTATATATGGACATACATACATATATATATGTATATATATATTGGTGTTATGTTCAACTTACGTTGTCATTGTTTACTTGCCAGTGAATCTGATATTTTGCATCTCATTAATAGATTTCTGGCTCATATTTTACTGCTTTGATGTATGTGGAGCATTGGTGTGAAGAGCATTTCAAGAGTCTCACACTGGGGAGACCAGATTTTTCCCATCTTGAGACGGTAACTTTGAGATACTTTGTGTTCTTGTTGACTAGTTTAATTAGGAAAGATTTGATTTAGTCTTGATTATATGTTGACTAGCTTGATTAGGAAAGATTTGATTTAGTCTTAATTAGCTTGATTGTAGGAATTATTTGATTAGACTAATTATTTTATTTCCTATTATTGTATTTCTTAATTAGTTATAGAATTTGTGTATAAATATCTTGTTCAATAGGATGTAAAATTATTGAGAAATACAAGAATTTTTTACTCCAAAAATCTTCATGGTATCAGAGCTTTGCTGTCTTTTGAGGTGATTTTTTTCCCTCTACAGCACTAGGGTTCTTCTCAATAATATTTTCTTTTTCTACTGATCTGAAAAGAGGTTGAGTTTCCTCCCTCTTTGACTGTCACCACCCATACAACAAGAAAGCACAGCCTCCAATCGACCATTACCCAAATTCCGACCGCCATCTGTTGTTGCGCTTGGGCTCACGTACCGATCAAAGATTCTGGATAGATTCCACTCGCAGACGTAGGGTGATTTTGTTGCTTGTTCAAATTATTTTTCTATGAGAGACACTAAGGCAATAGATAATATCTCTCTTTCACAAATCAGTGCTGTTAAGTTGGATGGGGCTGGTACGTATCTTGCTTGGTCACGGGCTTGTTTACTGTTTATTAAATCTAGAAAATTGCTAAGTTATATTACTGGAGACAAGAAACCTCCGAATGTGTCTGATGCTGCCTATGCTCAATGGGATTCTGAAAATTCACTTGTTATGACATGACTTTTGAATACTATGCACCTCCGAATTTCCAAACAGTATTTATTACTTGACACTGCAGAAAAAATCTGGAATTCAACTAAACGCACTTATTCTCGAAAAGGAAATGATGCCCAGATCTTTGAAATTCGGAATAAAATCCATGGCACAAAACAAGGCGAGTTGACTATTACTGATTATTATTCTGAATTAAGTGGGTTATGGTAGGAGATAGATTATTATCAGGATCTCTAAGCACATTGTATTGAAGATGCAGTCTTATTTTAAAAACTAGTTGAGAAGGAACGGGTCTATGATTTTCTAGCTGGATTGAACCCAGAGTATGATCAGATTAGGGTTCAAGTTCTCGAAAAAATTCCTTTTCCTTCTCTTGAGGATGCATACTCCCATGTCCAACAGGAAGAAAGCCGACGATGTGTCATGCTTTACTCAACACCAACGGAGAAGTCTGGGTTAACTGTCTCTCAAGAGAAACCAAAGGCAACCACTTCTGATAAAGATCACTTGCAATGTGACTATTGTGGGAAGCCAAGGCATACAAAGGAGACTTGTTGGAAGTTACATGGTCAACCAACTAGAGGTCGAGGGGGAAAACGAGTCAGTTCATCTAGAGTTCAAGCAAATGTAGCCGAAACTGTGAAGACATCCAAGGAAACAGACCCTGGAGAAACTTTGTCTTCTGATGAAATTCAGCATCTCCGCCGACTCTTGACTAAACTTGACTCTTCCACCATTGCCACATCTAATTATATGCAAACAGGTACTGCTCTTACCGCTCACTTTAATTCTTGGATTATTGATTCTGGTGCGAATAGACACATGACAGGCTCTTATAAAGGATTTCAAAACTATTCTCCATGTCTTAAAGGAGAGAATGTCAGAATAGCCGATGACTCTTTAACCCCTGTATCTGGAAAAGGTTCTATTGCTTGTGCACCTAATATTAAACTTTCATCTGTTCTCCATGTACCTGAGCTTCCTGTCAATCTTTTATCTGTTAGTTTCATCACCAAAGCCCTAAACTGTAAAATCGAATTCTTTCTTGATCATTGTATTTTTCAGGATCTTCAAACAGGGAAGAGGATTGGCAGTGGTAGATTGCATGATGGCTTATACATGTTCAATGAAACTCGAAACTCTGGTCAAACCTTTTTTGGAAATAATAAAGATGTTAACCAAGAAATAATACAGTGGCATAGGCGGTTAGGACATCCATCCTTTTTTGTTTTGAAGAAGTTATATCCCAGTTTATTTTCGAGAACTCAGTTTGAGTCATTATTTTGTGATGCTTGTGAGTATGCCAAACATACTAGAAACTCTTATCCTTTGAGTAATAATAGAAGCACTATTCCATTTATGACTATTCATTCTGATGTGTGGGGTCCTACTCAAACAATTTCTTTGTCTGGTAGTCGATGGTTTGTTACTTTTATTGATTGTTGCACTCGGGTGACTTGGGTATATTTATTAAAGGCCAAAAATGAAGTTTTCTCTTGCTTTCAATCATTTCATAAGCTGATTTGTACTCAATTTGATGTTAAGATAAAGATCCTAAGAACTGACAATGGCACAGAATACATGGATAAAAATTTTAGTGCTTATTTGGAGTCCAACGGGATAATCCATCAAACTAGTTGTCCTTATACTAGTTCTCAAAATGGAGTAGCTGAAAGAAAAAATAGGCATTTGTTAGAAGTGGCAAGATCTCTTATGTTCACCATGAATCTACCAAAACCTTACTGGGGGGATGCCATCCTAGTAGCTGCTTATCTTATCAATAGAATGCCACTCAAAGCACTTGATTTTCAGAGTCCTCTAGAAGCTCTAAAAGGTAAGAATGAATATACTGTTCCTCCAAAGGTATTTGGATGTGTTTGTTTTGTTCACACTAGAAATGTTGGGAAACTTGATCATAGAGCCCTTAAATGTGTTTTCATTTGGTATTCTTCTACACAAAAAGGTTACAAATGTTATCATCCTCCTTCTAGGAGATTTTTTGTCAGTATGGATGTTACCTTTAGAGAATCTGAGTCTTATTTCAACATTTCCCCATCACCTCTTCAGGGGGAGAGAAATAAGGAGGAAGAGGTGATTTTTCCTAGTGTTGAACCTCTTGTTGATATAGTGGAGAGTGAAAGTGGAGAAAGAGTTCAGAGGGAGACTAGAGTTCAAGGGGAGATTACTGGACGTTTAGATAGACCTGATTTGTTAAGATATTCAAGGAGAAACAGGGTAGAAGAAGCCATTATGCAATCTACAGAATCCTCCTCTACTGGTGAGTTATCTACTTTTCCTAATGAGTTAGATTTGCCTATTGCTCATAGAAAAGGAGTCAGGTCTTGTACTAAACATCCTTTATCTAACTTTGTCTTCTATGATTCATTGTCTCCATCCTATAGAGGTTTTGTCTTGTCTATTTCCTCTATGTTTATTCCACAGAATTGGAAGGAAGCTTTCATAGATCCTAAGTGGAAGCAAGCTATGATTGAAGAAATGAAGGCTCTGTCCAAGAATGAGACTTGGGAACTTGTCACTCCTCCACCAGATAAGAAATTGGTTGGCTGCAAATGGGTCTTCACTGTGAAACATAAAGTTGATGGTTCGATTGAGAGATACAAAGCTAGACTGGTGGCTAAGGGATTCACTCAAACTTATGGAGTAGATTACCAAGAGACATTTGCACCTGTTGCTAAAATGAACTCTATCAGAATTTTGTTATCCTGTGCAGCTAACCTTGATTGGGACTTACAACAGTTTGATGTGAAGAATGCATTTCTTCATGGGGACTTAGAAGAGGAAGTGTATATGGAGATCCCTTCTGGATTTGATAATGAGCAAAGTCAAGGGAAAGTGTGCAAACTGAAGAAAGCATTGTATGGATTAAAACAATCTCCTAGAGCTTAGTTTGACAGATTCAGCAAAGCAATGATCTCCTTCGGTTACCAACAAAGCAATGCTGATGATACCCTCTTTATAAAACATCAACAGGGTAAACTCACCCTTCTCATAGTTTATGTTGATGACATAGTAATGACAGGAGATGACAAAGAGGAGATGACCCGATTGAAGAAGTTGTTGGCACAAGAATTTGAGATCAAAGATCTAGGAAAATTGCAGTACTTCTTGGGAATAGAGGTTGCCAGATCAAAAAGAGGAATCTTTATTTCTCAAAGGAAGTATATCTTGGATCTCTTAAAAGAGACTGGTATGACAGGTTGCAAACCAGCAAAATTGCCTATTGATAGTAATCATAAGTTACAAGCAGGGGTTGAAGAGTCAATTGATAAGGAGAGATATCAGAGGTTGGTTGGAAGACTCATTTATCTCTCTCACACTAAACCAGACATAGCCTATGCAGCCAGCTTGGTGAGTCAATTCATGCATGACCCCCGAAATTCTCATATGCAAGTTGTCTTCCGCATTTTACGGTATCTGAAATCTACTCCAGGAAAAGGTCTATTTTTCTCCAAACATGGTCACCTCCAGATTGAAGCCTCTACAGATGCAGATTGGGCTGAATCTATAGATGACAGAAGATCTACATCCGGTTATTGTACACTGGTAGGAGGGAACTTAGTTACTTGGAGAAGTAAGAAGCAAAGTGTAGTTGCTAGATCAAGTGCAGAAGCTGAATACAGAGCTATGGCTCAGGGTGTTTGTGAACTTCTTTGGCTACAAAAGTTACTAGAGGAATTGAGACTATCGGAAAAAGGGAAACTTTCCTTGTACTGTGACAACAAAGCTGCCATCAGTATAACTCATAATCCAGTTCAACATGACCGGACAAAACATATTGAAATTGATAGACACTTCATAAAAAAAAAGCTTACAAGTGGTATCTTGAGTTTGCTTCATGTATCATCAGAAAAACAACTTGCTGACATGTTTACAAAAGGTCTCAGTAAACGAATTTTTCATACACTAGCTTGCAAGTTGGGCATGTGTGACATCTTTGCACCAACTTGAGGGGGAGTGTTGACTAGTTTAATTAGGAAAGATTTGATTTAGTCTTGATTATATGTTGACTAGCTTGATTAGGAAAGATTTGATTTAGTCTTAATTAGCTTGATTGTAGGAATTATTTGATTAGACTAATTATTTTATTTCCTATTATTATATTTCCTAATTAGTTATAGAATTTGTGTATAAATATCTTGTTCAATAGGATGTAAAATTATTGAGAAATACAAGAATTTTTTACTCCAAAAATCTTCAGTTCTATGTTTCAAGAATATAAAGATAACGTTTCTTGTAAGTTATTTAGTGGTGCCATGTTGTTGTTTCTATATTATGAGATAGTTGATCCTAAACATCTATGGTGTAACCTATTAGAAACATCAAAGATAACTTGTTACTGTTGACTGTTATGTATTGGAAAGGCAAAGTTGGTGGGCTAGTTCTTTTGAGGAGTGTGGATGTTTTGTACTTTGTGTGTCTGGCATTTATGTTTGCCGGCTGCTTGTTCTTGTTTTCTCCCTATACCCATTCATTTGTAAAATACATTGAATAATGAAAAGAGAAATCCCTTCATTCAATATGTTCACTGTCATCTCGGATCTTGTTTGGACAATATTTCTTTTAAGTATGGTTTTTTGAGATTTATTATATAGTATTTTTTCCTTTTTGTCCTTTTGTTGCAACAGTTACCACATCACATTGAAATACTTGTCTCAGCAATCACTCAAATAAATGAACCTGACAGCTTATATGGGGTCGTCCAGTCACACAAGGTTAGTTTGTAACTCACTACATTGCAGAAGATTCTTTTGTCTCAATACTGCTGTTTTTTAAGCTGTAATGTCTAATGTGAAGTCCTTGCTACTAAATTGTACTTTGAGTTTTCTAGCTTGGTGTTATCTTCTAATCGGAGATGTAATTGTTTTAATATTTGGTGAGCATGCATTATTGAACTCATTGGTTAATTAGGGTGTAATATGATATTTTAAGTCATTCAATAATTTGGGCTGCACATCTCACGCCATGGTTGGCACATCGCTATAATTTCCAAATCCTTATGAAGATCTAGTTCTACTTGCAGCTATACCATATAATGATTGTGATGATAAATAGGATTTTTTTATCCATTTATCTATCTGTGATGCTTTGTTGGCTATGGCCAAAGATATGGTCCATTGCAGAAAAAAAGTATTATGAATAGTTTTAAGTGCTAACCTATTTTAAGTTTTGTGGCATGCCTTTACAAGCAGCCTTATGGTTCTTTTTTTTATGCATGCCTTGAACAGCTGTCCTCTCAAATTGTTACCTTAGAGCATGAGGGAAACTGGAGCAAGGCCCTTGAATATTATGAGTTACAAGTACGGTCCGATTCCATAGCACAATTGAATAGTGGATCTGGAGCCTTATCGCCACTTATGCAACCAACAGTGCATTGGTCTCTACAAGAAAATGATGTGAAGGAGAGGAAACCTTACAAAGGGCTGATTAGATCTTTGCAGCAAATTGGTTGTATGCATGTGCTGGATATGTATTGCCAAGGACTGACTTCTCGGAAGGGCCAGTTTCAGCATGACCTGGAGTTCACTGAATTGCAGGTTTGCTTTTATTAAATTCGTTCACATTGCTGGATAAATGAAGATAGTGTTTTTTTTCTACCATTTTTTTGACTGATTCAAGGGCTTATTTTCCATTATCCCTAATTTGATGGTTATCATTTTGTAGTATGAGGCTGCATGGCGTGCAGGAAACTGGGATTTTTCTTTAGTTTATGATGAAGCCAATAATTCTTCTTCAGCTCAACACATTAAAATTACCCATTTCAATGAAAATTTGCACAGGTAATTTTGGATTAAACTTGTATTTATTGTTCTTTTAGAGCTTTAAATCTTAACCTCATTTAGATTTCTATTTGGTTGTCAATTTGAAAAAGATGACTTCAGGTTCCTTATCCAAAATGGTAATACTTATTTTAAAATTTTTTGTGCTGGTAAATTTTTTCTCCATAGATGTGCATGCACCGGTCTTCAATTTTCACTTCTCTTCCTATTTTTGTCTATATTTCAACTTGAGTTTGCAGATTTATACTGTCTTAGTAAATCAAATGTTATTAGATTGTTGATTTCTTTTTTTTTTTTTTTATATGGGAAAAAAAAGAGACAATATGAGAATAAAATGTATGCAAGAATGAACAAGTTTTCTACAAAAATAGGGGAAGCTGTACCAAAAACCCAAAGGCTTCAAAAACACATAAGATGATGGTGTGACACATTTGTTATGCATAAAAGGTAAATTTTCTATTCAAAAACCTAGACCGAAATATTTTCCTAGCAAGGCAATTGAAGCTTTCTAATCGTGTTGTTTAAAGAAGAAAGAAACTCTTTGAACAATGGCAATTTTGAGTAAATTTTAGTCATCTTTCTCATTGAGCTTAAGATTACAATAAATACACATTCTATGAGCAATACAAGGAAACAAAATAATGTACATAAGGTAAGCAATGATACTGATAATATGCATTAAAGATACAATATCTTGTTTCCATAAAATGAAAATAGGAATATTGACTTTCCAACACTCCTCCTCAAGTTGGTGAATAGATGTTTATCATTCCCACCTTGTGTTTTAAGGACTCAAAGGCAGGTTTGACCATAACTTTAGTTAAAATATTTGCTTCTTGTGGTGCGGATGGGATATGGGATAGTCTGATCTTGCCTTCTTCCATTTCTCTTTTGTTAAAGTTTCTATCAATTCTTACATGCTTCATTCGATCATGTTGATCTAGATTATTAACTATACTAATAGCAAATTTGCTATTATTATAGAGAATTGTGGGTTTGCTCATAGACAACTTCAAATCTTCAATAATCCGTTCTAGCCAGATCAACTCACATATTCCTTGAGTAATTGCCCTAAACTCAGTCTCAACACTTCTTCATGCAACAATTGACTGTTTCTTATTTTTCCAAGTTACCAAATTACCTCACAGTTTAGTACAAAATCCTAAGGTTGAACGACTATCATCAATGGCCCTGCCCAATCTGCATCTGCAAAAGCAACTATCCCTCGATCTTCATTTTTTTCAAAACAATAACCCCTTTTCAAGAGTTCCTTTAAGTGCTTCAAGATATGCATGACTGCATTAAGATGAACCTGCATAGGAGAATGCATATATTGACTCACCAAACTTACAACATAGACAATATCTAGTTGAGTGAGAGATAAGTAGATTAACCTCCCAACCAATCTCTGATAACTTCCTTTATCTACTAGGATTCTATCATCTTTACTTGTCCTGTTCTTTTCTAATGGCATGCTCACTAGTTTGCATCCTAACATCCCAGTTTCTGTTAAGAGATCAAGAGTGTATTTCTTTTGAGAGATACAGATCCCATTTTTCCTATTCCTTTGATAAAACGTTTGACAGATTAGGCCCATTTGTTTGATAGATTAAGCCCATTCTCTAAAATTGATTCTATTCAACCTATGTTGAGTTATCTATAGATTAAGACTATCTGTTTCTTGTAGGTTCAATCCCCTAATGGTAGATATATTCATGAAGGAAGATTCTCTAGAATTTTGTGAATCTTCCATTTATTAATACCCCCTAAAAGTCTTAAATTTCAAGATCACCAATAAGAAGCTATGGAAGATTGTGAGCAGGAAGACGAGGATATTGAGTTCAACAGGAGATTAGATACCTCGGAATGAAGATAGGCAACCTTAGCCCTGCAGCTTATGTTTGAGAGAGAGAACTCCGGTGATTAGATGAAATCAGATTGTCTTAGAGGCTTTGTCAGCAAATTGTTTCTTTCAAAAAACAGTTTACTTATCATCGGCATTGCTTGTGCCAATTGGTCTTGTATGTAAGAATAAAAACAGTTTACTTATCAATTTATGAAGTTTAGGATGCTGATGATTTTACATGTGCTGGACCATTTCATTGATGTAACATCATTTTCAATGATTTTTAAATTTTTATTACTCACCTAAATTTAGTATCCATAATCATACAACCCAATGATGGATATCATATATTGCTTATGTTTTTATCAGCTGTTCTTATGTTAAGTGTCTTGATCATCAATGTATGATGACTGGCAAATAATGTCTCTGTTATTGGCTTGCTGCTTATTGATCTTTTTGTCTTGTGCTTCTGGAATGTTAGTTGCTTGAGGGCATTTCAAGAGGGTGATTCTTCTGAATTTTTTGGAATATTAAGGGATTCAAAGCAGGTAGCTTTATCATTTATTCATCTTGATTGATAGGTTGCTGCATGTTATGCTCTTTACTTACTTACTATTCTCAGGAGCTTCTATTGTCTGTCTCTCAAGCAAGTGAGGAAAGCACTGAGTATATCTACTCAACAATAGTTAAACTTCAGGTACATAATTACTTGATTGTGCTTCTTCTCCCCCAGCATATAGAAGGCCCCTGCAGCGGCAAAGCTTTTAAACTGTTTAATCAGTCTTTCTCATGGGACAAGACGCTTTCCAGGGCCTAATTTATACTTTTCTTTTTTCGGAATTTATATTGTGCTTAAATGTGCTTCGGTGAGGGTTGGTAAGGTTGATTTTGTCATTCTAGACAATTGTTAACTTCTAAAAGGCCTTATAAGTTATTTTAAACAGCGTTTAACCGATTGTAACTTTTGGTACCCTCCATACCTTAATTTCAAGCAATTAATTATATGGTCTTAGTCTTACAGGCTAGGTGGTATCTGATTAGATTTTGCATGAACTCATATATCTACAAGGATTGCCTCTTAGGTCAAATTTATGTGTATATAATTATTTTCATTCCCTTGTAATGCAATGTAAACTGGAGTCAGTGTTGGTATAACAGTTGTCTGATTCTTTATTTTCTGAGTCATTCAAAATTTTGCCACAATTCACTTTTCATATTTGGTAGATTGTGATTTATTCCTTGTCCAGATTCTTTATCATCTTGGTGTAGCTTGGGATATCCGATGGAAACCTTCAAGTGAAAGAATAAAATTCTGTCCTGAGAAGCAAAAACTAATTCCAGAACCTGTAATTCCTACTATGAGCCAGGTATTTGGAGCATTTACTCCCAAAATGATTTTGGCAATCATCTTAGACTAGCAAGCTTCTTTTTGCCCCTGTATGTGTGTCAGTCATGAATGAATATTTTGTAATTTATGTCACGATATCCATCTTTCTAGTAAGACTTAAGTACTCCAAAATTTCCTTTTCTTTTCCAATTGTAAATTGGATGGAGGAATTTTTCAAGCTTAGCGAACTTGAATCAATTGAGAAACTACTGAAATTTATATGAGGAACTGGTAAACTATGGAAGATATTGGCAATATCATAATTACACCTTTCAATAATGAAAGCCACTCTTATAATTGATAACAACTGAAGATCGTGTTGGACCTTTTTTATTTCTCAATTTTCTCTCTCTCTCTTTTTTTTTTTTTTTTTTTTTTTTTTGCATTGGAAGGAAAACATATTTTCTCATTTAACTGTCAAACTTAGTTGTCATGGCTGAATATGGACTGGAGCTCAATTTTGGACCGAACACAATTACATATGAACTTGTTAGAACCATTCACAGCATTCAGGCGAGTGCTACTTCAAATTTTGGGCTGTAAGGAGTGTACCATGCAACACCTTTTGCAATCAGCATCCACTCTTCGTAAGGTATTATAAGTATTTTCATTATGATGAAATCTGGATTAATAAAATTGTCTTATATGCGTTCTATTCATTTACAGAACTCGAGGTTTTCTCTAGCAGCTGCTGCTTTGCATGAGTTTAAGTTACTTTGCACAGGACCTGGTGAACAGTTTTCAACTTTATATGGGCTTGGGAGGGTAAAAAGTTTGCCATATGCATGTTGCAACCATTATATTTATAGTTGATTTTTAAATTCTTACCTGCACTTGGATATTATCTTTCTTTCTTCAATTGCATCTTCACATAACTGGAGGAAAAATGAGGTATCTTGCAACTTTCTATATTTGTCTGGCCACTTCTTAGAAATACAATGGTAGTAGGCTTTCACTATTGTGTGTTTGCCTAATATCTTAAAATTGTATGGCTCACATAAATACTATCTCTTCTTCGATACCATTAAAAATTTAGATTATTTCTGTTGACATATCTTAGAGTCTTCTGTTATTTTGAAGAGTTTTGCATGCTTTATTGCATTTTTATAAATATTATGCTTTCCACTGGATTTGATTTTCTTTTTATTGGATTGCCAGCTGACAAATGGACTCCTATTATATTTATTATTAGTATTAGCATTTGTTTTTTTTTTCCTCAACATCTGCTATTGATTGTATATATTAAACCGGTATAGACATGAAAGAGCATTCTTTTTCAATAATTCTTCAGAATACACAATTCTAGTATATGTCTGGCAACGGGCATTTTCCTGGCTTCTGTTTATCAGTCTTTATTTATCTTTTAAACATTTGCTTCATGTGTTGTATGTTTAGTGCGGTGTTGATATGTTCTTTAAACAAAATGGCAACTAGTTTTTTTGTAATCATTTGTATAATGATAGCTTGAAGAAGCAAAGCTATTGCGTGCCCAAGACCAGCATGAGATGGCCATCAATCTTGCAAAGTACATATCAGAAAATTACCAATTAAATGAAGAATCTTCAGATGTACATCGTTTGGTGGGAAAGTGGCTAGCGGAAACTAGATCTAGCAAGTTATAAATCTGATTATCTATTTAATCACACTTGTTGCTATTTGTTTCGCGAAAATATTAACCCCTTAATTGTGCAATGCTTCTATTTAAACTGCAGCTCAAGAACTATTTTAGAGAAGTACCTGAAACGTGCAGTTTCACTTTCTGAGGGTCAGAGCACCACAAACAAGAAGTCCATTGAAAGACAATGTCAAACTTATTTTCATCTTGCGCACTATGCAGACGCTTTATTCAGGAGTTATGAGGAAAGATTGGCATCTAATGAGTGGCAAGCAGCAATGCGTTTAAGGGAGCACAAGGTAAAAAATCAATGGGATGTGTGCGTGAGGTGTGGGGGGGTGGGGAGAGGGGGGATTGTGTGGGAGAGAGAATGATTATTATTTTGCTAAGTCATCTTAATGTTGATTCTTCAGACAAGAGAGTTGGAAGCACTTAAAAGGCGGGTAAAAAGTTCAAAGGTGAATGCTGATTTCTAATCCATTTCCTTTATATCAATATTATGATCGAATCTGAAGTTACTTCAAGTTTTCATCTGTAATCATTTTAGGGAGACAAAATAGACTATTCAGTAAAAATACAAGAGTTGCAAAAGCAACTGACAATGGACAAGGAAGAGGCTGAAAAATTGCTGGTATGCATGTGATTTTTCTCATCTTCTTGAAGTATTTATTAATGTGAGTCTATTCTCTCATACTGCAGATGCTCAAAACATGTTATGTAATATTGATCTCTTAACAATGGCTTTTGCTAATATATAACGTATTATGTTTCCTTGTTGAATTGTTTGCACAAATAGGCATTGAATAATTCCCTGATAAACAAATACTTGGTGGCCGTTTATCTATTTTTGGGATTAATGGTTTTCTTGGCAAACCAAATGGATGCTTTAAACTTAAGTTTGTTTGTGTCTTCTAAGTGGTAATTGGCTAGTATAATCTTGTATGTAACAAAAACATGTTTGTCTTCGACTTTTCAGGATGACAGGGACAATTTTCTTGGCTTAGCATTGGAAGGATATAAACGCTGTTTGGTAATTGATGACAAATATGATGTCAGAGTGGTATGAAGTTCTAATCTTCCACCTCTTTGGACGAATTGTATAGAGCAATGAATGATTTTAAAATTGGGTGCTACTGTTATATAAACATACAATGGTAACTATGATAAGTCTATTGAATTCTGCAGTCTCAATGACTTCTATCTATGTTTCAGATGTCTAAAAAGTTTTCAAATGCTATTTGTTTATTTATAATTTAGATGGAAACTTTTTTTTTTTCCCAACTTTTCAGTTTTCCTAGATACTGAAAAGTTGGAAAAAAATGAAATATCATTTGAAATGCATTAATGGAAAATGAATCTACTTGTATATTCATTAATGGAAAATGAAATATCATTTGAAATGCATTTGCTTCAGCTAATAAATTGAAATACATACTTGAAACTTTAATGGAAAATGAAATATTATTTGAAATGCATTTGCTTCAGCTAATAAATTGAAATACATACTTGAAATTTCATCAGTCATTAAAAGCTTATTAAAAATCTTTTGATCAATTTTGTCTGCTTTTCCTTTAATAAATTTCTAGCCAAACAAGAAAATCTGCATTATCCTATTGAGTGAATTTCATGTCCTCTGTAACCATTGTGCTTTCAGGTTTTTCGGCTTGTGTCCTTATGGTTCAGTCTCTCTTCTAGACAAAATGTCATAAATAGCATGCTTGACACAATTGATGAGGTATGCTGTTTATAGCAGCTTTAGTTATAGATTGATATTTAGGATATCACAAAACCAGTTTTGGGAAATCTGGTAAAAGAATTAGGATTTCCAATGGTTTTTTTAATAGTTGATTTGATGTGATAATTTGTTCCTTATGCCAAACGTTTTGCAGGTTCACTCTTATAAATTTATACCACTAGTGTACCAAATTGCTTCAAGGATGGGAAGCTCAAAGGATGGTTCAGGGCCTCAAAGTTTTCAAGTATTAAATTACATTGTGTCACTATTTATTATTATTGTTTTTGTTTTTTGTTGATATTATTAGTAATTTTGCTATTACATTTTGAAGTTTAAGATAAATTTAATTTCTTCCTATGGATTATTGGTCTATACAGTTTGCTTTGGTTTCTCTTGTGAAGAAGATGTCCATTGACCATCCATACCACACAATCTTTCAGGTATGTTGGTTTGCCATTCTGGAGGGCCTTGTTTTTGAAAATATATGGCAGCAAGTTTTCCATTCTTGTGAAGAACCAACAATAGAACTTCTAATGTACTTCTGAGTTTACAACTGATAACAGAAACAGGAAACAGAAACTGTCACCTTAGTTACATTTAATGAATTGCCTGAATTTCTGTTTTAAAATTTTTGCATAAATCCATCTTTTTAAGTCTTCTAAATGTATATGTATATTTCTGTCTGGAAATAGCTTCTAGCTCTGGCAAACGGTGATCGAATCAAGGACAAACAGCGAAGTAGAAACTCATTTGTGGTGGATATGGATAAAAAGCTTGCAGCAGAAAATCTTTTGGAAGAGTTATCATCCCGTCACAGACCTATAATCAGACAAGTAATTTTCTGTTTGTAATCATTCGGAAATTCTGATTTTGGTGTTTCTCATTAATTAACTATTGTCTGCCTCGTGTATGCTGAAGATGAAACAAATGGTGGAGATTTATATCAAGCTTGCAGAGCTTGAAACTAGGAGAGAGGTTAGTCAAACATTTCCTGAGTTTTAAGCATCTGTAATTCTTTCCACTTAGAACAAGCGGAATTTCGTTTTTGTTTTCCTTGAATAATTACTTAGCTAATAGATTGTTGAACAGGATACTAATAAACGGATTACATTACCAAGAGATATTCGCAGTCTACGGCAGCTGGAACTTGTAAGTGATCTCATATTAATAATTTACTGTCTACAAATTTGGTTCTAAAACAAGGTGGAGTGGCACTCAAATATGCCATGGTGGGATTGATAGTAGTTTGATGCTCTTAATTTTTAAATCTTCACTTTGCCAACTGTTGTAGCAATTGTGGAGTTATATATTAAGATTTATGAGAAAGTCTCAATCAAATATCTTGGGGACAGAAGTTTCTAACAGCAGTGCAGAATCTAGGACAAATCTAAGATGTTTACTCTCATAAATTTTATGTGTTAGAAATTTTGCTTCTTCTTTGCCATCCTCATGCTAGCTACTTAGTAATTAAATGAGTTACAACATATTCAACAATGACCTGATGGGAAAAATATCTCTGGTATTAGCATCATGCTGCTGAACTTTACCATGCAAGAAAAATTTGTACAGGCACAATTACTTTGGGTGATGCCTCGCAAAAAATTTGAAATTTCATCCTAGTTTGCTCATGCTTTGGGTAGTAATTTGTTCCTCAGAACGTTTGTCAACTTAGTTCTGCATGATTTTTCATCTCTTGCCATCTGAAACTGTCAACAGACCTAAAAATTTGTGCATTTTGACAATCTCAGGTACCTGTAGTAACTGCAACTGTTCCTATTGACCGTACCTGCCAATATAATGAAGGCTCTTTCCCATATTTCAACGGATTGGCTGATTCAATAGTGTTTGTCCTTGCTCAGATTCAGAGTTTCATGATACTTCGTTATATTTTATCTCATTGTTTGTGATCAATAACCAATGCTAATTTTCAGTTTTTGTTGTGACATGTAGGGTTATGAATGGTATAAATGCCCCAAAGGTGGTTGAGTGCTTTGGTTCAGATGGTCATAAATATAGACAGCTTGCAAAATCCGGAAATGATGATTTAAGACAAGATGCTGTAGGAGTTTCATCTTTCTATTCATATTGTTGAATTCTGCCATAATGTCTTTATTCAATATCTGTCATTCAGAGGACATTTTCTATTGATTTCCACAGGATAGGTGCTTGTTAGATAAATCTAGTGGTAAAACTTCTGCTATTAGGTTTGGACTAGTTGGAACATAGGTACCCATGTCAGTACTATATTTTACCAATTTGGGATACTCTAATATATAATATTATTGCAGATGGGTCCAAAACAAAATCTAATGGGTAACATATATAGAAGGATAAGTCCTGATTCTTGTACCTCAGGCAGTCCTACACAAGAGCTTGAATTACTGAGTGGAACTGGCCTTAGCATATAATTTCATTGAGAAAATCAGTTTCAGATACTCCTATCTGATTTTTTGCTTTCCCCTAAGATTAGAACAAGATCCTGTCATGTTCAGTTGGCATTCTAACAACGAATTATATGCAGGTAATGGAACAATTTTTTGGTCTGGTTAACACTTTCTTACGGAATCATCAGGATACATGGAAAAGAAGATTGGGAGTACGTACATATAAGGTACCTATCCTCTTTTCTCCTCTTGTTTAACAAAGGTTATATAACACTTTATGTTGATTTGATTGAAAGGACAATCTGCTTGCTTGTCTTGTGGACAACATTTTGGTATAAATTAGGTGTTGTTCCTACTGGAACTTTTAGGAACCTTTTGTACATCATTGAATCTAACAACTTGTTTTTTGGAAATTCAATTAGTAAGAATGCTTGCACACTTTTTTATCATAATGTCTTCTCTGAATTAATCTTTACCAAGTAATGCATATAAATTACTGTTAACCTGTTTGTCCTTGGACTGTTCATGCATTGGTATCATGATTTTCCTCCCCAAAAATCCTTGTGCTTATCTATGATTTTCTCAGTCTACCATATAAATATTTTTCATTAGTACTGCAAATATTACAAAATGTTTCACATTTCTACTGATGAAATTGCTGTATTTCTTATTCTCTTTGCTGATGATGACATGATTATTCTGTATTATATTTGTTCAATCTTCAAAGTCTTCCTTCTGAATGACTTCCCTCTGTTGGGCTTTTGACTTAAATAACTCCCGCTACTGACAAATAATATCTATCAGTAGTTTTCATTTTATGACATCCTGATATAAATTGTCAGAACCATGTTTAAACAAGCTTAGATTCATTTTATTGGACTGAAACAATCCTTTACAAATGAATTCAATGGTATTTTAATATGGTCTTTACAAAATTAATGCCATGATGTGTGTACAAGAAATATAGCTCTTTTTTTTTTTTTTTTTTTTTTGGAATGTTTATAACTACAAATTGAATAAATCAATTTTGCTAATGAAATAGGTGGTTCCTTTTACTCCAAGTGCTGGTGTTCTTGAATGGGTTGATGGCACTCTTCCTCTTGGAGAATATCTTATTGGAAGGTACTATTGACTGTACTACAGAATTATCTTGGATCTTAAAAAGGCTCATATAATATTCTCATCTAATGTTTTCAAATCTCAGCACCAGAAATGGAGGTGCCCATGGTCGTTATGGAATGGGAGACTGGACATTCATGAAATGTCGTGAACACATGTCAAATGCAAGTATTATTTGTGTTTTTCATCCTCATAATCATCATACTAATTATAAGAATATCATCCAAGAAAATTTTTTGAGGATAAAACTTAGAAGGCATACCGAGCATTGAAAAATAGTTGATTTTTTCTTTAATAAATTTGTTATCATTTAACTTCAGATAACTCTTATGCTATTATTTTTCTTTCTGTCATTGATAGGAGAAAGACAAGTGCAAAGCATTTCATCAAGTTTGTGAGAATTTCAGGTTATTAATATTCATTTTTGGAGTAGAGAACTCCTAAATTTGAAAACAGAAAAAGAACCAAAAAGAAAATTAATATACTTTCTTAGCCTTTTAACTTAATTGACCTTTCTGCAGGCCTGTCATGCATTACTTTTTCCTGGAGAGGTTCTTACAACCGGCTGACTGGTTTGAGAAAAGACTCGCTTACACACGAAGTGTTGCAGCTAGTTCAATGGTAGGTGATTCCGCTCATTTTGTGATAGGATAAAAAATGCATTGTGGTACAAGCAGAGATACGGAGCTGGACCAGGTGTGCATGAAAGCAAAAAGCAAAAAAAGGCCTTTGAAGGGACAGAAGTTATGAAGACATATGTGGTTGAACGTTTGAAATCTTTGGCATTGACCTGGATCTATTATTAATTCAACCAAACCCTAATGAAACATTTTTTTTGTTAATTTTGTGGGAACGATTTTTTCTTTTTGGAAAGAATTTAAATTTCATTTTCCAGATTTTTTGACTTATTAATCACTTAATTACATTTCCATGGTCAAATTTAGAAACGCTGAAACCTTCCATTTATGCACTTCAGGTGGGTTATATTGTTGGCCTCGGAGATCGACATTCAATGAACATCTTGATTGATCAAGTCACCGCAGAAGTTGTTCACATAGATCTTGGTGTTGCCTTTGAACAAGGCTTGATGCTCAAGACACCAGAGCGGGTATGTTTTACTTCTGCTGTTTGCTTTCCGTTTTGTTCTGTGCTTATATCAGCCATTTTGTAATCTAGTTCTCATCTTCCTGGCTTCCTTCTATTTGTTTATTTATTTATTTTATATTTGTAGGTCCCATTCAGGCTGACTAGGGATATTATTGACGGCATGGGTGTTACTGGAGTAGAAGGTGTTTTCAGAAGATGTTGTGAGAAAACTGTGTCTGTTATGCGGACAAATAAAGAAGCTTTGCTGACCATCATTGAAGTACAACACTTGCCTCCATGTGTTGCTATAATATATAATTTTTTTTTCTAATTACTGTTAACTTAAAAAATTCTCTACAGGTTTTTATACATGATCCCTTGTATAAATGGGCCTTATCCCCCTTGAAGGCTTTGCAGCGTCAGAAGGTAATTTAACAGTATTAAACTTGATAATATAATTATATGAATTTGCAATATGAACATCAAAGTAGATAAATTTTATAATACCTCGTGATTTTCCGGTTGGCTTCATTTGCACTTCATTGTGCTTGACCGGAACCCTCTTATTTGGTTTTTCAATTTAATTTGGTTCCAGCAGAATACACAAATATCTGAAATATAATATTACTGATACTGGACCTTGATAGGAATTGGATGATGACCTGGAGCCAAGCTTGGAGGGCACAGAAGGTGAACATGAAGGAAACAAGGATGCTACACGTGCACTAATGCGTGTCAAGCAAAAGCTAGATGGATATGAAGGTGGTGAAATGAGGAGTGTACATGGGCAGGTAATTCTCTACTGTGTAAGTAGAATTCCGTGCAAAGTCTTTCATTGTCTGTCCACCTGGGAAAATCTCAAAGAAACTAGGTCGTAAGTTGAGAGGATGACCTGGTAGGGTATCCAATTAATGGAAAATACTTTGAAATTTGGTAAAACACCAACATATCATTATTCCCTTAAATATTTAAAAGTGAAATTTTGGGTCAGGAAATAATGTGACCTGGTTAAAGAATCATGTGCTCAAGTTCATTCACGCTTGTTCGAATGGAAATAACATAATTACTTTCGTTGTAGGTACAACAACTTATACAAGATGCCATCAATCCAGAGCGCTTATGTCTAATGTTTCCTGGATGGGGAGCATGGTTGTGATACAATTAAACAACTTATGCACTGACAACATCTAGTCATCTTGTACAGGCGGACCTGCTTTTTTTTTTTGTTTCTTTTTTTTAAAGCCATATAATGGTGTTCTGCGTTATGAGTGTTTTATAATGTATTTGTGGCAACTCTATCTTGAAGGATAAGCTGTAAAGAACAGAAGAATTGATACTATTTAATAATTAAATTAATTTTGAGGGAAAAAAAAAAAGCAGTGCTTGCCAAAGTATTTCGGATTTGTCAATGGTAAGCGTTACTTACTTTTAAGGGTACATCCATGACGGTTTTTGGAAAAAGACACCAGGAAAAGACGGGATTGTATTGAAGGCGTAGCTTGTCCAGAACTACCTGATGTCGCTTCCTTGCTTCGAAATTTTTTTGTAGAGAATTGGTTAACCATGGCAATTCCTGGTGTATGACAGTATGAATTTTAGTACTTTAATATGATCGATGTGCCAGGGCGATTGGTTTGCATGCATGTGCAAAGAGATTTTTAGAAAATTTGCTTATTATTGTTTATCTTTTTGTTATATTGTTATTTTTTCTGGTTTATCTTTCCTTGTTTAGTGGAAGAAATTATCCTGCTGCCCTGTGCCCTACATGTTAGAATCTATATATTGGAAGCTAGCAGTCAGATTGAAACAAATGAATTTGACAAAATTTTGTGAAATTCATTTGTAATTCTAATTTTTGCATTTAAATTGAAAACAATTGTCATTTCAATTGTATGATTTTAATTACATAGAATAAAGCATAACTAGATTAAATTTTACGAAAATAGGTGGAATTTTGTGAAATTTGCAAATGAATTTTAACAAAAATATTTTTTTGACAAAAATATCCCTCAACACAAGAACTTCTTTATCTTTTTATGTACAACACTTTATTTCTTTTTTCTCTTATCTCTCATGGTTGAAAGTTCAGTAAATTTAGATTTTTATATACAACACTCTGTTTCGGTTCTCTCCTATTTCTCATGATTGAAAGTTTAGTAAATTTTGATTTCAAATCTCATTTAGACCTTGATTCTGTGTCAAATTTGTTATGGGTATTGTATTAATTCATAATTATGTAATTTGTTGTATGAATTGTATAATTTTGTAGGTGATTAAGATTTGATTGATTGTTATTATATTATCGTTATTGCTTTGAATTTTGTTATGTTATATATTGCTATAATTTTGAAAATTTTAGCTTTCACATGATTGTACATACCATTCAAGACTTTATTTGTTGTGTGATTTTGTATACATGACAATTGGTTTTGAAGATTTAGTCATTTATATTAGTTTATTGATGACTTATTGATAAAATATTCATACTTATATTTTCGGGATTCCTTTACTTTTTTTGTATGTCAAATTTAATTGTTAATTTGTTCTTATTTATAAAACTATTTTATTGATATTTATATTGTTTGAAAAATTTAGGAAGCATGAGAGACATTCAAATAAATGCAATTGCAACTTTTAGTGCATATGTTGGATATTGGTATTTCTGTTACGTCTTTGTCACTAATATTGAGAGACCATTATCAGGCTCTAATAGTAATACTAGGGATAATGTTAGACAAGTATTAATGAATTAAATAGAAACTAATAACAATTCTAGTAAATATATTGCTAATGAGGCCACAAGCATTTAGAGTTTTAGTTATCATCTTAAAACTAGAAAAAATTGTTCAAGGATATTAGTTATAGCTACACTAGGGAGCAGGATGCAAAATTTTTATACATTTTGGCCCATAATAAGAAAATCGCATTATAAATTTTTTCTTTCGTCGATGTAAAGAGACGTCATTTTAACCAAGTTTTTAAGAGGATTATATCATTGGAAGATGATTTTTTTTTGTAGGATATGATGGTTCTACTATTCTTCAATAGATTTTAAATGGTAGAGGAAGATTTTATCTATACTTTCAGGTTAGAGAGCTTAGGAGTATAACATTTGCTTTTATTATATATATATATATATTCATTAAAATTCTTATTATTTTAGTTGGATTGTAAAGAATTGCATTGATGCTATTGATGGAACACATTCGTAAGTAATAAAGTTCCAAAAGAAGATATATCAACAGAGGAAGGAAAGGAAAGGAAAGGAAAGGAATATCCATATTAAGCATACTAGCAGCATGCACCTTTGATTTTAAATTCACGTATGTATTGTCTGGTTAGGAAGGCTGAGGTTCAGTCTCAAGGTAATTATGATAAAATTAATAGTCTCGGTTTTAATTGAGTGGTTAGTGAAAATTTATTTTTTAATTTCTGCGTGGGTAAATTTTATTTAGTTGATGTTGGTTATCCATTAAGATCTGGTTTCATTACCCCATATCGAAATTCCCAATACCATTTGAAAGAGAACTCACATTGCTCTTCTGAAAATGCACGAGAATTATTCAACCTTCGGCACGCATCTTTACAAATTGCTATAGAAAGAGCTTTTAGGGTACTTAAGAAGAGATTTCCAATCACAGCTAGTGGAACAGAAGCACATTATAATGTTGATACCAGATCTGAAATTGTGCTTGCTTGTTGCATTTTACATAACTTTATTATGATGTATGATCCAGATGAAGATAATGAGTTGATGGAATATCCAATTGAATTTCAAGACATTGGACAAATGGCTGGAGATGGAGATGCAGATGCTTGACAAAGAGAGCAAATAGGGGATAACATAGCTTCACGTATGTGGCTTGATTATGTGTCTCGATCCAAAATATGTGTGATTATTTATTTGTTTATTTAAATTCTGAATTTGAGAACATGCATTTTGTTGTTTTCTGATTTGATTGATTTGAGAACATATATTGTGCTTTAGACATTTGAGAATGTTTTTGTTTTTGTTTTTTCTTTTCTTGAGTGATTTTTCTTGTATTTTATATTTTAACCATTTATTGAATGTGCTTTCAATAAATGTTGGTAAATTTAATATTGATCATTATAAGTAGATGGACTCACAATTGGAAGATGAAGTAAATCTTGTTAACAACTCCACTGGAAAAACTGAGTGGTATTTCAAGTGGCCAAGAGAGATGGACACTCCTCGATTTTTTGAAAGAAGAAAAAGCCCAAGGGAATAAAGATGAGAAAAATTTTAACAAGAAAAGCCTGGAATATGGTTATCATTTGTCTTAACACAAAGCTTCAAAAGTTGGGAAAAATAATGATAAGACAAAAAAAAAAAACTATTCAAAAACAAATGCACTTAGTTGTTGCACTATTGCATAAAAAAATAGATTTGGATAGAATGATACGACGAAAAAGACTGAAGTTGCTCCAAGTATTTGGGAAAGTGTATTCAAGTATTTTACTCTTTCATTAATATATATATATATATAACTCTTTTAATATATCATTAATTAGACTATGAATTTCTTAATATAGGTTAAATCTAATTATAAGTTGGTATGTGACAAAGAGCTCTATTTGAAAAAGATAGAGTAAACAACGATGGTGTTCAAAATACAAAACAAAAAGTGATACAAAGCCATTAGACAATCTGCTCTAAGAACTCGACCAATATGAACCCTAACCCATGGTCTTGAAGAAAGGTTTAAATCAAATTCTAATTTTAGACAAAAACTCATATGAATCTAGACTCAATCCTTATAAGAAAGACAAATCTAAACTTACATAGAAAGGGAGATGTCACAATATTGTCTAAAAATAGATTGATAAGCCAGATAAATTTCATTGACCACAAATTAGAAGTTTGATAAGAATATATGGTCATTCACCACAATCTTACTAAGAATACGACTTCTTAACTAAATCAGAAAAAATAAAACTTAATCTGAATTGGGAATTATAAGATTAATCCAACTAAGATGGGAATTTATAATAACAATCTAAAACAAAATAAGACAAAAATCTAAAAATAATAAAAATCACATGAGTAAATAGATTGCGTTTATATACTTAAAGGTTTAGCTCGATTACAAATAAGGTCCAAAAGACCTATTCCCACCCAAGGTTTCACTCAAATACAAATTCTCTCCCTCTAACTTTTTAAAACCCAAATACCCACATTTCACCTACTTTTCATCCAATTTTATCAACACATTTTATAAAATGACTAAATTACCCTTATTAAAATAAAAATGTATAATAATATTATAAATAATATTTAAATATAAATATATTAAAAATTAAAAAAATTAAAAATATTATAAAAATTTGAAAAATATTTAAATTTTAAAAAATAAAAAAAATAGTCACTGTTGTTGATAAATTAAATCAGGTGGCCAAAAACGGTCACTTGGTTGTTGGTGCAGTCAGATTTAGTCACTTTCATCAGTAACCATGTTCAGAAACGACTGATGAGGCCAAAAGTAGCCTTTTTCAATCATTTTTGGCTACCTTTACTAGTGAAGGAGGCCATAAAATAAGAGACGGCTGATCTGATCACCTCCACCTAGCCACCCCTTGACAATTTCAATATCGAGAGCTACCACTGTCGTTGCTTTTAATTTTTTAATTTTTTAGAAATTTTAAAATTTTAAAATTTTTTTATATTTTTTAACATCTTTTGATATTTAGATAATATTTTATTTTTTTAAAAAAATTATTTTGTTATTTTATAAATTGTATTAATAAAATTATCAAAATACCCTTTTAATTATGAAAATGTTACTATTGAGCGTTAAATTTAATCGTTGACTCTAGTCAATGGGTAAATGTTTGAGTTTTTAAAACTTAGAAGGTGGGAATTTGTCTTTAAATAAAACTTTAGGTGGGAATATGTCCTTTGGCCTTACAAAAAAGATTGAAACTAAAATAAACTAAAGTCCAAGTTTTTTGCCACAACTTCAATGCCAATTGTAGCTATGTTATAGGCCCAACTATGTCTTGGTCTCTTCATAAGACATAGCCCTTAATATGTAGACAAATCTGAGCTTTCAAATCACTTAATTTGGACATTTGAAGATGAAGGTATGAGCCAAAAACTATGACTAGTTCAGTTATGCACTACTGGAATTCGTTTAAACTTTTCTCTTGATTTCAAACCTCTAGACAGCTAATTCGGGTCTAGCACTCCTTATGACAATTGTAGACCTTTATCTCATCTCTCCAACAAGCTAAATATAATCCCAAACCAAGGTGAAGAACTCTAGATATATCTAGATTAATAAATTGTGTCAAATATGAAATCCTACTCCAATCGAGATCATATCAAAAAGTCTATAAGTGACAAGCAGAGGAAGATTTGAGTTTTAATAATTCTGATGAACATTGAAATTTTTTTTCAAATAAATCATTTTCCTAACTTCAATACACCTTCACCAGTTGTTCAGTCTTCACTAATAACTCAAGACAATAAGACAATTAACAACACTTTCTAAAGGATCCAAAAGGGAAAAAATCCAATGTAATTGCTAATGAGATAATGGAGGTGACTGCATCAATGGAAGAGATTGCAAGAGCTATTACAAATAGTAGCTAATGCATTTATTCAATAATTGAAATTACCATATAGTTGAAAAAGTGGGGATTGGATAAGTGAGAAGGTGTGAAGGCACTAGACTCCTTAAAGGATAATGAACATTTATGTCATGTAGTGGCCCCCGCCACAGACTTACTGTGCGCAGCTGTTAAAATATATATATATATATATATATATAATATTATACTAAAAATGTGCCAGTGACAAAGACCCTTATAAGGAAAAAGGGAACTCACTGCTGTTCAAAATACTTTAAAAATTTGTATATGGAGGCGTAAAATACAAATACTGTATTAAAATATGAAATAACAACTTTTTTCGAAATTCTTAGGCTACTCATGTATCAAATGTGTCATACAACAGTGCATGCTATAGTATAATACACACACATAAATACATGAGAAAATATCATCAAAGCATGCGAGCCAAAACATGTTGTTAGCTGTCGAGCCATGTCCCCATAACCTCACAACTGCATTGCCACATCTCAGTCCCCAACTCACTGACCTACAAAAGAGAAAGGAAAGGAAAAGGGTGAGTGACAAAATCACTCAGTAAGTATTTCTTATCTTTCACACAGACAAGTCATCGAGCACAAGCTGATCTCAGATCAGACCTCGAGTTCTCTGCTTACTGTTTTCATATCATTTTATTATACTTGTTTTACAGTAGCTTATTCATTCTTTTGTTATTCTCTTATTTCTTTACTTTCTTAAATCCTTGATTTTAGAAGTTTCATCTGTTTTATGCTTTGTATTTTGCTTTTATCGCATCTATTTCTCATGAATGTTGTATATGACATGATATGCATGCTCTGATGTCATGTAAATCTCATCAGTTATAAAACTGGTCGCTTGGGCTGATTTTCTGAAAACTCATTCTTTTCTGAAATTTCTTTCTAATAAAAATTATGATCCAAAGATCTTGTATATATACATATAGTATAATTGAAAATAATATCAGAAAGTACTGTATCTGAAAATATCTTTGTTATGCTGGCCAGACTGATGAATACAGGGATTCGACATCTTAACCGTGTGAGCTCAAACCTATGATAAAACTACTCGTACACGATCATGTCCTCTCTAGCGAACCATGGTTCCCTTTCTAGTGGACGTGCGAACTCACAGGTGCCCCCTCGTATCCACCCCTAACTGATGTCTGGAATATCGTATACATATACTTTTTAAAATATACTCTTAGATCCTTAGATCCCTTTTTGAAAATATCTCATGTGGCATGTCGTGCTCAATGCTTATCAATCATGCATGATATGTTGTTATCTCATGTTATTCTTATGTTTCTCAAGCTTAGAATTCGCTTATGATTGCTTAGGTTCGCTTATCTTAGCTTAAATATGCTTTAGAATTTTCTTCTCTGTTTTTCTCAAGACACACGAGCGTGCTATGCTTGGCACACGGACGTGTGTGAAGGCACACGGGGTCGTGCTCAAGCCGTGCCCTTGGTCATGCAAGCTTCTGAAAAATTATTTACAAAACTTTGGCTGGTCATACGGGCATGTGGTGTAAATACACAGGCGTGCATAAACTAGCACATGGGCGTGTATCAAACTGCACGGGCCTGTAACTGCCTTAACATCATCCCATGTCTTGCCTACATGGGCGTGTGGAATTGGGATTAGACACACAGGTGTATGTACTTAGGTACACGGGTGTGTGTCTGGATTTTTATACTCACACGGGTAGCATGCAAGGTCGTATTTCATGTAGAATTGAGGCCACACGGGCATGCATCCTCAGGTACACGGGCTTGTGCTCAACCTAGATTCTGTAGAAAGCATCTGAAAACCTAAAAAATCTCACTCAAACATATCCAAATCTCATATATTCTTCAATCAAACATAAACACAACATATACACATGCCAATAAATCTTCTCATCTTTTTCAATCATCATAAAACATGCTCAAACTCATACATTTCTCATAAGAATCATACCCAAGCACATAAATATCATACATTTCATTATCATCTCATAAATCATTATTTCAAGCATCACATTATCATTGAATCATGCTGGAAAATATCCACATTACACAACAATCGTCCAAGAAGCTCAAAAATCAGAAAAGTATGCTGGAAACCTAAGTGAAAGAGGTAATCTTACCTCTAGTCATGGCATCTGAATCTCTCTCTCTAGCTACTTCTGGATCTCTAATTAGAATAATGACTACTGGTTGGACGGATTTTTGCCTAGGGTTTGTTGAAAACGAAGGATAGGAAAAGTTGAAGGAAATAAATTGGTGAAATACGTGAAACTAAAGCATTTATCGCACCTCTCTCCTAGCACACAAGCGTGTGTCCGAGACACACGGGCATGTGTCCGAGACACACGGGCATGTGTCCTAGACATACGAGCGTGTGCTCCTCAAAAATCTGAAATCTTTCTCTCCTCGTGCCATACATGGAATATTCTTCCCAGAGTATCCATGTATAAGCCACGAAAGGACTCTTCTACCCTCAAACCCTTTCAAAACTATTTTCTATCCGAAAATCTCTCTTTTACCCTTAGTCTCAGAGCCTATAATGATAATTCTACCCCTGGGCTATTATAATCTCTCTCTCTAATAAAAATTTCATCCCCGAAATTACCTAAACAACTTTGGGAACCTATCCTCATCCCAGACTCAATCTCTCAAGTGGCTTCATCAACTCTCTAAATCCTCCATAACACCTTAACCAATAGGATCTCTCTATTCCTAAGGGACTTCACTTTATAATCTAGTATTTGAATAGGTGTCTCCTGATAACTAAGATCATCTGTCAGCTCTAAATCCTCAATCTGAAGCACATGAGAAGAATCTCCTACATACTTCCTCAACTGAGACACATGAAACACATTATAAACTTTGTCCATTCTTACTGGTAAGACCAATCTGTAGGTAACTCTGCCAACTCTCTCCAGAATCTGATACGGACCAATGAATCTGGAAGCTAACTTGTCTTTCTTACCAAATCTCAGAACTTGTATGTAAGGAGCAACTCTTGAGAAAACATGATCTCTAATCTCAAACTCTATCTCCCTATGCCTCGAATTTATATAACTCTTCTGACTATCCTGGGCCTGTTTAATCCTCTGTCTGATTACTCTGATCTACTCAATCATCATCTGAGTCATCTCTAGACCTACTATCTCTAGTGAATCTCTCTCACTAATCTCATCCCAATACAGTGGCGATCGATATTTCTTACTATAAAAAGCTTCAAATAGTACCATCTGAATGGTGAATTGATAACTATTGTTGTAGGAAAACTCTATCAATGACAATAACTCAGCCCAACTAGTCTAAAAATCTCTACAACAGGCTTTCAACATATCCTCTAAAATCTGATTGACTCTCTCAATCTGACCATCTATCTGTGGGTGATACGCTGAACTGAAATGAAGTCTAGTTCCTAAAGCTCTCTATAAACTGTTATAAAAGACTGATAAAAATCTCGAATCTCTGTTTGATATTATATCTCTGGGAACTCCATGAAGCCTGACTATCCCTCTGACATACAGATGACCAACTGGTCAGTACTCATACCATCTCTAATTGATAAGAAATGTGTAAACTTACTTAATCGATCAACTATAACTCAAATACTATTATAATCTCTCTGTACTCTAGAGAGTTTTGATATGAAATCTATCGAAACACTCTCCCATTTTTACTCGGGAATCCTCAAAGGTTGTAACAAATCGGACAGTCTCTGATACTCTGTCTTGACCTGTTGACAAGTCAAACACTTGGTTATATACTCTGCAATATCTTTCCTCATACAAGACCACTAAAAAGATCTCTTAAGATAAGAGATTTACATGCCAAGGAATGGGAAAAAAAGTACAGGAATACTTACCTAGAATTGCTAATGGTTTCTATCTCTCTAACTTTGATTGAATTTTGGCTAGATTAGCTACTAGAAGCTAGCTTCTCTCTCAAAATTGGCTAGGGTTAGTAAGGAGGAAAGGGAGAAGGAGGAGAAATGGGAAAAATCTCCCTTGAAATAAGAAAAAGTCGTTATATATATATATATATATATATATATACAGGCATGTATGGGCGTGCAACAAGCAACTAACAAATGTGCATGCTGGCAAAGACGCATGGTTATGCTCTTAACCCAACTCATATATAAAACCTATAAAAAAACAATTTTATCCCCATAATAAATATATATATACAAGCATACACGAGCGTGCAACAAGCAACACACAGACATGCATGATAGCAAAGACGCACAGTCATGCTCCTAACCTAAATCATATATAAAACCTATAAAAAGACAATTTTATCCCCATAACTCACTAAGGCTAATCTTTAGCTATAAAATCTCTTTTCTAACCCTGACCTAAGGCCTAAAAAGACCATTCTAATCTCAGGATATTACACATTGTGTATTTTGATTTATGAAAAGAATATGTTAAAATATCTAACCAATTTTTGCGTGAAATGATCATAACAAGCAAGACCAAAGGGTTTTGTTTTTACATAATTTGCTTGGCATACCATCATGTGTGACTAGGTCACATGACCATGTGTGTCTTATAAAGAGAACATACGACTTGGTTAAATCATGCGAGACATACGTGCATGAAGAAGCAATGACACACAACCGTGTGTCTAAATATATGAATGCACTGTCAAAGTCTCCCATACAAGTCCAATCATGCTAAAAGTAAAAGTCGTTACCTGGACACATGTCCATGCAATGACAACACATGTCTGTGCAAGTCTAGAAATCATGATCGTGTGGTATTCGTATAGGTGTCGTACAAAAGATCGTGCAAGCTTTTGGATTTGAAGACATGAAGACACACGATCATGTATGTGTGGAGCAAACACCCATAAAATAGAAAAATTTTATTATTGGCCTGCATGCATCAATGAGAGAATGACAACGTAAATAAAAGACGTGATTGTGCATTTGCTCTAAACTTTCCCAATGACTCTCAAATCAGTTCCAATGACTATCTCTTCCCATCTTCTATAAATTGAAGATGATTTGAAAACTCAAGGGTTAGAGAATTAGGCTAATACTTTTATCTTTCATTCTCTAATTATTCTCCACTATTTTCTTTACACTAGAAATATATTGTAAATCATTTGAGATAGTTTAACTTTGTATCTGCTTATTAAAAGACAATTTCATTTTCTGTAATTTTCATACACCCTTGGATACAATTTTATGAAACTAGTGTTGAGGTGGAATCCTTAGAAAAACTACGTTAAAGCTACAATCCCTTATGATTAAAATTAGTATATAAGGGTGAAATTTTTTGAACAAAAAACTATTGTATCTTTGCATTATTTATTAATGCCTAGTAGAAAATGGATTTGAACGAGACAAAGATAAGGCCAACAACTAATTATAAGGGCATTTAGTTAAGATAATCTATATTTTATTATTGAAATAATTTTATTTGATTTGTTAGATGACAAAAGATTTTAGTAATTCTCAATTTTATTATAATTTTATTCCTATTTATTAAAATTTTAACATAAAAATACCCTTGTTTTCAATTAAATAACAATATGGAGAATATTTTAAATATCATATATATTGACAATAAAATAACAACTTAAAAAAATAATTTATTTAATTAATTTCATAATTTGATAACATGAAAAGTTGTAATATATTTAGATGGATTAGAAATATACAAAATAAATACTTTAATATGAAGTATGTTAGTTTAACAAAAAAACAATATTAATTTTAAGAGTGTTAATAAAAAATAATATTTGTCAATCAAACACAAAAATTATTTAAAATTATAATAATAATAATTTATATACAATAATTTTTTAGATAATAACGAGATAATATTTTATTTTTATTAAGAAAAAATTATCCAAACCAAAAGCATGTTTTAGGATTTAAATTGTAAAAGACCAGTTCTGTGGATTCCGTTTCTTGTGTACTATGGTAAGGCGCCAAACCATATTATCATTGCCTGCGTCCTACGCAATACGCAGTCGTTTTTATCCTGATACAACTTTCGCCGCCTCCTTATGGCCGAATTGACAGGCCATAACCGCCAGCGCTGAACCGACAAAAAAAGCCCATAACCCGATATTAAGAAATCTTAACATGGTCAGTACGTAACGCCTCTTTTTTTGGTAAGCAAATACGTTTCTCCTTCGCCAAGTTTCACTCCTCATTCAAATTCTTGTCAAGGTTTCTTCATTCCTTATTCATTACGGTAACACTTTTCACAGGCTTCTGATTTCTAATCAAATTCTCAGGTTCTTATCTACACAGATTTCTTGCTTTTGAATATCTCCTTATATTATAGTTTGTTTTCTTTATTTCTCTTTTGGTTTATAATCTCTCCCAAGTTTAAATGGAAATTTCCCGTGATGGTAGCGTTTTAGCCTCTAACAATTTAACAATACACACATTAGATAACCAGCAAACATATACAAGAAATTCAGATTTAGAAAATACACATGATGACGATGATGGTGATTCAACCATTTCTGATCGTGAAAGTTCCAATTCTGGCCCCACTTTTGATCCACGTCCATCACTGGGTGAGGGTTTGATTAGCTTGCATGAAGGGGACAAAGTTTTTGACCTTATAAAACGAAGATTGATTTCGGGTTTAGGTGCGCTTGGTAGACGAGCTGAGTTTGTGGGCATTCAAAGAAACTCGTTTCCTGGGGTTATAGGACAAGCTAGAATCCAATCTTTTCAGATTTTCGCCAAAGCATTGGCTAGAAAATGTGGGGGCGATGCAAATGTGAAATATGCTTGGTATTCTAGTACAAAAGAAGAGATTTGCAAGATTATACAGCTTGGTTTTGGTTTTTATAACAAGCCTGCTAACAATGGATTGTATGGCTGCGGCGTCTATCTCTGTCCCGATGTTTCACCTATAGAATGGTAAATAATTGTTTTATTATTATTATTATTATTATTATTATTATTATTTTGTAAGAATATTGTTTATTGTGTTTGCTAATTGTGGTTTCTTTGGTTTGCAGTGTGAAGAACTGTGTTGTTGATAAAGATGGACTACGATATATGTTGTTGTGCCGCGTTCTGTTGGGCAAGGTAGAGGTTGTGCACCCTGGTTCTGATCAGTGTCATCCGAGTTCAACGGAGTTTGATTCTGGTGTGGACAACTTAGAGGCTCCAAAGAGGTATATTGTATGGAGCAGCAACATGAACACTCATATCTTGCCAGAGTACATCATAAGTATGGAGGCTCCCTCTTCCTTGAAGGGTAAGTTACTCATTTTTTTTCTTTTTGTTTTTGAGGAAGAACTTTTAATATGAGCTTGTTTTAATATTTTTTTTTATTACTCTTTATTTGTTGTCTAATTGTGTAGGTTTTGGGAGATTTCATGAATCAATGAGAATGCCAACTTCACCTTGGATGCCATTTGCAATTCTAATTTCTGCATTGTCAAAGTTTTTGCCTTCACCCACTATTGCTTTGATCAGCAAATACCATAGAGATCATAGAGTAAGTGCTTCACCATTGTTGGGGTGTTGTTTTTTTTTTTTTTTTTTTTTTGGGTTGTATGGATTGAGCTTTGCTTATTTTACATTTTATTTTCTTTTTTCAGCCTTTTGATCCGTGCTTGAACTTTTTGTTTTCCAGGAAAATAAGATATCACGGCGTGAACTCATACAAAAAATGAGGCAGATTGTTGGAGATCAGTTGTTGATTGCTGTCATCAAATCCTATCTGGCTAAGGTACTAATATAAAAATTATATCTGTTGTGCTTAGTATTGTGGAGAATTGTACATGTGATGATTATGAAAATGGTGTCAAAATACATAAGTAACAGAGTTGGCATTAAATCATTGTTTTATAAATGGTATGTTGATTCCTGTTAATTGGTCTTACAAGTAGGAAGTGATCAAGACGCAATCACTTATCTTATTTTAGGAACCAGCATCTAGCTCAAAACTTTGTTCTTGCGTAGGGATCAGGATTGTGGTTATGACATCTGATTTCTCATTCATTTGTTGTTGTCAAAGAATCTGCGTAAAGTAATTTTTCAGATGCCATAGTTGTTGTAATCCTGAATGAATCAGCTATTTTTAGTTTTTATTTGCTGGATCAAGTTATAAACATGTCTGTGGATTGAAATTCTATTTTTCCATAGAGTTCCTCAGCAGTTCATTTACTCTTAAATTTACCCTGTTAAAATTTTGAGGTGGAGTAGTTGAGTTCATAGTTAAAATCAAATCAATATAGTCAATGAAACATGTGTCTGTTTAGGACAGAAAAATTTGTGGAGCAGATATTCTCCTATATATCTGCGTCAAAACCCAGGTGTAATTGCTAGAAGCAAGACTTTATTGATGGTTTGTAATTGCCAAGTTATGCAGAATCCTGATCTGTTTAAAAATTCAGATCTTCCGCTTGTGTTATTAGCTGTATCATATATGCTGTGATGGGCGTGATGCTCAAGGTGGTTTCTGGCATATGAACTGGGATGTGCTAGTGGAATAAAATCTAGATCTGATGAGGCACAACAAGAAGGAAGAAAGATGGTTTTAGCCAACTATTTGATTTGTATTTTAGGCCATAATTTAATATTTCTTCCTTTTAGTGGAATCATATCACTGCAAAATTATTTCATTATTGAAAACACATAACCCCTTGGCAGCAACTCGATCATATGCAGTTACCAAAAAAAAAAAAAAACACACTTGATCATAATATGCGCCACTGTATTGCATAGCAATTATACTTGATTCATAAAAACCATGTTTGCATCTAGTTAAATATCTTTCTGATTGAATATGTTGGTTATTTTCAGTCTAATTCATCATTCATTTAAATTTTGACCTTTCTGGATCTGCCGAAGTTATGTATTAGTATATGTTGTCAAAGAATCATATGCTTTTTTCTCCAGAAACTCTGAATACGGGCTGTGGAGTTTGACGAACACTGGCTAAGTGGAACCGAGAACTTTTGCTCTGAAATAATCAGAATGCTTGGCATTTAGTCAATCACAGTTGACGTCAGGAAGAAGCATGTGATATTGTATCAGCTAACAGAACTGCAACAGATCAAGTGATGTAGTTTCTTTAATCAATACAATTTTAGTAAATTTTTTTTCAACAGTTGTCTAATATCATATCATGAATAGGAAAAATAGTTGTTTATACAGCACCAAGAGGAAGTTGTTGTATTGTATTAGACCAAGTCCGTTGCCAATATTCAATATATCATGACTAAACTATTCTTTCATTAGGATAAGTTTCAGGTTTGGTTTTCATTAGCCCCATTCTGAAATATTGATTTGATCTGTTTAACTTCTGCATTGCATGGGTTGTGTGTTTTCATTTCACCCTAGAGAAAGCCCAATATTGCTTCATATAAAATAATAATCAAGACCGCTATTGATTTTCTCTCATATTTTAAGCCGCCACAGCTGAGACTTGGCGCATACTTCATACCTGGCCATCCAAAAAATGGCAATATAAAAAGACTAGCGTAAATACTAACCAAAACAGAAAAGACGGGAAATATGAATGTGTTTCTTTTGAACGATCGGCGCTAATAAAACACTTTTTAGTGTAGAGAATCATGAAAACAGCATATTTTCTAGAAAACAATCCCTTGATTTTTAATGTAAAGCCCTAATCCCATGAGATTAACTTCAAGCCTTCGAATAACTTCTTTCTTTCTTTCCATAATTGAGTTTCCTCGAAACCTTATCACAATCATGATTAATTTGGTATGGAATGGGCCCTGCCAACCCAACTACTGAAGTTTATATCTTATTACCATTTACTTACCCAAGAAGAAAATCAAATTCATTTTGTATTTTATCTATAGCCTCTTTATTGACTTTTTTTTATTCTTTTAATTTGCAAGAAAGAGGTGCCCTCTACTTGATGATAAAGTATTTTCAGAACCCAATCAATCTAAAACGTGCTATAAATTATGACTTTCTTGTATAATAATCATGATATGTATATTTATAATATTCTACTACTCGTAATGATAACTCTAAACATGAGGTGATAATTCGATTTGTACTCTCTTTAATTGAAAAGGAGAATTATCCGGTAAAAATAGAGATAAAGATGAAAATGAAAATGATTATAATTTTTATAAATGAAAATTGAAAAAACAGAAATAGATATATCATTAATTTATCTTCTTTCAAGTTATTCTCCTTTCTATCTATCTTTTAAATCTTTTTTGTATAATAAAAACAAAAATATAGATAACTAAAATCCTTATAGTTGGTAATGAGATATATACAAAAATAACTAATATTTTTTATTTGTCTTCTCTCCAACTATTTTTTTTAATTAAATATTGAATTAGTCTTAAAAATTTTGAATTATTATAAATATATTTGGATAATTAATAAATATTTTATTATTTTTTAATAAAAATATAAAAAAATGAAGAGAATTTTTTCTCAAAGATGGAGAGGGCAAGGAATCTCCATATTGGGGAGGAGACGAGAATGGGAAACTATTTTTCCTCGAGAATGGGGATTCCCTATATCTTCTCTATTCGTCCCTTTCTTAGCTCATTGCAATTTCTACTTTGAATCCACTTATATGCTCACAAATAATGAACAACTTTCAATGCAGAAACTGGCAACTAGAGGAAGTAATGAATTTGCATCACACCATCATCAAGATCACTTGAGAAATCATATCTGCATATAATAGTCTTTATAAGAAAAACATTAATTGTTTAGTAGTAACACCAAATTAACATTTATCCATCAGCTTTATCTTCCACAACAACGCTTTCAAATTATAAATAATAATATACTCATATATAACTCTCTCTCTCTCCCAGATTGTTGGATTTTACCAAAGTGTAGTGTCGCACGTTTTCTTTTGCAACTCAATTTCATGCAATTTCTGCGGCTTAGATGGATGTTCAGTTTGAGCCACTGATTTTACTGTCTTTTACTTGGATGATGGATATGTCTTTAATAAATCCTTGAACACACATAAATTTAAATGGCTTCAGAAACTGGGTATTATGTATATAACTGTGGCTGTGGCTGTGGCTGTGAAGTGAAGGTCATTTTCATGAAAGGATAGGAGGATGGCGATTGGTGAAGGCTGGCATGGCAGACAAGAAAATGGTGGGAAACTTATGAGGCGCTTGTATTTCAGAGTGTTAGATAACCAAAATTTCAGACTGTGACAACAGTCCGCCACCACCATTCCCTTACTTGCCATATACTCACCTTCGAAGGTTTCCTATAAAATGGAAGATGATAGAAATGTTAATCCGATTAATTAAAAGCTATTTCTTTTGTCCACACAGATGTGTTTGGAGCAGACAATTTTGTGGGTCCTTTCACTCGTGTAATCTCCAATGGAACCAGCCACAATGAGCCTCATAAGAACCCTTTTCCTCCTGCATGGCTGAGAAAGTAAAGCAATATAAATGAAGAAGAAAGGAACTTGACATGAAAGAGAGGCAGATTCTAGATGATGTAAAAACCTTTTTGTCAAGCACATATGCACCCGCTCTTACTGTTCCAACTATGGACCCAGCTCGTTTTAGGTGTGAAGAAAGATAGCAACTTTCCCTATAGTTACGTAGTACAACTTATAAATTTAATCTAGTCTTCAAAGGTAAACGATCTTTTGTTCACACTACACAAGCCAAACTCTACGCCTACCTTTGCCAAAGCGCATCTTTGGATGTTAATCATGTGATTAATTAATGTTAATTTTGAATTATGAAATGATTTTTCAAGTTCTCCCACTATAAATCTCACCTCTTACCCCGCGCTTTTCTTCATTTCGACCACCTTTATTGTTCTCACAATCAGCTTCTTTCTTTCCTCTTCATTTCATTTGCTTTCAAAAATATAGAAAGCAATGCAGGCAAGCCCCCTTCTTTCTTTGTCTCCAAGCTATCCGAGCTTTAACAGTTACTCTTCAGCCAGTCTTGCAGAGATTTCAGGGAGAGTTGTTGAGGAATTCAGGAAAGAATCGGATTTGGATTCCAGTATTTACGAATGGGAAACTGAGAGTTTGTTTTTAGAAGAAGAGAACAAAACGATACTTTTTGTGACAAGAACCATGAAGATGAAGACGAAGAAGAAGAAGAAAAAGATGAATTTGAGTTCGCTATTGTGTGTGGAAGAGCTGACTCCGCTATCTCGGCTGATGAGATCTTCTTCAGCGGTCAAATAAAGCCAATTTACCCGGTTTTCGATACATATTTATGTAAGGCATCTAACATGCATGTTATCCTATGATAACCAATCAATTTTATAGATTTCATATTCAAAAGTGTATCTCCTGTCATAGTCAATTTCTGCGATCCAAAGACTAGTTACTGCAATTCCTCGCCAAGAAGGTCGTCTTCGTCAATATTGAAATCCAGTGTTTCCAAAATGTGCACTGAAACCTTAGATGAGATGGATTCTGAATTTAATAGATTTTGGATACCAGTTTTCTGTGTTTATGAAAATGCTTGTGTGTCCATCAAATACAAATTGGTGGCCTTTTATACCAATTGTCAAAAGGACAATTATGCCCTTATAAAGTGTTAGACCATTTTACCCTTATGAAAATTATTAAAATTAACCTTAATTTACAAAAAATAATTCTAATATTCTCTCACTTGGTCTTACACTTTATAACATTATTCACTACAACTTTTATGTTAAATAGAAATTAAAATTATGCGAATCACAATAGTAGGTTCTTATTAATCAGGTATTACCTTCTATTCATCACAACACAATTCCTCTTTCTAAATAAACTCAAATGTAAATCCAAACTTTATGAATAAACCTCAAATGTCTATTTCTGGTTTTACATAATGTTTGTCTTTTCAACAAAAAATGTATACAACTCAACGAAAAACAAACCAATAGTCAATTACATAAATATGTAAATTACAATTTATAAACATAAAACATTACGAAGTCCTAAAAGTACAATATGATCTTTGAAAACGTTAGGTGGCATGCCTTTGATCAGAGAATTAACAACCATCTACTTAGTTCGAATGTGTTCTATGAGCACTTCTTTAGCTTTTATGTGCTCTCTGATTGCTAAATACTTAATGTCGATATGTTTGCTTCAACTCCCACTTTTATTGTTTTTAGCAAAGAACACGGCAGTAGAGTTATCACAATACAACTTTATTGGCCTCAAAATGGACTCAACGATTTTCAGTCTAGAAATGAAACTTTGTAACCAAATACCCTATGCAGTAGCCTCAAAACAAGCAACAAACTTAGCTTCCATAGTAGAAGTGGCAACCAAGGATTGTTTTGCACTTCTTCATGAAATGGTTCCCTTGGCTAGTAAAAACACGTAACCGGATGTTGACTTCCGAAAATCAACGCAACCAACGAAGTTTGAGTCTGAATATCCAACAACTTCTAAATTATCAGATCTCTTGTATGTAAGCATTAAATCCTTTGTACCCTGAAGATATTTTATAACTTTCTTTGCAGCTCTCCAGGCCAGAATTACTTTAAAATCTCTCCAACACTCTAACTACAAAAGTAATGTCGGGTCAGGTACAAACCTGAGCATACATCAAACTTCCTACCACCGAAACGTATGGAATGTTTGTCATTTGTTCATTTTCAAAATCAAGCTTTGGACATTGTTCCAAGGTCAATCTGTCACACTTGACAATAGGTGCAACACTTGATGAACAGTCTTTCATCCGAAATCTCTCAAGAACTTTATTGATATAAACTTCCTGAGATAGCCCCAAAACATGACGAGATCTATCCTTATGTATCTTAATGCCAATGACATAAGACGTCTCACCCATATCTTTCATATCAAAGTTTCGATAGAGAAACTGTTTCACCTCATATAACAACTCCAAATCATTGGTTACAAGTAAAATATCATCAACATACAACACAAGGAAGATGATTTTGCTCCCACTAACCTTGTGATATATATATTGATCTATGATGTTTTCAATAAAACCAAATGAAAAAATAACATCATGAAACCTTAAATACCACTGTCGGGAGGCCTGTTTAAGCTCGTATATGGACTTTTTCAACTTGCACACCAAATTCTCACCACTACTCGAATTTCATACATACTTCTTCATGTAGATCCCTGTTCAAAAATGTCATTTTCACATCCATTTGGTGTAAATCAAAATCAAAATGGGTAGTCAATACCATTATGATACGGAAGGAATCTTTATTGGAAACAGGAAAAAAGGTCTCCTTATAATCAATTCCCTCTCTCTAAGTGAGCCCTCTAGTAACGAGACGGGCCTTGTATCGCTCAATATTACTATTGAAATCCATTTTGGTCTTAAAAACCCATTTACAACTTATAGGTTTTTTTCTAATAGATAATTAAACAAGGTCCCAAACTTGATTATGTGCTATTGAATCCATTTCATCTTTCATAATATTATACCATGTAGCATCCCAAGTTAGAAAGCCCTTAGGGAAAGAGTTTCGGGGTTAGAAATCGAATTCAGAGAGAGATTGGGAGTCTAGATAAGTTCAGGGGTGAGTTAGTAAGTTTTCAGAGCTGTGTGGCTTTCGTAGGAATCCTTTCGGAAGGATTCGATCAGGCGAGTGAGCGGGAAATGAATTAAGTTCATTTTCCCTTGTGCACGCCCGTGCATCATTGGTGCACGACCGTGCGTGGCCTAGTATATAAGTGGAGCCGAGAGTTATGTCATTTCTTTTCTCACTCGTTTTCATTTCAGCCGATTTCTCTCTTCCATTTTCAGTTCCTCCCATTCCTAGAGAGGAAATTCAGCAGCCAATACCTCCCAATCCGGCAAGAGAGCAAAGAGATTAGTTGTTTGAGCTTGTTTTCAGAAGCATGGCAAGAGGTAAGTGTTCTTTCACTTCTTCTCGCAAATTCCCAGCATGTTTGATGAGTTTTGATGTCATGGATGAGTTATTTGCATGTTGATGAATGTTGGAATTGCTTATATGGCTTTGCATGTCGATTTTGATGAAGAATTTCCATCCATGAAGCATGCATGTGTTGTATGTGTGCTTTAGTGAGAGAAATGACTTGCTTTCATGGTGAAATGCTTGAGACTTGATGCATGTAAGAGTTGGGGCTTGAATTGTGTTGTTTGTGGTGCTGGGAATGCATATTTGAAGTGTTATTGCAATTGATTGTGAAATGGTATGCGTTTGAGGCAAGTTTCTAGGCGGTGCTTTGTTGAAGAACCAGACGCACGACCGTGCGCCTGCATGGCACGGCCGTGAGTCTTTGTTTTTCCAGATGCACGCCCGTGTGCACGCCCTGTGCACGGCCAGAAATTGCCCATGCACGACCGTGTGTCCGCATACGCACGCCCGTGCATGCCTTTCAGTGAATGTTTTCCAGAAAATTCCAGTAGCGTGCACGGTCAGGCGCACGACCAGCGCACGACCCCGTGCGTCCTGACTCACACCCGTGCACCTTTCATGCACGCCCGCGCACCAGCAGTTTTTCAGAAAAAAAAAAGAATATTAATTGAGCAATTAAGCATGCAAATTCCGAACAAAGGTTAATTGGCTTCAGATAAGCATCAGATGAGCATGAAATCAGATAATAAGCTACATATGCATATCATGGCATTACATGTAGCTTCAGAGAGGATCAGGGAATCTGAATCCAGTAACATTCAGTATTCAGAACCTGATGTACGGGTAAGTATAGGTGGAACACGAGGGGGCATCTGTGGGATCCAGCCTTCTGACACCAGTCAGAACGCTCAGCAGTATTTCGGATTCAACTTTCTGGCACCAGTCAGAATGTAGCATTTCAGTTTCAACCTTCTGACACCAGTCAGATCGTACAGCAGTATTCAGATTCAGCTTTCTAGCCAGTAGCTAGACTGTTTAGCCCACATGGTCAGGATGTCGAATCCCTGTGTTCACCAATCTGATCAGCACAGCAGGTACCCGAGGGTATAGAGAGGTATTTAGATGCATCCAGTATTTTTCAGTTAGCATGACATGACATACACATTATGACATGAAAAATAATGATATCAGTATATAATGAGAATGAGATTCAGATAACAATTTCTAGATTCCAGCAAGCGCATAAATGTATGATTAGGGCCGAGGCCCAAGTATGTTTGATTTATATGATTGTTTGTGCTTGCTTGGGTATTGAGGGAAGTAAGGAGCGCTTACAAGGTGATCTTTATCACTGATCCCCCTCCTTTTTCCATCCTTTCAGGTGTTCGTACTGGGTTCGAGGAGCGGCTAGATCGAGGCTAACTGACGGAGAGGGCACGCACACACACCCCGATCGCGGTTGTACAGTTTTCAGTTTCGGACCTGTGTGGTCATATGTAACTTTTGTATGTTTTCAGATGTATCCAGATGTACAGAAACAACATGTATATATATATATATATAGGCCATTGGGCCCATTGTACATAACAGTTTATATATTTTAATGATGTATATTCAGTATAGCTTCCGCATGTGCAGAATTGTATAGTTCCAGGAAGGAGATTTATTTATTTTTCGTAGGATTCCCGTCGCGGGTACTCATATTTTCAGATGATTAATAAAAGCTCCCCATAGTTATTCAACAGCAGGGAAACTCGTGGTGACGGGTCCTATATACCACAAATCGGATTTATTATTTTCAATAGCCTGTGAAAACGACTCAAGATCATTATCAATAGTGATGTCATAGTCAGATTCTTGTAGATAAACTATATAATCAGTAGAAATTACTGATTTTTTAACTCTAGTAGATCTCCTTAAAATTGGTTCAATAGTCTCTAGTTGAGACTACTATACAACTCGTTGATTCTCTTAAAGATGATGCTCACCATGATCTTTTAAAGTTATTTCAGGTAGATGTGGCTTAGGTATAGTTGGTTCCTCTATGTTCATCATAGTAGGATGAACAACTAATAACCTACTTGATAAGGAAGTACTAATATCAGGGATCTTGTCCCTAGTTCGATCATAATCCTCAAGGATCAAGTCTTTGAGTCGATCACTTCTACTAACCACGTCATTCTCCAAAAATTTAACATTCCTCGATTCGACAATCCTACTAGAATGGTTTGAACAATAAAATCTATATCTCTTGGATTTCTCAGTATATCTAATGAAATATGCACTTATTATCTTTGTATCCAATTTCCTCTCATGTGAATTATAAACTCTGACCTTAGTTGGGGCAACCCCAAATGAGTAAATGTTTTAAACTCAGTTTCCAACATTTTCATAACTCAAATGGCATTTTGGGAACAACCTTGGTTGGAATTCTATTTAAAATATACGCTACTATTTTAAGAGCTTCAGGCCATAGAGAGTAAGATAATCTGGAGTTACTTAGCATACTCCTTGTCATATCCAATAACGTCCTATTTCTTCTTTCTACAATATCGTTCTGTAATGGTGTGCCAAACAAGGTGTATTGGGCAATAATACCTTGCTCGTGAAGAAATTTCGCAAATGGACCAAGTGCTTGTCTAGAACCAGTGTTTCTACCAAAATATTCACCACCTCAGTCAGATCTCACTATCTTTATTTGTTTACCACATCGTTTCTCTATTTCTGTTTTATATATTTTAAAAGCATCCAACGCTTTGTCCTTATTACGAAGCATGTAGAGATACATAAATCTAGTGTGATCATTGATAAATGTGATAAAATATTTATGACATACAAAACTTAAATCAGGACAACAGATATCAGTATGTATAATTTCTAATATCTCACTACTCCTATTGGCATTTTTCTTTAACTTGTTAGTCTGTTTACCTTTAATGCAGTCTATAAAAGTATCGAAATCAGTAAAGTAAAGATTTTCCAGGATATCTGAATTTACCAATCTTTTAATTCTATTAATGAAGATATGACCCAATCTTTTATACCATAAGAGTGACGAATTCTCATTCATGACATAATGTTTAATACCAGTTGATTCATGTGAAGCTGCCAAACTATATGAAACATTAATTAAATTTAATTTAAATAGACTATCACACATTGTACCATAACCAATAGCATTAGAATTCTTAAACAGTTTCATAGAATTCTCAGAAAAGTTAAAGGTATATCCAAATGGTACAAGTCGTGAAACTGAAATCAAATTCCTAGAAAAATTAGGAATATAAAATGTTCTGTCTAAAATTAAATCATTTCCAGTAGCTAGAAATAATCTACATGTTTCAACAGCTTCAACGCGTGAAGACCTCTGATTTCCAGAATAGATGCATTTTTCACTTTCTAATGGTTTCCTTTGGTTTAAAAAACCCTATAACATATTTGTGACATGGATTGTAGAACCAGAATCAATCCACCAATCATTATGAGAAACATAAATATTAGATTCATAACAGATCAAAAATAAGAGATTACATTTATTTTTGAGCTAAACCTGTCTTTTAGAACAGTCCTTTCTCACATGTCCCTTCTTTTTACAGAAGAAACAGTGCAAACTATCCTTTTAATAATAGCAGTAGGCGCATGCATTTTCGCTTTCCCTTTAGATTTCTTGCTCGAAGATGCTTTACTCGATCTAGTTGCCAAATGCACAACCTTACTCTCTTCTTGTAAGAGTCTCACCTCCTCTTGAACACACATGATCAACAACTCATTAATAGACCATTTATCTTTATGTGTGTTATAAGAGATCTTAAATGGGTTGTATTGATGAGGAAGAGTGTTAAGGATGTAATGCACCTAGAAGTCATCAACAATCTTCATCTTTAAAGACTTTAGCTTGTTAAATATGTCTTTCAGCTGCATGATATGCTCATGAACTCCTTCAATACGTGTGAGTTTCAGAGAAGTAAGTTTATTAATAAGGGTATATCCCAATACCTTGTTAGATGTCAAGAACTGAGCTTCAATAGCATTCAACAGTTCCTTGACATTCTCACACTTTGGAATCGAAACACAGATGCTAGTCGTAATGTGAGATTTGATAAACATCATGCTCAACTGGTTGGATCTCTCCCACTGTTCGCATAATACAATTTAAGCCTCACTACTAGCATTTGTCGGTACAGGTAGCTCATCTTTATGGAGTGTATACTCATCTTTATGGAGTGTATAATCAAGGTCTACACACCTCAAATATAGTAAGACTTGCTCCTTCCATGTGGTATAATTATCACTATTCAACATCAGAACATTATTAGCCATATACAAAACGTGTTGCTCAGTTGTAATTTAAAAATCATGAACATGCTTACAATTAATAATAGACATATCCCATCAAACATTAATGATTAATTTATCAATGCAAATTAATCTAAATTAAACAATAATCGTATACCATAATATCTTTCTGTGAGCAAAGACATTACATATAATGATTCTTAACAGTTATTGATGAAACTATAAATTACTAATATTCCTTAATGTCTATGGGCTAATCAAGGAATAAAATTAATTTACATTTCACCATAATTAATCATGAAATACAACGTTCCCTTTGGGTAAAACATTGCATTAACATGTTTAATTAGAATTTCGATGTCATCACAAATATAATGCATATATTTCAATAATAAAAATGTTGTAGCTACTCTAAATTATCAAAATATACACCAATAAACAGCATAAATGTGAAAAAACTAACATGTATGAGCACGTTTCAGCATATAAACCCATAAAAATCATGAAATTCGATATCCAGAAGCATATACACGTAAAAGTACGTTACTAGAAGAGGTGCACGTGCTTTCACGTGCCACCAGAAGAAGCACAGTTGTATCCACGCGCCCCATGCGCTTATACTCCTGGTCAACGGTCAAAATGTTGATTAGTCAACAGTTAACCTTTGACTAGTCAATGATCAAGTGTTGACCGATCAACGGTCTGACCTATGGTCAACCAGTTCGGGTTGACCTAATTTGACCAAGTCGGGTTGATCTGGTTCAATCTGATAGCCTGGGTTGGGCTGACCCGATTCGACCCAATGGGTCGGCTTGAACACAATCATGTGAGCTAACTCACTGAGTCAACTAGATATTTTAACTCACTCAACTCATCGAGTCAACTCACTCAATTTAAAAAATAATTTAAATTAAATTTTAAATATAATAAAATTTAAATTTTAATAAACTACAGTTTTACATTTAAAAAAAAAAACGAATTAGGCACATGCATATTACTGTAGCCATTAATTAAAAGCAACGCATCAATTTCAAAAACGCAACAGTTGCACTGTTTTTATTAAAAATTTGCAGCAGTTTTAAAAAATTAAAACACCAGTAGTTTCGGGTAAGGAAAAGTCAGGTGTCCAATAATGAACTGGGTTAATCAAAAAACCAGGTTACAAAACCCAGTAACCAAAATTCAAATTTCAGACAAAATCAAACAGTTTTCGACCACAGTTCTGACAATTAGGTGAGTGGAAATAATGCAAATAGGCCTACAAACAAAATCCAATGGCCAAAATTTCCCAACACCACCGTTCAAGCTGCCGTCTACGGTGATCAGAATCGAAACACATTAATTCGGGTTCAATTCATGCTCGAAAATCAAAGTTTTTTTCACAACCAACCTAATTTGATGTCAAATTTCACATATATGGTATCAATTTCATTCAAAAACATCAAAAAACACAAAAGCCTCAATTTCATCTCAAGAATCCTAATTTCTCCAACTAAAAAATTTAGGCGAAATCTATCCAGGTAGGAAGTTTAAGGCTCTGATACCAAATGTAAGACATCTAACATGCATGTTATCCTATAATAACGAATCAATTTCATAGATTTCAGATTTAGAAATGTACCTCCTATTATAGTCAATTTCTGCGATTCGGATACTAGTTGCTGCAATTCCTTGCCAAGAAGGTCGTTTTTATCAATATTGAAATCCAGTGCTTTCAAAATACACACTAAAACCTTAGATGAGATGGATTCTGAATTTAGTGGATTTTGAAGACCAGTTTTCTGTATTTATGAAAATGCTTGTGTGTCCATCAAACACAAGTTGGTGGCATTTTATACTAATTGTCAAAAGGATAATTATGCCCTTATAAAGTGTTAGATTATTTTACCCTTACGAGAATTATTAAAATTAACCTTAATTTACAAAAAATAATTCTAATACTTTACTCACGATACCAGCGTAAATCAGAATGCTAAAAACAACTCCTCTTTTTCAACTAGTTCTTCATCATCTACGTCACCATCGAAAACCTCGACTCGATTGCCGCTTAAAAGCTTACGGATGAAGAACGGGAGACTACAACTTCTTGTTCATCTTCTGAAGTTGACGATCTTGATAATTTGTAGCCGGGAACCTACTGTGTGTGGACACCAAAGGCTAATTCTCCTCATCAAGACTCACTGGGAAGGTCATGCAAGAAGAGCAATTCAACTGGATCTTCAAAGAGATGGAAATTCAGAGACTTTCTTTACAGAAGTAACAGTGATGGCAAAGATGAGTTTGTGTTCTTGGCACCAAACAAGAAGACTACTGATTCAAAAGTAGTGGCTGAAGAGAGCAGTGAAGAAAATAAGGGGAAGGCCTCAGTTGTTGACGAGCATTATGTGAAGAACAACCAAGCCATTGAAGACAAAGACAAAAGGAAGTCCTTTTTGCCTTGTAGGCAGGACTTGGTGGGACTTTTCAATTTCTTCTTCTTCTTCTTCACTTCCCCGGTGAGTACAATATAATGTGTGTTGGTGACTTTGTTAGAGATTTTTCTTTTCCTTTTATATATAATATTTATGTATATAAAGATAAAATATGTATGAATATTATTAGTGGATATAAACCAAAGGCTTTCTAATTTTATGTAAATATGAGTGGTTTATAGGTGCTTGTTTCTCTGTGTGTCTTGCATTTTGGGGGGAGCATACTACATAGCAATGGGGATTCTGTAAATATTTTTATGACCTGGGAAAGCTAGCTTTATTATTTGTCCAATTAATTGATTGAAGGGCCTCACTTCATCACCTTTGTGGCCTTCATAGAGTTTCACCTGGTGACAAATTCAATGGGGTCGGCTGTAAAATCAGAGACTTGAATCTGGCTTTATGTGAAAATGAGTTTTTGTTTTGACAGAACATAAGTTTTTGTGGGTCACACACGTTATATCATTTCATTTCAGTATCGCCATTACCAATTAAATTCTAAGTCTTCTGGCAAATGATTATGGGTGAATATGATTTCCATGAAGGGAAGAAGAAACTATGATTATTGCAGCAACAAGTTTATTGGAATTAGTTTCTCTACATATCTACCTACCTCCCTCTCTGATTTGAGAAACATGTTTTCTACAAGTTTAAAACCAAATTAGCCAATACTTTGAGAGGATATTTCTCTCTAACAAATAGGAAATTGAAAACTATAAGTTAAGAATCTACAATTAATTTTATAACTTGCAAAGTCAATATCAAATTGTAGGAATGTCTATGGACTGCAAGAATGTCACATAACCAAAAGTTGACAGATGAATATATCAGGCAATCTACTTTTCCTTTGTATTGTTTCAGTTGGTTGGATATCAGTTCATCTTCTCTTTATAAAAGTTTGATTTTGATATTTATAAATAAATACAGAAGACTACAAAAGCAGTAGGTATTGAAACTGATATAAATAATGCAGTGGTGTCTATTACCCGGAAAAATAAAAATTATCAGAAGATTTTTTTCCAGCAGAGTAGACAAACCCTTTCAGATCTACAGCAATTGACTTTGATTTAGGCTCCATTTAGGATCTTTTGTGATTGGAGGTTGATGAAATGAAGCAGTCCATTGATTCACTTTTAATTTCCAATATATTTAACTGAATTTACTTGGTATTTAGTCCCCGGTGGGATCCATCGAAAAACAAACATCTCTGTGCAGAAAAAAAGGAAAAAGAGAAAAAAAAAAAGGCCACAGGACATTTTCCCACCCATAGTTTGAGGCGGGGACAAAGTCCCACCCGCTCACTTTTAAAAGCCCAAACTCCCACCCTTCATCCAATTTCCATCCAGATTCATGTTAGTCTTGCTCTTGCTCTTGGTCTAGGTCTGTGGCCTTTGTCCTGTTCTTCAACAAAATCTAGGAAACTGTGTAAAGTGAAAATAAAAAAGCTTGCTATTCACTACATTAGGAAGACAAGTGGCCTGAGAACACGGAGATTCCTGGTGGTGAAATTAAAAACTGGGAGGATAAATAGAAAAAGGTTGCTATAGCCTAGATGTGCTGAAAAATTTGTCTTCTGATTTTACTAAACAGTTTATAATACTCTTGCTGCAGAAAAAAAAAAAGGGAAAAGAAAAGAAGGTACGTAGTAAATGATTGAAGTGAGCTTTGTTTGCAGCTTCTTGTACACATTTCCATAAAGAGAGTAACTGAGAAATTGCAGCAGGGAAGCCGAGTCTTTGGCTGTGGGGTATTTTAACGTTCTTTTTTTTTTTTTTTTTTGCTTTTTTGATTCTGGTCGACCATACAATGCCGAAGCCTGAAATGAGGTAGCAGACTCAGGTGGCCATATTTCTTTGAAACTCAATCAAATCTCCATTGAGACATTCCATGGCTTCCACATCATCCCCCCTTTGCATAAATTGTTTTCCATTTCAAGTTACCCTTCTTTCGTGGAAAACAGTGGTTTACAAAATGAATCTTTATTACTAGATTACAGTTTCACGTCAAATGATTATATATCTTTAGTATCCAATCAAACTTCTTAATTAAATTCATGAGAGTAACATTAAAAAAATATCAACTAAATGTTCAGCAATTGAAGTCATTTATACGTAATTCAATTTTGAATATGGGTAGAAACCATTTCATCCAAAAATAATAAAAAGAATAGAATCTGATAATTTCAACCATTTCCACAGTTCTCTCAACATGTCAAATTCAGTAATTGAAATTATGCTTATTCACTTGCCATAGATGCAAAATTGAATTAAATATCTAAATTTACACTGTTGGAGCTTCATATATCCATTATGTAATTATAATAATGTGATTCTACCCCTTCAAAATTTCACACAAGCACATATATATAGAGAGATAAAGAAAGGGAAGGGGGGATTGTTATTCTGTTAGTTTTATGTCAAAAACTCAATAAACATAATAGTAAACTTACACTCTTCATCAATAAACTACTGTAAAAGTAACTTAAAGCAAGAGGATAAAAGGGTGAAAAATTATATATGGGAGTTTGAAAACCTCAAAATGAGAAATGATATACTTAAAGAGAAAGATCACATAGTGGCCAGATTTGTGGGAGGGTTGAACAGAGATATAGCCCACAAAGTTGAACTTTAACCTCATCATTTTTTTAATGATGTGTGTAATTTCGCTTTGAAAGTGGAGAAGCAACATAAGGTTTTGAAGTATACAACTCCTAAAAAGGTTTTCAATGAAAGTACTTATCAAAGGGGTTCTCCTTCTTCTACCAAACCTTATATTTCACCTAAGGACTTTGGTAAAATCAAGATGATTGAGCAAAACAAGGAGAATCCTAAGGTGCAAGAAGACATGACTAGAAATGCACTCAAAAACAAGAAATGTTCTAAATGCCATAGCTATAGACACTTCGAAGCCAATCGTCCAAACAAAAGGGTTTAACTTTGAAGGAAACTAAAGCTATAAAAAAAACATTTTAAAATGATGATAGTGAAGAAGAAGTTGAAAATGAGAGTGAGGAATGGATTGTTCTTAAGAGGTTGATGCATACTCAAGCTACAATACAAGATAACTAAAGGAAAAGTTTGTTCCGAACTCATGGCACTATCAAAGTTAAATTGTATTCCATGATTATAGATAGCGGGAGTTGTACTAATGTAGCTTCCACTACTCTTGTGGAGAAGTTAAGTTTGCCAACCCTTGATCATACTAAACCATATAAGTTACAATGGTTAAGCAATAAAGATACCTTGTAAGTGAGCAAAGAAGTGATAGTGTCATTCTCAATTGGCAAGAAGTATGTGAATGAGGTAGTTTGTGATACCTTGCAAGTTAAGTTTGCCAACCCTTGATCATGCTAAACCAAATAAGTTACAACGGTTAAGCAATGGAGATACCTTGCAAGTAAGCAAACAAGTGGTAGTGTCATTCTCAATAGGGAAGAAGCATATGGATGAGGTAGTTTGTGATGTTATACCTATGGATGCTTGTAATCTCTTACTTGGAAGACCATGACAATTTGACAAAGAAGTGTTGCACAATGGAAGAATATACATCTATACCTTCAAACTCAACGTCTACCACCAAAGCAAACATTACCCAATTACCTACCAAACCAAACACCCATCACAAGAACCTCTTTCTCAACATTAACCAACTTGAAAAGGCTATCCATAAACACAAACCCATCCTTGCCTTGTTGGTTGCCGAAGAGAATAATGTATCCAACAACACCTTTATTTATCCTCTCTAACTTTGATTGACGAATTCCATGATGTTTTCCCCAATGAACTTCCTCATGAAATACCACCCATTAGGGGTATTAAACATCAAATTGACCTAATAACCAGTGCACCTTTGCTTAATAGGCCTACCCATACGTGCAACCCTCAAGAATCTAAAGAACTTCAAAGACAAGTGGAACAATTGACTATAATGGGATTTGTGAAAGAGAGTATGAATCCTTGTTTAGTGCCTACCCTTCTAGTACCTAAGAAAGAAGGAACCTATCGCATGTGTATGGATAGTATAACATCAATTGGATAACTATAAAATATAGGTATCCTATACCTCAGTTGGATAACATGTTAGATGAACTTCATAGTGCTCAAGTATTTTCAAAAATTGATTTGAGAACTGGTTATCATCAAATACGAATGAAAGAAAGAGATGCATAGAAGACAACCTTCAAGACTAAGGAAGGATTGTATGAATAACTAGCCATGTCATTTGGATTATCAAATGCTCTAAGTACCTTTATGAGATTGATGAATAAGGTACTCAAACCTTTTATTGCTTAATTTGTTGTAGTTTATTTTGATGATATACTTGTCTATAGGAAGTGAGAAGACAACCATATTAGTTATCTTAGCCAAGTTTTTCAAGTTTTGAGGGCGTAAAAACCATATGCAAAAAAGGAAAATTGTGAGTTCTTCATGAAGAGTCTAGTCTTCTTAGGCTATTCGTTTCAGGGGAGAGAATTTAAGTAGACCAATCTAAGATAAAAGCAATTCAAAGTTGGTCTACTCCTTCATCCATTACTGAGGTAAAAAGTTGTCGTGGCTTAGCATCTTTTTATAAAGATTTATGCCATTAGTACTTTAATGGCCCCTATAACCGAGTGCATGAAGTAAGGTAGATTTGAGTGGACAAAATCAACTAATGTTGCTTTTGAGAAGATTAAAAAGAAGTTGTGTGAAGCACCAATACTTGCTATTTCAGATTTCTCACAAGTATTTGAAGTAGAATGTGATGCGAGTGGTATAGGCATTGGTGCAGTCTTAATTCAAAATAGGAAACCAATAGCTTACTTTAGTAACTCAATGAATCAAAGAGGTATAATAAACAATTTTATTTCATAATAAGAGCTTTGAATCATTGGAGCCATTATTTGTGACCAACATAATTTGTTCTCCATTTTGATCATCAAGCATTGAAGTTTATCAATGGCTAACACAAGCTTTAACCTCGACATGCAAAGCGGGTTGAATTCTTGCAATCCTTCTTTATTGTTTCATAATACAAGAAGGGATATAGCAATGTGGTAGCCAATACCTTCTCAATAAGGTATGCCTTGTTAACTTTACTTGACTCTAGAGTATTAGGGTTTGAATTGATGAAACCATGCTATAATGAAGACGTAGAAGTGAAAAATTGCATGCTTGAATTTGGAAAAACTCGTTATGAGTACATGATGCATGATGGCTATTTGTTTAAGGACAAGGGCAATTATGTGTTCCCAAAAGTAGTTTTAGAGAAATGATATTAAAGGAAGCACATGGGGAAGATTAGCTTAACATTTTGGGGTTGTCAAATCCTTAGAAGTGTCAAAGAGCACTTATATTTGCCTAAATTGTTAGGAGATGTGCAAACTCTTATATCTAGATGCGGTACTTGTCAAAAAGCTAAAAGTCATTTTAAATCAAGTCCTTATATGCCTTTGTCCATTCCTGAATCTCCTTGGGAAGACATTAGTGTAGACTTTGTTGAAGCCCTTCCTTAGACTCAAAGATTAAGGATTCTATTTGCGTTGTTATTGTTAGATTTTCCAAAATGACTTATTTTATCCCATGCAACAAAAGTGAATATGCTTCTCAAATTTCTTAATTGTTCTTTACTGAAATCATTAGGCTTTATAGTTTTCCTAGAACTATTATGTCAAATGGGGATACTAAATCCTTAAATCAATTTTGTAGGAGTTTGTAAGGAAAATTAGGAATTAAACTCCTTTTAGCACTTCATATCATCCACAAACTGATAGATAGATTAAAATCACCAATAGGACTTTGAGAAACATTTTAAAAAGTATAATGTGAGTAAACATATGAGAGAGTTAGATTTGAAGTTGCCACATGCAAAATTTAGTTATAGTAGGAGTCCAAGCACTACCACAAGCCATACACCTTTTGAAATTGTATATGGGTTGAATCCATTGACTCCTATTGCTCTTACTTCTTTGCTACTTGATTTCAAACCTAACATTAATGCTAATGAGAAGGTGACCTAAATGAAAAAGATACATGAGACTGTGAAATTACAAATTCAAAGGGCAAATGATTATGTCAAACCTAGGGCCAATAAGTATAGAAAGCCAAAACAATTTCAACCTAGATATTTGGTATAGATTTATTGAAGAAAAGAAAGATTTTCCCACAAAAGAAAAAGTACAAGTCCAAAGGCTAATGGTCCTTTTGAAATACTTGAAAAAGTAAACGATAATGCATATAAGGTAAAACTTCCAAGTGAATATAAAGGAGTTTCAACCACCCTCAATGTAGGAGATTTTAGTCCCTATTTGGAAAATGATTGGGATTTGAGGGCAAATCCTCTCCAACCTGAGGAGGATGATATGAACACAAGTACCAAAAGCCTTGTAATCCTTGATGGTAGGAACAAAACCTTTGGAAATGAAAGCCATAAAACCCTTGTATTTTTTATTGGTCTTAATTTCACTCATCCTAACCATAAAAGCTTTTGATTAAGCATGTTAATTATCAACAACAAATTACCAAATCAAGTCTCTATGAAGTTATCTTCCACAAGCTATAATCAAGATCACTTTCAAGTCACCTCCAAGTCTCCAAGAAGTTCCAAGTATGTCCAAAACCTCCTAAGAGGAGTCGAATAGCAATGGAGTGTAAAGGAAGGATGTATTTCAAGGAGTTTCATGTGAAGCAATCAAGCTACAACTTAGGTCACAACCTTAGCATTTTGTTTTTGCAAGGCAACAACAGACTGCAACCCCAATGTTCTGTTTTTGCCAGGCATTAGGTCGTAGCCTACCTGTCTAGCTCTTCATTAATGCCATGTCTATTTTAGATTTTTTAAGGTACTTTTTGATCTCATATTTTAATTTATATATTTAAGGGCTTTTTGGTCCAATTTTGAGATTGTAAAGCCAATATAAAAGGCTTCTCTCTCTTGTAATAATGCAAATTTTGATGAATTCTCTTAGTGAAAAGCTTGAAGCCTTTTCTCTCAATCAGAACTTATGACTCCTTTGTTCTTGTGTTACTGATTTCTTTATTCAATTTATTGCAAGGAGATGTGGTGAACTTGAATCAAGTTGGTGGATGTTCGTTCCTTTATGCTTGATTCTCCATCTTGCAAGTTATTTTTCAAGTAAGTCAAGTTATTCACCATATGTTTGTGGCCAAACTTCAACCTTTCTACTTGGAGATTGCCTTTGTGCATGTAAATTGGAATCCTTAGCATAGATCACTTGGTGAGTGATTTCATATCACATTATCTAATAACCTAGATCTTGGTATGCTTTCACACCACCATGGAATCCTAATTCTGAAGGAATTAAAGGTAAATTACCTTGCACAACCAATTATCCCTGTTACCACAGTTACAACATCTGGGTGTCAGGCAACCTGAAAAGGAGTTCAAAGTAGTATCTTCCCAACAATAAGAATGATTTTGTCATCAAAAAAGAAAGAAAAAAGGGAAATAATCTCATGTTAGCTACGTCAATAACCCCTTGCTCCCTCAGAATAATCTCAGGCTTTTGTTCAACATCAGCCAAAGCCTCCTTGAGTTCATTAATCAATGACTCATTTCTAACAACAACTAATTGTGGCTTGAATTGCTTTACCTGTAGAATACCAAAATATTACAAAATTGTTGGAGCTACCACGATGATTTTGAATCTGTCTACTCTCGTTTATCACATTAAAGCTTCATTATCTTGCAAATTAACAAATAAATAACAAAAGAAGCATAACTTGAAGCTTTTTTGTTCAAACAATTGATAAATAAATGAGAATAAAGTACTATTTGGGAGTCTTCCCTCTAGAACCCAGAATGCTGAGTTCTACTAGTAGTTTATCAATGAACATAATCATTGAATCAATAATTCAAGCAACAAGCATCAGATTTTTTCATCAAAGGATCTAAAGCCAGTATCCAGATGAAATAAATTGAGCATTGAAAGTTCTGCGAATGTTACAAAAGTGAATGCTCACCTGATCAGCAAGAAGTGATACATTAGAACCAGCTGCTAGTGCCACAAATCTGAATTTATCAGGATTCTCCACATCTCTATCTAATGTCTGCGTGATGAAGGTCCAAAGCATGTTAAAAACACCTAGAATATATTTTGTTTACAAGAAGAAATACTTGTTGATTAGCAGGATTAAAAACAGAAAGGAGGCATATAAGAGGATTACAGGGTAAGTTTTAAACATTTGAATCACAATCATTGTCTCCTTCAGCCCTCATTTCCTTTACAACATTCAATATGTATTTCTATCAAAAGGCTTGTCCCATTAACCTCATTGAGTCCCTTTATTGGTAAAATTATTAATTATCAAAAAAACAAAAAATATGTTTCGCAAACACCTTCACAATGGATCTTATAAGTAACCATTTTTTATGATTATAGTTATTGTTGTTATTATTATATTACCATTTGAATCTCGGATTGACTCTTAATACCTAAGTTCTAATAGAACCAGCTGATCCAACAATCGATATAGGCTTTGGACCATCCGAAGTCTTACAACCAGGCTCTGGAAACGCTCGTCCTGGCCAGGCTGGAGGAGGCTGCCGAGCAGAACACTGAACTATTCTGCCAAATGCCTTTCCACTATCTTTCCTCGTCAACACGAATCCACCTAGAAGCCACAAATTAGCAAGAATTAATGTTCATCCTGTCTACAAAAAAGGACAGAAGCTCTAATCGTTCAAAGTTTAAAAGCATATTGCGGACCTTTTGAATTTGGATTTATCTGTGACTATAGGCTTCCGCGTTCCTCTTTCTATATCAGGTGAATAAGTCCTCGAATTAATAATTTTAACTTGATAAGGAAACTTCATTTGAAAAATAGTGACAGCTTTCTGTCATATAAAATTGTCCTAAAGGGATTTGCATGACTTTAGGTAATTATTGTTGCTTCCTTATAATCCCTCTGCAAGCTTGTCATGGCTTTGAACTTCTCTTTGGTTTCGATTATTTATCCATGTTCGGTAACTGGATTAGAGGGTCTTTATCGGCTTTGTCTCTCCAAGCACAACAAACTATTTTCTTGACAATGTACTGTGACATACTCAATCAAAAAGCTTTAGAAATCCAACATTTCATCATATACAATAGGCCAAAAAACTTTAATTTGGCGGCTGATAGAATAACGAAACAAAATAAAAGAAAAAAGCAAGCTTCAGTAGTAAGAAAGTAAGATGGTGGTACCTGGAAGCTTGGGGAGGCGATTGGAGTTGGTGGTGTCTAAGAAAGAGAGAGATTTGATTTCAGAGGGAGACACAAAACTCAAAGACATTAAAAGAAAATGGTCTAGACTTCAGATTTTGAAATTTCAGATAACAGGGAGAGAGTGCAGAGAGACAAACCAACAAGGGGAAGATGAGAGATTTAAATTTAAATAATAGTAATTCTCGGCCAAACGACTTAATTCTTAGCCGAGGTTTGCTAAAGGACAAGTTTCACTATAAACTTTTAAAATATTAAATATTTATCAGTTTATTAATTCTTTTTAAATTTATTAATGTTTTTCATACAAGAATCAAAACATTTTCTATTAATACAATAAATAATATTAATATTAAAATAAAATTTAATATAAAATAATAATAATATAATAATAAAATATTAAAATATTTATGAAAATAAAAATTAATTTAAAAAAGATTTATTGGCTCTAACAATTTTAAAAATTATTTATTAATTTTACTTTTACTTTTATTATTATTTTTATATTATATTAATATTATTTTATATTTTAATAAAATTAATTTTATTTTTTAAATTTTTTTTATTTAAAAAAATTTATTAACCTTTAAAGTAACGGATAAAACTTATTATTTAAAGTTCAATCAACAATCAACCGCGGTTGGTTGGTTGCCCTCAAATGGTTGATGAATAACAAACTACGCAATGCAAATGCAAATGAGAGAGCAGGAGCATTTATAAATAAATTAAAAAGCAAGAGCCTTTATAATGATTATGTATGCATTTGAATATTAGGTTAAAATTAATTTAAATAATAAAAATGATGAGCTATATAATCAATTTTTATTTCAAGCCAAAGGACATATTCCCACCCAAGGTTTTTTATAAAGATAAAATTTCATCTCCTACTCGTTGATTAAAATCAACAGTTAAGTTTAATCGTTAACGTTTAAATATTAACAATCAGAAAAGTATTATAATCTTTTTTAATGAAAAGAATTTTAAAAATATAAAATAATTAAATAAATTTTATAAGAATAATAAATATATTAATATAATATTAAAATAGATGTTAAAATTTAAAAAAAAAAGTAGTCATTGTTGTAATCAAATTAAAAGACCAAAAATAGCCTCCTGATTCACAAGACAGTTAGATTTAGCTGCTTTTGTCATCAATCATGATAAAAAATATTGAAAATGATTGATTTTAGCCCCACCAATCATTTTTTATCATGGTTAATAATAGAAACAATCAGATCTAGTCGCTTCATGAATCAAGAGGTTTTTTTTTGACTTTTTGGTTAAATTATCAGTAGCTACCGTCATCGGTGACAGTAACTTTTTTTTATTTAATTTTTTTGTATTTGTATATTTTATTTTAATATTAAATTATTTTTTTATAAGGGTAATTAAGTTGTTTTATTAAAAATATTTTAAAAATAGATAAAAAATGATTAATAAATAAGCCTTTACATGTTTAAAAGTTAGAATGATAAAATTTTATCTATTCAAAAAAAGATTGGATAGGGAATAAGTCCCTTCACCTTTATTATATCTTTATATAAATATAATAATTTTCTTATTAATTGAAGTCTTGGGGTTAGAGATATCCTTCTTTGTTAAAACTTTATTTGTGCTTATTCCCAAATTTATTCGGGAAATTATTTATTCAACATTAATATTGAATAAATTGTGATGCATAAAACGCCTTCTTATTCAGATTTTTTATATTAAAAAATCACCCAACGCAAATTTCTTATTTATTTTCTTTCTATTTCCTCGTTTGAGAAATAACATAATAGAAGTTGTTATTAATATTTGACCGGAGACACAAATTTTGAATCAATAGAATCAAATGACAATTGGTTAACAATCAAAATTAAGTATATTTTTTCCTTTAATATGTTAGAGATGTAATAGATTTATATTACTATTAGTATTTATAATAAATATTAATTTAATTATTAATGATAATATGTTACTATATTATTAAATATTTATTTATCTTTAATTCAAAATTATCTAATAACATAACAATACATCATTTTCATAAAACTTTTCCAGACCTAAGATATGATGTTTTCATTTTTGTTAGTGAAAATCATAACTTAGAAAGATACAAAAGGTCATTTGTTTGGACCTTTCTATTTACTTTTTGTTTTTCCTTACATTTTTCTATTTTTGTTCTCTATAATTATTTTACTTTATTTTTTCATATATTTTTTCCACTTCTCTCCTTTAAAGTGTTATACGACAGTCACTAGTACTATCATCTAAGCTTTTAGTTTCTGTTGTGATGAAAAACCATGTTTTCACTTATTTGATGTAGGCCACTTATTTATCATTTTCTATATGTATTCTTACATGGAAATCACTAATATCTAATTATTAGCAAATATTCTTATATGTGCTAACATTAATTATAATTTTGGTTTATTAAAATCAGATAATTAAACAGTCCAATGTTAGTTCATAAATAGGTTTAAGTGATCAACAAAGATAAGTTTAATACATTAGAAGGTAATGATCTAAGGAAACAATATTAATATGGGTCTTAAGATTTATTAGATCTTTGATGAAGGATCCACTAACTTACTATATATTGAATAGGGCGCTTCCTTAAAACCTAAGGAGAATAACTTTAGCCATTGATAGTTATCATGCGAAGAGATTTTAGGGGCATAAGATCAATTACTTCATTATAGGTATTTTCAGTATTGTTATGAATTTTTATTGTATGAAATTTTATGTAGGACCCGCCGCCACGAGTACCCCTGCTGCTGAATAATGTGGGGAGCTTTTATTAATAACCTGAAAACTCGGGTACCCGCGACGGGAATCCTACGAAAATAACTAAAACTGATACTATACAATTCTACACATGCGGAAGCTTCACTGAATACATAAACTGAAATATACATAATTTTTCTGTACAATGGGCCCAATGGCCTTTATCACATAAATACTTATTGTTTCTGTACATCTGGTTACATAAACATTTACAAAACGACCACACAGGTCCAAAACTGATATATACAAACTGAGATCGTGGTGTGGGCCCTCTCCGCCAGTCTCGATCCAACTGCTCCTCGAAAACAGCACGAACCACCTGAAAAGGATAGAAGAAAGAGGGGGATGAGTGATAAAGATCACCCAGTAAGCGCTCCTTACTTCCCTCAAAACCCAAGCAAGCACAAACAATCACAATAATCAAACATACCTAGGACTCGACCCTATTCATATATCTATGCGCTTGCTGGAATCTGGAAACTGATTTACTGAATATCTGAATCACATTCATTTACTGATATCTTAATTATTCATGTCATGATGTGTATGTCATGGCATGCTAACTGAATATATCTGATGGATGCATGCATCTGAATACCTCTCTATACCCGAAGGTACCTGCTGTGCTGATCAGACTTAGTGAACACAGGGATTCGACATCCTAGCCATGTGGATTGAACAGTCTAGCTACTAGGTAGAAAGCTGAATAATAACTACTGGACGATCTGACTGGTGTCAGAAGACTGAAACTGAAATGCTGCTGAACATTCTGACTGGTGTCAGAAAGTTGAATCCCACAGATGCCCCCTCTAGTTCACCATATACTCTTACCTGTACATCAGGTTCTGAATACTGAATACTATTAAATCTAGATCCTTTGATCCTCTCTGAAGCTACATGTAATGCCATGGAATGCATATGCAGCTTTATGATCTGAATTCATGCTCATCGGATGCTTATCTGAAGCAATTTAGCCTTTATTCTGAATTCGTATGCTTAATTTCTCATTTTATTTCCTTTTTCTGAAAAACTGCAAGTGCACGGGCGTGTGAGCAAAGCACACGGGCGTGCATGCTTTCACACACGGTCGTGCATGGCTAAGGCACACGGGCGTGTACCTGGACACACGGGACCGTGCATCGGTCATGCGTCTGGCCGTGCAAGTTACTAGAATTTCTCGGACATTTCACTGTAAGCACACACACGGGCGTGCCCCTCGGGGCACACAGGCGTGCGTCTGGAATTCTGGCCGTGCACACAGCGTGCACACGGGCATGTTCCTTGAGAATCAAAGGCACACGGTCGTGCCATGCAGGCACATGGTCGTGCGTCTAGTTCTTCAACATGAACACTAGCCAGAAATTGCACAAATCAACAACCAAATCTCATTCAATTGTAAAATCACTTCAAACACATGTTCCCAACACCTCCAATAACACAATTGAAGCATCAAACTCGACATGCATCAACCATATCTCAATCCACCATGAAAGCATAGCCATTTCTCTCACTAAACAAGATCAAACTTGCATGCAAGGTTTAAAGGTGGCAATCTCATCAATTCTTATCACAAATATCACCAAACAAGCATTCATAAACTCATCAACATGTCAAGCAACAACATTCATCAAGGCAAGCTGGGAAAACTCAAGGAAAAGGTAAGCGAACACTTATCTCACGCCATTGCCTCTGAAAGTAAATCTTTGCTCTCTAGCTTGATCGGGAGCCACCGCTGGCTGAATTTCCTCTCTAAGATTGGGAGGAACTGAAATAAAGAGAAAACTTTGGCTGAAAAAGCAAAGTAGGTGAGAAAAATGACATAAAGCACTCGGCTCACTTATATACTAGCCACTTGCAAGGGCGTGCATCAAAGGTGCACGGGCGTGCACAAGGGAAAATGAGTATTTCTCATTTCCCATGCATTCGCCTGATCGAATCTTTTCGAAAGGATTCCTACGAAAGCCACACAGACTCTGAAAACTTATTAACTCACCTCTAAACTCATCTAGACTCCCAATCTCTGTCTGGATTTCATTTCTAATCTCAAAACTCTTTCTCTAAGAGCTTTTCTAACCTGGGATGCTACATTTTATATATTCTTATAAACTTTAAATTAATACTTTAGTTCAATATTCTATAATCTATGCAGAGATCCTATGGATTATGGCATATTTGAAAGTGGAATCATGAGAACTTATGCCGATATGAGCTTTTGGATCATGCTTAATAATTCTCCTTATAGTAAGAATTGAATCCTTAGAAGGAGATGACAAATGTATCCACGTATTTGAGATCATAATATATTCATTGGTTGTCACATCTTCAAGCCAACATTTTGATTGATTGGTTAGCCATTATAGTGTGAAATCAACTAGAAATCTTGATTAGAATATTCTAGTCGATAAATTATAGTAAAAAGAGGAGGGAATATGATGTCGAGTTTGCACTTCAAGTCCTTAATTGCTCTTACATCTTTACAATAAATTTTGGTTGATTCATCGAAAACTAAAATGTGAAATCAATTAAAAATCCTGATTAGGATGAGTAGGAGAAAATCAACAGCTAAAAAGACTTGGGATTAAGCATCAATGATACAAAATTAGATGGTTAAGTATTATTTTAAAAGCAGGTCAAAATCAAGTTTTTCTAACTTGATTACTTGACCCGTAGGGTTGAATAGCCCTACCTAAAGCTTGTCAACATTGATCAAGTTGAGTCAATAGGCTATTCAACTTATTAACTATTTTGGGTCAAATCAACCCAAAATTAAACCTAATCTTGCACAACAGTTTGAATGGTCTAGCGTGTGAAAACACACACTGCACATGAATAATGCATAAACTCTTTATAAAGGTGTGTGATAGTGCATGCTAATGTTTTAGGGTTGTAAACGCTTTTGTTATTGTTTTATAAAGTTTTGGAGCACATGAAGGCACATAAAGAGCATTGAAAGGCACATGCTTGCTCATGGACATCATAGAAAGTTTGTTCTTGCACATGAACGTGTTATATTGGCACATATGAGCATGTGATAAGTTTATAGTATCGTGTTATAATGCATATGATGGTTTTAGAAAGTTTTGAGGCAAGTGTTCTTAATTTAGAGGCATGTGTTAGGTTCAAATACTGCATGAAGCAATCTTGGATGCATATAATAACATATAAAGACCAGTTTTAGTGCTTATCAACATATAGGAATTAGCTTAAAGGCATGTGGTACATGCATATTCATAGGAAAGTGTTTTCAAAGGTGTTATTAAGTGTAGGTCTATATGTGAGATACATTTTTAACATATGAATGGTCTGTAGTGGTGTATTAATCACGATAAAGATACGTGAAAGGCTTGTGGTGGTGTTTAAAGGCATATGTCACAGTTGTAGAACTCTTTTTAAAGAAAATACTAATTTTAAATAAATATTGCGGCATAAGGTACTATACTCTTAAATTTTAGTTGTCAACTTTATAATGTGTACTTAGTTTCAACATTAAGTTAAGATTATTATTGTTTACTAAGATATATGCAGGATTATCTGAGATAATAAAAGGTTTCATTTCTCATGAAGTCTTTACTAAGGCAACTTTTCTTTTCTCATATCATAGATAAATTGTGTAAGTTGTCAGAATGGTAATCGTTAAAGTGATACTTTTATTGAAACTTATACAATCTTTTATTCGGTAATGATACATTCTTCAGTCTTGATGTGTGTGTTTTCCTACCTAAAGGAAGTTATTACATGTGTTAAGATTGATGGTTGCACAAGGTTACTTGTAAGGAACACACTAGTCGTAAATGAGTTCAATTCACCTAAATGTGGTTAACCTCATTCAATTGACATGTGCTATCCCCAAGAGTGTACTAGTTATGGATTAATCCAATACACTCAAAAATGGTTGTTTTCATTCAATTAACAAGTGTGTTCCCATTAACTAAAGGATGAACAATAGTCTATATATCTTTCGAAAATCATATATTGTTATAACTTTTATAACCTTATGTTTGAGACCTTAATAGTATGCCATTTTCTCTACCTAAAAGGGAGTTAATGGTGATGCATCAGGAATCCCTACAAGGTATGGCTTAGATGGTTTCAAAGTTACAATTATGGTTGTTTAATATACACACTTGTTGTCATATTTACATATTAAGATTGTCCGAGGTCATTTAATGATTTACCTCATAAAATCTTAATGTTGGTAATATTATTTAGTCTTAATAGAAATTTGTGTAGATTGGTAGAATCTTTAGTCTAAAATGGTGCATTCATTTAAACTTGCAAAAAATTTCTATATATGGTGAAAGAGATTTTTCAATTTTGATGCATATAATGTTATTGTATGCATTAAATTCATGGTTGCATAAGGTGATTGTGGAATTACACTGATTATAAGGATTTCAATTCACCCAAAGGTGGTTGTGATTTTTCAACTAACATATATCTTTCCCATTTTTAAGAAATGAAGTAATAACATTAGGGGTTTATCTACCTAAAGGAAATAGACTTTCCAAAAGTTATATGCTCCCATTATTTATAACTTTATGCTTTTAGGCCTTACATGTCATATTCGTTGCCTAAATGAGAGGTTATGATGATGCACTTGGAAATTTCATCTAAAATAACTTGTAAGGGTTTGAGTCTATTTATTGCCAATGACATTGGCTTGTTGTATTATATGTTTATAAATTGCATTGCTATGAACAATAATAATAATGCCACAATAGAGGTTTTAATTGGTTTTGCATATACGATATTGAATTTACATTACTAATTAAGTTTATGGATTTGGTCCAGTGAGTTAATGAATCATCTAAGGCCAAAGTTAAAAGGTTAATTAAATAAGAGAATTTCTATGATAAGTGGGAAAAATCCATTAGGCTAAGGTTGCTTATTATGAAGAAAGTTATTATTGACTACCCTCATTAGAGGTTTGTCTTAAATCATAATTGTTAAGGACTTCGTTACCAAACTTTTTTAGAAGTACAAGGCATAAAAAAAAAAAAAAAAGTAAAGTTGTTTGAATAAAGTATGACAACTCAAAATAAGTCAAAAGAAATGGATATTCAGTATAAGTTACAAAACTATAAGGCTTTAATTAAGTTTTAGCCAAATCAAGATTGTATATAGTTTAGAATCATATATAGAGTATTTAGTTCCTAAAATTCTTATTGAATAAAAGTCTTTTATAGCAGTTTTAGTTACTTAATCAATCCCCAATAATAAAGGAAAGAACAACGATAAGAAATGTTGATTTTATAGCTTAAATAAGGATTAAGGTTTTTGATACATGAAGTTAGTTGCTAGATAAAGGCTAAGTAATAAGGACTCCATATTTAAATTTATAAACTATTGAAGGAATGTGAAGTTGAAATGTTCAAGTTTTCCTTGTCTATAAGGTATGATATTGTCATGATTGCATCAATATTGGGAGTCAACAAGGTTATTATATCCTATGAAACCTCAAATCAATATAAAGATGTTCTCACTAAAGAATTGATTATTAATCTTACAATAGATGAGTCAACTATGATTGACATAGCTATAAAAACTTTGATGAAAAGATTTATTAAAGGAGAACAATTTGTTGTTAAAAAGTGTCTCTGTAAAATTAAAATTTATGGCATGTAATTAGATATGGAAATTAATAGAATTATCTAAGTAGCTATAAAAGCACAAGTGGCTAATGAGTTTACAAGACTAAAAGAGACTTCAAAGGTAGAATATAGGTATAAAGCAAGATAGATTGCAAATGGCTCCCCTTAGAGAGAATATATAGATGAAATATTCTCTTAAATCTCTATCATAACCTCATTTAGAATCATGATGACATTAATAGCCCATTTAGATTAGAGCTTTACCAGCTGGATGTCATAATCACTTTTCTAAATGAAAATACTAGTAAGAAGTCTAGATAGTGTAATTATTTTTACCTAAGACATATAGAAAAGAGCTTTGAGTATGCAAATTTAAGAAGTCTATTCACGGTTGAAGCAAACTTTTGATGGTGGTATCTCAAATTTGACAAAATGTAATTGATAAAAAATGAGAGAATTGTAAAGCTCCTAAATTTGATACTAGTCTCACAACCCCAACCTAAAATTCCAGCCTTGATCAGTCACTAAAAACATGTAATTTCATGCAAAATTTCCGCCTAAATCTAACATGAATTCCACTCTAAGCTATCATCACTTCAAACAAGAATCAATACTTCAAATTTTCACTATAAAACATCATACAAGCATCACCAAGAAAGGTAGGGGTTTGATGATCAATTCAACATCAACAAATATAACCTAAAATTTGCAAGAAAACAAACTTTAAGCATAAAGAAAATGTTCCACCAACTTGAGGGTGATTTAAGCATAAAGATCTTTTGTAAACAAATTTAATGGAAAACTCCACCTATTTGCTACAAGATTTACTAACTTGAATCTGCACCACTAACTTTCTTCTTGCAAAGAAATTAGACAAGGATAAGATTTGGTTCATTAGAGCTCAAAGTTCTAAGAATATAAGAGAAAAACACAAAGCGTTTTAATGTTTTACATATTCACCAAAACTAGGTACAAATGAATTAAGGTTATAGTTAAAAATAACTTACCTTAGTTGACTTAAACTGTATTACAACTTCTTTGAATTAAAAAAAAAATGTAATGACAAAGTTATCCTAGCTAATTTAAAGTCATCTACAAATAAGTATAATACTTGAATAAAGTTAAAACATATAAAAATTATTATCATGGTACATGCAAGCTTCATATCTCTCACATTAGACCTCTTGATCTTGAATGGTCTTTACTTGATTTTTAACTTGTACAATTGCCCTTTATTTGAAGAAATTTGCACTTAAATAATGTTATTTGACTCCAAGGACTTGAAAGACATCATTGCAAATGAGTTGGAGAAGTTTTAGACCAAGATAGCTTATTTAAAGGCATAAAGTTACATGGAAAATACATGCAGATTAGATGGCTAACACTATGATGGGCCTTTAGGTACTACAGTGCCATGAAAAACCAAATTAGGTCTCGATTTAACTCCTGTTGTTTCTTTAGCTTCATATGAAATCACTTGATAAATTAGGATGCCTTAAGCTACCATAAATGAGGATTGGAATGCTTTAAATTTATTTGAATGTATGGCTTGAATTTTTTCTTGTTTATCTTGATAGCTTGCTTGGCTTGAATCATAAATTACAAAAGCATAATGGTCATCTTTGATTATCTTGGATAGGATGAAAGTTACTTGAATACATATCATACTCCCTTTGTTGTATAGGATTTGTCCTCAAATCCAAATTCTTCAAATCACTCACCAAGTATAAACTATCAATTTTTTTTTTCAAACTATTGTGTTTTATTGCCATCGACCTTGGAAATAATTTCATATTAACCACAATACTTGACACACCACTTGGTTCTTTTGTAATCTAAACCTTGCAATTATCTTTCTCTTCACCACATTTCCATTCTCATAATGCAAGAGAATTTCCTTAGCTTCACTCTTCAGTTCATTTTCATCCAAGGCAACAATTTGCTTGCATTCATCTATATCCCTTTTCACACTACTTTGTTGTAGTAACTTGAAGGTAGAATTATCTTTTTAGGCTTGGAAATCAAGGGTAAAAGTGAGATTTCTTGATATAAAGTAGAGTTGAAAAGGTTTAGTGGTAGAAAAGTCATTTAGAAGCCATATGTGACTTGTACATGAGTATTCTTATGAGAATATTCTATGTATGACGTGAAAAGAGAAAAAATTAAGAATTTCCAAGAGACATAAGACCGTGTGTCCAAGACACACGACCATATGTCATGTTATTTAGCCATATATAAGTTTTATTTTTTAATTTGTATAGTTTCTAGCTTTATCTTTTCTTTTCCTTCTTCTTCCCCGTGTTCTAGTAAACCCTAAAGCAATTGAGAGAGACCAACTAGTAGCTCAACTTCAGATTAAAGATGTAAAAGCTCTTAGAGAGAGAGAGCAAGCTTCCATGGCAAGAGGTAAGTGTTCTTTTACTTCTTTCACCTTGTTTCATAGCATGTCCTTGTTGTTTTGAGTTCTTAAGAAGCATTGTTACTTGTTTGAGACTTTATTAGCATGCTTGGTTAATGAGATGATGCTTTGATTGATTATTATTGAGATATTGTGGAGAAATATGTTATGGTTGTATTTTGATACTTTGTTTTGAGAAATATATGCCTTCAACATGATTTGAGAAGATTGGATGCTCATATGCATGTCATTGTAGATGCTTTCAGTTGATAATATCTGTTGTTTGAGGTTTGATGTGTATTATATGAGCATTTGGTTGGGATTTTTTGGTTTCTAGATGTCATCTATAGAAATCGAATAAAGCATATGACTATGTGTCCGTAGGTACATGCCTATATGACCTTATTTCTACATGAGCACCACTTTGCATGGCATCCGTGTATGCTTGAAAAACTAGACACATACTCGTATGACTAATACACATACCTGTGTGTTTAGTCCCAATGTCACATACTTATGGAAGTAGAACACGAGAGTGTTAAATGGTAACTATATGCCCATATAAGTACAGGACCCAACCATATGCCTTGAGTGCACACCTGTGTGTTCACACCATATGCTTGTGTGGCCAGCCAAAGTTTCATAAATTTGTTCTAGAAGGTAGCATGATTAAACATACACCTCATGTATGGCCCATGGGTCAAGTAACATAAGCTTGTGTACTTTAAGAAATACACATAAATAGTTCCAAAGCATCATTAAGTTACTATAAACCATTTCTCAGCCCATAAAACTCAATAATAACATGATATAAACAACAATCATGCATGATCAGCAATATACAACATGACATGTCAAATCAAAGTTTTTAAAATCGAATCCAATAACATATTTTTAAAGTATAGATATAAAATGTTCTAGACATTAGTTATGAGTGAATACAAAGAGACACTTATAAGTTTACACATCCACTAGAGAGGGAAACCAATGTCTACTAGAGAGGATATGGTCATTAACTAAACTCGTTAGAAAGAGTGTTGGTTGTCCATCAGTAGATTTCAGTAAGATTGAGCTCACACGGCTAGGGTGTTGAATCCCTGTATTCATCAGTTTGATTTATTTTTCAACGTAAACTATATGTATATATTTACGGACCTTTAGATCATAGCTTTTACTTTAGATAGAGTTTTCAGAAAACCATGCCTAAGGGTAAGTTTATGACTTTTTAGCATACACATGACTTTAGCATATACACTTCATGTCATGTATAGCTTTTCATGAGAAACAAAATAGATAAAAATAAAAAATATTATTGAAAATCAATGAAATCTCAGAAATTCAGAAACAAGAAAATTGTAAAGTAGAATAGCCTCACAAGTCATAAAAGTCAGATTGAGCTTGAAACTTACTAGTGTTAGAGATAGGAAACGTTTGTTGAGTGATTTTATCACTCACTCCTTTCTTATTTCCTTCTTGTAGGTTAGTGATTAGAGGGCTGAGCGGGAGCAAGACAACTATCAGAGTTTAGGGATATAACTTGGTAACAAACAACATGTTTATGGTTCACATGCTTTCATTTAGTTTTACTCATGCATATATATGTATTATACTATAAATGCATACTGTATGAATGATATATTTTATAAATAAAGAGAACTTGGGATTTTCAATGCAAGATTAGTATTTTCTTTATTTGTGTGACAATGTTTTAAAGTTACAGCTTCTGCATATAAAGAAATTTTATTTAGGAACAGTTTTAACTGTAGGGATCCCCGTTACAGGTACATTATATTTAAATTTTATATTATATTCAATAGTAAATAGTGACCTGTGGCAAGGGTTAGTATTGTGTTTGATATTAAAGCAATGCTCTGAGCCATTAGAGCAATGTTCTGAGCCATCAGAGCATATCTGAGTCATATTATCATAAGAATATGTTTTCACATGCTTTATTTTTTATAATTTGCATGAGCTAAGAGCCAACGTATCCTAACAGTCGTTGTTCACGTCCTTTCAGTGCAAGCATTTAAAATGTAAATTTTAGTTTGAGTTTGACATTAACCCCTTATGTTGTGATTTTCTAGATAAGAGATCTCACCTATCTAGATTAATAGGTAAAGATAGTAATGCCTTTGTAAGACCCATGTGTACTAGTGATACTAAGAGGTCCTAGCACTTTTGAATGTCTCTCAAAGCTAAAGATGTCAGAGAAATAATCAGAGAGGTTATGAGAGAGAGGTTATAACATGCAAAGAGGGTAGAAACCCCAAAACCTGTTATAAGTGAGACCTATCAGAGGTAAGGCAGAGGTTACTATAAGCAAAGAGTAAAAGGTTATCAAGCACCAAGGTTTGAATTTCAGAAAGGTCAGAGTTCTAGTACATGGACAATAGGTACAAGTGGTTCAGAGAGGTTACATCCAATATATAGTTTGCTTGAAGCTCATCAGCCACTTAAATTTACTAGTTCTAGAGATCTTGTATTAGTAAAAGATTGGATGGAAATAATTGAGAGTGTTATGTGGTTGTTTTCCATGACAGATAGGGAGAAGATAAGGTATACAACCTACATGCTCAGAGGTGACACGAAAGTATAGTGGAACCTCACAAAAATGTCTATAAATGAAGAGAGTTTGATAGAGGATGAGTTCAAGAGACTTTTTAATAAGGAGTACCATAGTGTAGATATGGTTTACGCTAGAGCTCAAGAATTTATAGAGTTAATTCAAGGTACAAATTGAGTGAAGGACTATGCGACTAGATTCAATCAATTGGAAGATTTATCCATGGTATGGCAACTTCAGAGATAACTAGATACAAAAGTTTATGCATAGATTACACCCTGCTATTGCCAAAGACATTATGACAGGATCTTCTCTATCTTAGAGATTCAATAATACTTTAGGAAAAGCCTTGAGGTCAGAAGTGTATCTACAGAGAATGAGTGCATTCACTAGACCAGTAGAAAGAGCTTCAAATAGAGGTATTGATAGAGGTAGTGACAAGGGTAAGAGACCCATGTCATCCAAAATGTTTACTAGAGGAAAAAAATAGAGAATAGAATTACCGATATACAAGACTTATGGTAAGAGAAATTCAGGGGAATGTCTTACAAGTTAGAGTGTGTGTTTCAAATACTGATAACCTAGACATAGATTGTCAGAGTGCCTAGTTGGTGGTGGTGTAGGTAAATGTATTCCTAGACTAGTAGGTAGAGGTAGTAGAGTAGGGAGAAGTAGTCGTGATGCACCTAGAGGAGGTGTTAGTCCATCTGGTAAAGGTAAAGCCAAAGTGTTTGTAATTAGATGAGATCAGACAGAGACTACTCTACATGCAGTTACCTGTCAATTACTTTTTCTTGATACTCCAATTTATGTGTTAATTGATTGTGGTGTCATACATAGCTTCATATCTATAGAGGTAATAAAGAGTTTAGGGTTTGATCTAGTGTGGTAGATAGAAGTATATGTATAGAGATATCAGATAATGGTATAGTTCTGAGTGATTAGGTACTGATAGATTAAGAGAAAAAGATCATTGGTAGAAGATTAAGGATAAATTTGATCATATTAGAGTTAATCGATTTTGAAATGATTTAGGCATGTATTTCTTAAGTAGATATGAGGTAAAGATAGACTGTAGGAAGAAAAAGGTTACACTATAGTTAAACCCTGATCAGTTTGTGTTTGAAGAAGGGAGAGTAGAGACCTTGCTTATTTCTTGTTTACTGGTGATGAGACTTTTGAGTAAAGGTTATGTAGGGTACTTGGCTAATATAGTATGAAGGAGTGTGGTTGGGCCAAGTATTAAGAAGGTGTCTATAGTGAAGGAGTTTTCTGATATGTTTCTAGAGGATTTACTAAGGTTGCCTCCTGAGAGGGAATTGGAATTTTGTATTGAGTTGCTTCCTAGTACAACTCTTATTTTTAAGGCTCTATATCAGATGGCTCTAATAGGACTTTAAGAAAAACAACTTCAAGAATTGATTGATAAGAGATTTATCAGGTCAAGTTGTTCACCAAGGGTACTCCTATTTTGTTTGTAAATATGAAAGATAGATCTTTAAGGATATGTATAGACTATAAAGAGTTGAATAAGATGAGAGTCAAGAATAAGTATCCATTGCCCAAGACTGATGATTTATTTGATCAATTAAGTAGAGTCATAGTATTCTCTAAGATTGACTTGAGGTCTGGGTATTATCAAATAAGGGTAGTAGAGAGAGATGTACCTAAGATGACTTTAACGATGAGGTATGACCTTTATAAGTTCGTAATGATGCCTTTTAGGTTGATGAATTCTTTGCAGTGTTATGGGCTTGATGAACTAAGTTTTCCAAGATTGTCTAGATAGATTTATTGTTGTATTTATCGACAACATCTCGGTTTACTCGAAAAGTATAGAGGAGTATGGTGAGCATTTAAGGTTTGTTCTTTAAAGACTAAAAGATCGTTAGCTCTGTGCCAAGTTCAGTAAGTACAAGTTTTGATTAGGTAGCATATCATTTTTTGGCCATATAGTTTCAGTAGCTAGAATTTCTGTAGACTCGAGTAAGATAGAGGTTATTTTGAGTTGGCTAAGGCTAAGGATACCTAAGGAAGTGAAAAGTTTTCTTAGCTTAGCTAATTACTATCAGAGGTTTATTGAAGGATTTTCTAGTATAATGAGACCATTGACAGTTTAGACTCAGAGTGAGGTTTCTTTTGTATGGACCAAAGAGTGTAAGGCTTGATTTCAGGAGTTAAAGTCGAGATCAACTAGTGCTCTAATATTGGTTTTGCCCTAAAAGGGTATTGACTATGATATTTATACATATGCTTCCCATCAGGAGACTGAAGCAGTGTTAATGTAGTAGAGTGTTGACTATGTTTCTAGGTAATTAAAGGACTATGAGTAGAGATACCATACATATGACATAGAGTTAGTTGTAGTAGTGTTTGCTTTAAAGATTTAGAGACATTACTTGTATGGTGTCAAATGTTACATATATTTAGATTATCATCAGAGTCTCAAGTATTTCTTGACCTAGAGAGAGCTAAATATAAGATAGAGGAAATGGTTAGAGTTGGTGAAGGATTATGATTGTGAGATTCACTGTCATCTGGGTAAAACTAATGTGGTAGCTAATGCTTTAAGCTAGAGAATAGTTTTATCCATGATTTTAGTACTGAGAAAGTTGTAGCATGAGATTACCAGAGAAGTTATTGAGATAGTGACAGCTGGTTACTCCAAACTTTAGATTATTTCTACATTACTTGTTGATATCAAGACTAGTCAAATATTAGATATATGGATAAAATATGGTACAAAGGGTTTTTGAGGGTACAACGCTAGATTTTGAGGTTAGAGATGGAATTCTGAGGTTCAAAGATAGAGTTCATATGCCAGAGGATATAAATTTGAGACAAATAATATTGTCAAAGGCTCACAGTATAATTTACTCAATATATCCAAACAGTACCAAGATGTATCAAGATCTCAAGAGAAATTTTTGGTGGTCTAGCATAAAGAGAGATATTGCAGAGTATGTAGTCAGATGTTTGACTTGTCAGTAGGTTAAGGTAGAGCATCAGAGGCTTTTTAAGTTGCTTCAACCTTTGAAGGTTCTTGAGTGAAAGTAGGAGAGCATTTCTATGGATTTCATATTAGCACTTTGTAGACACCCCATTTTGGACCCAACAGGGTCACCCCCGATGATGAAAAACCTGGATGTTGACTTAGAATTTTTGAGATGTTGAGCCGAGGATGGATGAGAAAAAATGTTTATTTTATGTTATTTTTTATAAAGAAGAAAAAAAAAAAAGTGTATTTATTTTATTACAAAAGAAAAAAAAAAGTGTTTATTTTATTAAAAAATAAAAATAAAAAATCATGACCCAAAAAGCCAACCCAAAAAGAGGAGAGAATAAGAAGGCCAGTGTGCAGCCCATTTTGGAATACTGCAGCAGCGGGTAAGCTGGCCCGGTTGGAGGAGAAGGCCCAAAGATGGCCCTGCAGTGAGCGCGTGCATCACACGCGCGATGAAGTGGACAGGCCTGCGCTGATCGCGCGTGTAGCGCACGCGCCCGCTGGGTAATCTACCTGCATTCTGTTTTTTCAGCGCATGCCTCCCTGTCTCTCTCCTGCTGCTGCCAGGCTGCGTGTCGCACGCTGGGTGGCTGGACAGCTGGTGCATTTTTCGTCCAAACTACCTATAAAATGAGAAAGGATCTTCCAGAAAAGGGGAGCTGGAGGGGAGAGCCTAGAGGAGAGAAGGAAAAAAATTTAAGAGGAGAGAAAAATTGGGGAAGGGGAAAATTTCAGAAAAAAATTAAAAAAGTGTTTTAGAAAATGAAAACATTTTGAAAGCCAATTTATGTGGTGAGGGATCATCTTCAGCTCAACATCAAGAGATTTTTAATCGAATTCAGGTTAGTCCCTGAGGGGAATTTTCTATAAACAAAATTTCTATATTATTTCATTTTATATTGTATATATGTTTTATAATTTACATTAATTTTTCTATTTATTCTGTATAAATATATTGATATTTTATATATATATTTTATCTATTTTTATATTCCGTAGTTATATTGTGTATGTATTGTTTATTTTGTATTTTTTTTATATATATTATGTATTTGATTTGATTATTTATATTTGTATTTTTTTTGTGTTGTACTTTTGTTTATTATATATTCTGTATTCTGTATTTTACATCCTGCATGTACATGGGTATATTATAATCTACTGTATATATTTATTTTTGTTATGTATGTATATATCCTATATATTATGCTGTATGTGCTGTGTATTGGTATATGATATATATATAATATACTGTGTGCCTAAATGCGCCGGATGAGACTGGCCGCCCTGATGGCAGCAGGCGGCCATGTTATTCCCCCCTCCCAGGTTCAAGCCACGCTAGACTAAAGCTGCTTTTCATTTTTTTATTTACTCTATTTTATTTTATTTTTTATTATTATTACTGTATATTAATATAATACATATATATTTATTTTGTATATATACTGTATATCACTGTATATATGTAAAGTTATTTTATAGTGTATATATATTTATCATATCATATTATATAATTTTGTGTGGTGTAATATTTTTTATTGTACATATATTTTATGCGGTTCATAATGGTGGTTTTAGCTTAAATAAATATGCATATGTAAGGAAGTTTATGTATTTTTTTTTTTGGTTGGTAGTTTGCTGAAATAATGTTCATACATGAGTTAATTAAAAATTTGTATCATCATATTATATTTCTATATAGCATTCAATTACATGTGGCATGTCAAGATTTTTGTTTTGTAAATAAATGTTTCTGTATATATATTATATGTATTGTGTAATTATAAAATAGTGTATATTATATACTCTGAATGTTGGCATTATTGTATATTTTTATATATGTATAAACTGTATATTTTGTATTTGTTTGGGAAAAATGGTGTATTTGTGTGCATTATATATTTTATCATTGTATTTAAATTAAATATACGAATGCGGCTGTTGCCTTGGTGGTGAAAGGCGGAAGGTGTTTAGTTTGTTGGATGCTTGGGTTCGAGTTGCGGCTAGGGGGGAATTTGGTTAGTTTATTTACTGTGCATGTGTGTATATTGGGTTTCCTGTTTGGGCTGCATGCTGCTTATTCTCTTGGGCGGGCTGGCTGGGCTGCATTTTATTTATTAGATAGGCTACTGTACATGTGTGTATCTATTATTGGGCCTCCTGGTCGGGCTGCATGCTGTCAATTTCCACTGATTGGGCTGCACTTTGGTTATTCTTATTAAGTGGGCTGCATCCTATATATTTCCTTACTTGGGCTGATTCATTTATTTAATATATTTGTTTATCTTATTGGATTAATTAACAAAATTGTTTTTGCAGGATTTATTTATTTATTAGGCCTGTTTAGGGTTAGAAGAAATGTATAGGGGTGTATGAAAAAACAGTTGTAATTTTTAATTTTCGATTTATGTTGGTTTGATTTTATATTGTATAATTAACCTAATTTGTTTTGCAGGGTTTATTCATTAGGCTTGTTTAGGGTTAGAGAAAATGTATAGGGGTGTATGAAAAGGGTTGTAATTTTTAATTATTTTCTTTTTCATATTTCATTATTTTCGTGGATGAATGTATATGTATGATTATTAAAATGCATCGTGTGGTAATACGGAACTTAATTAAACTTGGTAACGCGTTTAACGAACGAACCACAATAGTGGAGGCCGGCTTTCATGCCGGGCGGCGTGGGTGCCTAACACCTTCCCATTGCCGTACCTGACTCTCCGAACCCGACCCATTGGGCAGGTGAGGGGTAGTTGGGTCCTTCGCAAGGGATCCAAAAATTGCCCATCCTCACCGATGTGTATTTTCCCGGGGTTACTCCCGGGTGGCGACTCCATAGACTCCGTAGCGGGCCAAAAACCCGTTATGCGCTCCTCTTGACCACGTCTAGGGTGGTTAAACAAGAGTGGTAAGTCTGTCCTCGCTCGGCGCGGCAAAAACCGGCGCCACAGCTCTGGCGACTCCACTGGGGAAAATGCGAAGAGTCGATTCCGATGTGGTAAGTTTGTAAAGCGCTTCTAAGTTTAATCAAGTTCCTTGCATTGCACAACACTCACACCCACTGTACACTCCTTGTCCCTATTAACCCCGATGGCAATCCAGACTTCGCCCGAAAGCCCACTCGGCCCAGGGGTAGTCTGTCTTGTACATCAGCCTTGGGCAACGTACCTTCGTGTATATAAAAAGAACCTTTGGTTCTCGCCTAAGGTAGCCTTTGACCTTTACCCGAGTCAAGCCCATGTAGTGGCCCATAGATGTCAACCTTAGGACCCTTTTGCATGTGATTGATCGAGTCGAATCTTTATGTGTAAAGTCTTGAGTTTTTACTGCCCATTTTGAAATATGCCTTGATCCATGACATTAAAATTTTACTGATTGTTTCTTTAAGTGGCCTCCACTAGGAGGAAACTTTCTGAAACATCATTTTGTAGAAATCTTTGTGACATGACTCGACATACTCTTGAATGGGCACATAAAACTCGGGCCTTCATACGTAAGGATTCATTAGGTCTAGGACCATTGGGTCTTCTGGTGACCCAATGGATACTAACCACCTAGGGTAGAATTGACTTTTCTAACTTTCCATTAAGTGAAGTAATAAGGGGGCGAAGGGGGTGATAAGGGGGCGAAGCCTAGATTTAGAAAAAAACACTTCCTTCTTCGAGTCGCCTCCAAAGGGCATTTTCATCTTTTGTCAGCCTAAGTAGATATGTTCGATCTGAATTACCTCATAGGGGCATTTTTGTCTTTCATCTTTCGAAATAAATAATTTTGATTCAAGTCTTCCACAATGTAGAATCGTTTAGGAGTAATAAACTCACCCCTTCATTTGTCTCGTCTTCCATGTCGTATAATCCGAAATCTTATCTTTAGGACTAGATGTGTTGTCATTAGGTTTTTTTTTTCAAGTTTAAGTCTTCGCTCTACTTAGACATTAGACCCACAATTCTTCTGTCTGTCTACTTATTGAACCCACATTTTGCCACAATTCTTGTTGAGTCTAATAAAGTCATCATTTAAAATAAATTCATTCATACATGTCATGCATAAACACATCATGCTTGTTGAGTCTAATAAAGTCGTCGTTTAAAATAAATTCATTCATTTAATCTTGCATACATGTCATGCATAAACACATCATGCATTAAGATGTCACTTTGTTGATCCTATATACATATCATGCATAAACACATCATGCACTAACATGTCATTTTGCAACCGTTCAGTGGGAGAAAAGAAATATGACCGAGGGAAACATGATAGAGGAAATAATGGAGAAGCTTGAGAAGATAATTGATGAAATGCTTGCTACAAAAATAGATGACTTGATGAACAAAATGGCCCAAATGATAGGAGAAACTAGTGAGGTGAGGAGCTTACCGCAAGAGCAACAAAATGATTCAGGGGATGACTTCTTTGATTTGGAAGATTATTTGAAAACCCGGGAAGAGAGAGAAAGAGGCTCAAAGAAGACGATAGAGGAACCCATGCCCACTTCGAGGGATAAAGTAATAACTGAAAAGTTGGAACAATTAGAGAAGGCTATAATGAAGCAAGGAGCATCATTCTCAATAGACTGGGATGACTTAAACATACCTGAAGAAATAAGGGTACCACCAAAGTTTAAAATGCCTGATTTGTCCAAATTTGATGGAATTGGTGATCCAAAAACGCACTTAAGGCGTTATGTGACTGTGATGGGAACAACTGGGTTATCGAAAGAACAAATGGTGGAATTGTTTCCTTTGTCATTAGAAGGGGTTGCTAATGTTTGGTATTACAGTCTCAGTAAAGCAGATAAAATAAATTGGCATGGATTGGTTGAAAAATTCTTGCAACAATATTCCTACAACACTGCTTTAGACGTGACAATTAGGGATTTGGAAACAACCAGACAAAGGCATAATGAGTCATTCGCTGAATTTATAGCTAGATGGAGAGATAAAGCCTCTAAGATGACAAGCAGACCTCCTGAGAAGGATCAAGTAAAAATGATAATGAGAAACCTTCTCCCTCCTTTTTATGAAAAGATTTGTTTCTATCCATTGACCACATTTGAGCAATTGTATAATGTCGGGATACAAATTGAAGATGCCTTGGCTATACAAGAGGGTGGAAGATCCCTGTGAAACTTGAAGGGCATTATCTTTTGAACTTGTCTTTTCTTTTGCATGTACTGCATCTTATGAATGTACATATTGACAAATTTGGCAATAAAATGTGATTTGAGTTTTCAAAAAAAGAGATAAACTAGTCTTGGTAGACTTTAAAACACCAAATGTGAGATTTTGAGCCCATGGTCATGCACACACAAATGACCCTTGATTCCTTTGTTGAGTGTGTTCTCTCTGATAGGTGTCTCTAGAACTTGCTTCAAATACTGATCAAGATCACAATCGATCACATGCATTCACATAAATGATGATGGTATTGGAAGATGACCCATTTTGACCAAAAAACCAACCATGACACAAGTTGACTCTAGAGAATCCTGTTGAGCCTAAAGCGCTTCCTTAGCAAACCTTGTACCACAAATTATCAACTTTCTTTTTGTCTCATCCCTACCTTACCATAGGGGCTGATAGAGCATTTAAGACTATGTTAACAAAGCGAAAAGTAGTGACACTTGTACCCATCCGTATGAAATATGAATACAAAAATAAGAGAGAAAACAAAAAGAATGAAAAGATGAAAGCAAAGAAAGAAATGGAAAAAAAAAAAAGGAGAGAGAAAAACAAAGAAAGAAAAGAGAAAAATCTTTGTGCAACAAAGCAGAAGTATTAGAAAGCTAAAAGAAGAATGGACATGAATCGAAGTTCAAACCTTGAAGAAAAAGTTTTAGATGACTCTATCAGTCCTTTCGGTCTAAGCTACCACTTTCCAAGAAAATCCTACCTTCACCCCAACCCTACGACAACCTCTACAAAACTAGCAAATTTATGTCTGCATGTGACCTTAGTGATGGAGATCAGATGAACAAGCAAGCCTATGGTAGGCACCATTCATGAGCTGAACCTGAGCGTAAAATTCTCACCCTTTCAAACACTTGAGTGAACTGAGTGACGTGTGAGCGTCTACCAAGTTAGATAACTTCTTTTTTGGATAAAAATCTTTTGTCATATTGAATTGTGAGTTAAAACCGAGATGTCAAATCCCATCAGGATAAAAAAAAAAAAAAAAAAGGAAAAAAAGAACAAAAAAAGAAGAAAAAGAAGCAGAAAAAAGAATAGAGGAAATCAGGGCGTGTTCCCTTGGTCTAGGTCTTCTACCTCCCACTGATATGGTCATGACATAGAGCATTGCGTATGAGCTAGCAAAGTCAATATAAACATGTCATCATGCATCGCATAAAATACTCAAAACAGCTTGTTGTTTCAATCCACCATTACAAGTCATTTTGTAATTCATCTTGAAGGCACACCTTCGTCATTGTGTAAGAGCATCCATTTTGTCGAGCCTACCCAACCATGGGCATATCCAATTTTGTCAAGCTTTCCCAATCAAGGGCAAATCCAACCTTGTCGAGTTTACCCAACCAGGGGCATTCCTCCAATCAGTTGAGAATAGAAATTGACCGTTGTGAAGTTTCTTTAGCTTCGTCATATGTTAAATCACCTAATCTTCGGAGACGCCTAGAAGAGGCTAATCCACCATAGGTTTGTCTAGAAGGGACATCCTAGTTCGGTAAATTTGCCTAGAAAGGAGCAATTTACTTTTCGAGTTCTGTCTAGAAGGGACAGTTCTTTTCCTCGGAAACGCCTAGAAGAGGCTAATCCACCCTAGGTTTGTCTAGAAGGGACATCCTAGTTCAGTAAATTTGCCTAGAAAGGAGCAATTTACTTTTCGAGTTCTGTCTAGAAGGGACAGTTCTTTTCATCGGAGACGCCTAGAAGAGGCTAATCCACCCTAGGTTTGTCTAGAAGGGGCATCCTAGTTCGGTAAATTTACCTAGAAAGGGTAATTTACTTTTCGAGTTCTGTCTAGAAGGGACAGTTCTTTGTCGGAGACGCCTAGAAGAGGCTAATCCACCCTAGGTTTGTCTAGAAGGGGCATCCTAGTTCAGTAAATTTGCCTAGAAAGGGTAATTTACTTTTCGAGTTCCGTCTAGAAGGGGCAGTTCTTTGTCGGAGACGCCTAGAAGAGGCTAATCCACCCTAGGTTTGTCTAGAAGGGTCATCCTAGTTCGGTAAATTTGCCTAGAAGGGGCAATTTACTTTTCGAGTTCTGTCTAGAAGGGACAGTTCTTTTCATCGGAGACGCCTAGAAGAGGCTAATCCACCCTAGGTTTGTCTAGAAGGGACATCCTAGTTCGGTAAATTTACCTAGAAGGGGCAATTTACTTTTCGAGTTCTGTCTAGAAGGGACAGTTCTTTTCCTCGGAAACGCCTAGAAGAGGCTAATCCACCCTAGGTTTGTCTAGAAGGGGCATCCTAGTTCAGTAAATTTGCCTAGAAAGGGTAATTTACTTTTCGAGTTCCGCCTAGAAGAGGCTAATCTACCCTAGGTTTGTCTAGAAGGGGCATCCTAGTTCAGTAAATTTGCCTAGAAGGGGCGGTTTACTTTCGAGTTCTGTCTAGAAGGGGCAGTTCTTTGTCGGAGACGTCTAGAAAAGCCTAATCCACCCTAGGTTTGTCTAGAAGGGGCATCCTAGTTCAGTAAATTTACCTAGAAGGGGTAATTTACTTTTCGGGTTCTGTCTAGAAGGGACAGTTCTTTTTTTTTGTTGGAGACGCCTAGAAGAGGCTAATCCATAGGCTTAGGGAACTAGAAGAGTTACCGTTGCCACCTTGTTTGTTGACTTTTGTTGGTCCAAAATTAGGTGTCTTCTTTCTGTACTTTGTTGCATTTTGCATGTGTTTTCATTGCATTCACTACACACACAAAATTTACAAAGTAAGGGGCATCTGTAGACACCCCATTTTGGACCCAACAGGGTCACCCCCGATGATGAAAAACCTGGATGTTGACTTAGAATTTTTGAGATGTTGAGCCGAGGATGGATGAGAAAAAATGTTTATTTTATGTTATTTTTTATAAAGAAGAAAAAAAAAAAAGTGTATTTATTTTATTACAAAAGAAAAAAAAAAGTGTTTATTTTATTAAAAAATAAAAATAAAAAATCATGACCCAAAAAGCCAACCCAAAAAGAGGAGAGAATAAGAAGGCCAGTGTGCAGCCCATTTTGGAATACTGCAGCAGCGGGTAAGCTGGCCCGGTTGGAGGAGAAGGCCCAAAGATGGCCCTGCAGTGAGCGCGTGCATCACACGCGCGATGAAGTGGACAGGCCTGCGCTGATCGCGCGTGTAGCGCACGCGCCCGCTGGGTAATCTACCTGCATTCTCTTTTTTCAGCGCATGCCTCCCTGTCTCTCTCCTGCTGCTGCCAGGCTGCGTGTCGCACGCTGGGTGGCTGGACAGCTGGTGCATTTTTCGTCCAAACTACCTATAAAATGAGAAAGGATCTTCCAGAAAAGGGGGGAGCTGGAGGGGAGAGCCTAGAGGAGAGAAGGAAAAAAAATTTAAGAGGAGAGAAAAATTGGGGAAGGGGAAAATTTCAGAAAAAAATTAAAAAAGTGTTTTAGAAAATGAAAACATTTTGAAAGCCAATTTATGTGGTGAGGGATCATCTTCAGCTCAACATCAAGAGATTTTTAATCGAATTCAGGTTAGTCCCTGAGGGGAATTTTCTATAAACAAAATTTCTATATTATTTCATTTTATATTGTATATATGTTTTATAATTTACATTAATTTTTCTATTTATTCTGTATAAATATATTGATATTTTATATATATATTTTATCTATTTTTATATTCTGTAGTTATATTGTGTATGTATTGTTTATTTTGTATTTTTTTATATATATTATGTATTTGATTTGATTATTTATATTTGTATTTTTTTTTGTGTTGTACTTTTGTTTATTATATATTCTGTATTCTGTATTTTACATCCTGCATGTACATGGGTATATTATAATCTACTGTATATATTTATTTTTGTTATGTATGTATATATCCTATATATTATGCTGTATGTGCTGTGTATTGGTATATGATATATATATAATATACTGTGTGCCTAAATGCGCCGGATGAGACTGGCCGCCCTGATGGCAGCAGGCGGCCATGTTATTCCCCCCTCCCAGGTTCAAGCCACGCTAGACTAAAGCTGCTTTTCATTTTTTTATTTACTCTATTTTATTTTATTTTTTATTATTATTACTGTATATTAATATAATACATATATATTTATTTTGTATATATACTGTATATCACTGTATATATGTAAAGTTATTTTATAGTGTATATATATTTATCATATCATATTATATAATTTTGTGTGGTGTAATATTTTTTATTGTACATATATTTTATGCGGTTCATAATGGTGGTTTTAGCTTAAATAAATATGCATATGTAAGGAAGTTTATGTATTTTTTTTTGGTTGGTAGTTTGCTGAAATAATGTTCATACATGAGTTAATTAAAAATTTGTATCATCATATTATATTTCTATATAGCATTCAATTACATGTGGCATGTCAAGATTTTTGTTTTGTAAATAAATGTTTCTGTATATATATTATATGTATTGTGTAATTATAAAATAGTGTATATTATATACTCTGAATGTTGGCATTATTGTATATTTTTATATATGTATAAACTGTATATTTTGTATTTGTTTGGGAAAAATGGTGTATTTGTGTGCATTATATATTTTATCATTGTATTTAAATTAAATATACGAATGCGGCTGTTGCCTTGGTGGTGAAAGGCGGAAGGTGTTTAGTTTGTTGGATGCTTGGGTTCGAGTTGCGGCTAGGGGGAATTTGGTTAGTTTATTTACTGTGCATGTGTGTATATTGGGTTTCCTGTTTGGGCTGCATGCTGCTTATTCTCTTGGGCGGGCTGGCTGGGCTGCATTTTATTTATTAGATAGGCTACTGTACATGAGTGTATCTATTATTGGGCCTCCTGGTCGGGCTGCATGCTGTCAATTTCCACTGATTGGGCTGCACTTTGGTTATTCTTATTAAGTGGGCTGCATCCTATATATTTCCTTACTTGGGCTGATTCATTTATTTAATATATTTGTTTATCTTATTGGATTAATTAACAAAATTGTTTTTGCAGGATTTATTTATTTATTAGGCCTGTTTAGGGTTAGAAGAAAATGTATAGGGGTGTATGAAAAGGGTTGTAATTTTTAATTATTTTCTTTTTCATATTTCATTATTTTCGTGGATGAATGTATATGTATGATTATTAAAATGCATCGTGTGGTAATACGGAACTTAATTAAACTTGGTAACGCGTTTAACGAACGAACCACAATAGTGGAGGCCGGCTTTCATGCCGGGCGGCGTGGGTGCCTAACACCTTCCCATTGCCGTACCTGACTCTCCGAACCCGACCCATTGGGCAGGTGAGGGGTAGTTGGGTCCTTCGCAAGGGATCCAAAAATTGCCCATCCTCACCGATGTGTATTTTCCCGGGGTTACTCCCGGGTGGCGACTCCATAGACTCCGTAGCGGGCCAAAAACCCGTTATGCGCTCTTCTTGACCACGTCTAGGGTGGTTAAACAAGAGTGGTAAGTCTGTCCTCGCTCGGCGCGGCAAAAACCGGCGCCACAGATACTAAGGTAACCACATGCCCGTACAGTGTGATACACACTCGTGTGCTCAGTCATGCATGCCCGTGCGATCAACCTATTTCATGATATATTGAGAAATCTTTCCAAAACCTTGCACGCCCATCAGCACGAGAGGCACACGGTCCTGTGTGTATTGACATACGCCCGTGCACGTTAGCACACACGCCCATGTGGTTTAAGAAAGAAAGAAAAGAGAATTTTAAATTAAAGATAAGCAATCCTAAGTTTTCCTAAGCGAAATCTAAGCATGCGAAACGTAAGAATAACAAAAGATAAAATCATATCATGCATGATTAGCAAGTATTGAGCATGACATGCCATACATGAGATATTTTTAGAAAGGGATCTACGAACCCAAGAGATGTTTTAAAAAGTATATATATACGATGTTTCAGACATCAGTTAGGGGTGGATACGAGAGGGCAATTGTGAGTTCGTACGCCCGCTAGAGAGGGAAACCATGGTTCGCTAGAGAGAACATGGTTGTGCACGAGTAGTTTTCTTATAAGTTTGAACTCATACGACCAAGGTGTCGAATCTTTGTATTCATCAGACTGGCTAGCATAGCAGAGATATTTTCCAGATACAGTACTTTTGATACTGTTTTCAGATATACTATATGTATATATATGAGAATCTTCGGATCAGAGATTTTTATGAGAAAGAGTTTTCAGAAAAGATAAGTTTTCAGAAAATTAGCCCGAGGGGCAAAGTTTTATAAGAAATGAGTTTTTACATGACATCCGAGCATGCATATCATGTCATGTGCCACATTCATAAGAAACATATGAGATAAGAATAAAGTACAAAGCATAAAACGGATGAAAACTTTGAGAAATTAATGATGAAAGAAAATAAAGAAATAAGAGATAAGAAAAGAATAAGAAAACAGTAAGCAGAGAATCTGAAGTCTGATCTCTGATCAGCCTTTACTTGATGACCTGTCTGTGTGAGAGATAGGAAATGCTTACTGAGTGATTTTGTCACTCACCCCTTTCCCTTCCTTTCTCTTTTGCAGGTCAGTGAGTTTTGGGGACTGAGATGCGGCGACGCAGCTGTGAGGTTTTGGGGACATGGCTCGGTACTAGTTTTATGATTCGGCTCATAAGCTCTGATTAATTGCATCTCATGTATTTATGTTTGTGTGTATTATAGTATTATGCACTGTATGATAACATGATTTTAATACATGAGTAGCCTGAGATTTTCAGAAAAGTCTTTATGACTTATTTTATTAAAGTTTTCATATTTTACGCTTCCGTATATTAATGTTTAAAGCATTTTGAGTAGTAGTTAAATTTCTTTTCCCTCGTGGGGATCTCCGTCACAGGCATAGTTTTATATTATAATATATATATATATATATATATATATATTATAACTGCGCACAGTAAGCCTGGGGCGGGGGTCACTACATTAGTTAGGAAGGAAGAAGAAAAAAAATAGGTAAGTTAACTGAAGATGTAAAACCTTCACTTTATATAGTTGTGCAGCCTAAGGAAGACACACGGTCATGTGCCATTGAGGTGCTCGTGCTCCTCACAACAAAGGCACATGGGCGTGTGTTCAAGACACCTGGGTGTGTGACAAGCACAACTAATATAAAGCTTCTCTAAAAAGACTATTTTACCTCTATAACTCACTAAAATTAATCTTTAGCTATAAAATCTCTACAATTGGTGAGACCTAATAAATAAACCTCTTATTAAATATTAAGTCATAATGGGAAGTCTATCAATATAACACTACTAGGATAAATCTTTATTTATGGGAACCTTGTTTGTCAACGTGAAGAGCAACCTTTTACTAGGTAAAAGACTGCTTGATGACTATATTGGGTCGAACTTAAGTAAAAGAAATTAGCTTGTTTATCAAAATAAAAGTGAAATCTATTAGAGGTCAAGTAAAGACATATTTATCGATATGTGGGGTCTATGGCACTTAACCTACTAGTATCGAAAATCACAATTGAGCATTACATGGTTTGTCGAAGTAAAACCTAACTTGAGATATTTAACTTATGTTGATTCATTTGATGACCTACCTATTTGGATCACTTTAACTTGTTTATCAAAGTAAATGTTGAGTTAACTCGATGGGATATTGATCCATTAAGAAGTCCATTGAGACTTCCTAAGTTCAATAGTAAAGGTTACTGGCTTGAGAAAAATAATAAGAGTATTTAATAAAAACTTGATTAAACAATTAAAATAATTAACTAATCTACTTTTTGGTAGTTTTTTAGGTTAAAATACACCATAACAAACAATTCTTTGCATCCAATTCTGGAAAAAAAAGAACATGGTGTAGGACACCAATTTTCTTGATTGGTACAAGAATTTATGAATATTATTTTATTAGAAAAAAAGGTTGTATGTCTTCAAGGGTGAAACTCCTTTAGAACATAGTCCTAATTCCACCACCGAAGTCCTCGATGTTTATTGCAAAAGTTAAGAAGATTGCGTGAAAGTTTAGTGTTTAATATTAGCTTCCATGTCACCCATGCTAGGAATGTAACATAAAAATATGGACACCAAGTTCATTCTTTTTCACTCACATGAGATATAGGAAACTTGAAAGACATTTAAATATTATCGAATGACATATGTGCTCTTCAATTGTAAAATGTGTAAGGGTGCACAAGTAGACGTTCATGTAGCTAAGATAATTAGCTATATTAAGAGGTCAGTGTTGGATCCCTATGTGTTTTGATTTGATGAAAAACTTAAGTTAAAATATTTAACTTGTTTTTGCACGTATCGATCCATGACAAAAAGGACAAAGAGTTAATATTTTGTAGGTATGGCTAGACACATGACTATATATGTCTTAGTAGTACGATTATGTGTGTCTTATAAAGAGAACACATGAGTTGGTTGAGTCATGTAGATGCCTATGTAACCAAATACTAAGATGTATAACCATGTTACTTTTAAGCACATAATCGTGTGTCACAAAAAGTGAAGACACATTATTAGGTCTCTCATGCATATCTAGTAGTATTGGTATATTGTAATCATTATTGGGTACATGCTCATGTAGAATAGTTCACACACTAATGCAAGAGTAAAATCTAGATTGTGTGATGATCAAGAGAGGTATCATGTGCAAGACTGTATGAATTTTTAAAAGTTTGAAATAATGAATATATGAAGGCACATGTTTGCACGATATACAAAATTTGATCATAAGACTATTTTCATTGTTAGGATCATGATCGTGCACAAGGAGCACATGACTATACATCTACCTAGAATAGTGCTAACAACTTTCAAATAAGTTACAATAAATCTTTTCATTCTGACTCTCTAAAAGCTAACCAATTCAAGTTTGGGAAGGAAAGAAAATTTTGTACTAAACTCACATTCTTCTTATTCATTACTCTTCTCCATTTTCTCTTACTAGAATTCAATTGTATACACTTTGAAAGAAACCTTGTAAGCACAATTCTTGTATCTACTTATTCAGAAGCACATTTCTTTCTCTATAAATTCAACAACCCTAAAGTATAATCCTGTGAAACAAGTATAAGGGCAAAATTTCGTGAAACTATTTTAAAGATGCAATCCCTTATATCAAATTTAGTATGAAAGATAATTTTTTAGATCAAAACTACTGTAACTTCATGGTTATTGAAGTTAGTGGAGAAAAGCTTTGAGTGAGGTAACTTGAAGAAATAGATGTAGGTGGCTTGTAACCTTTATAAAAATCTATTAAGCATTTTCCTCCCTTACTCCTTTTTATTACCTTATTTGCTTTATTTACTTGTTTTGTATTTGATTTATATTTGCTTGATATTGTTGGTTAAGTTGAATTAATTAGTTATGTGATTTGCTGATTGTTACAAATAATCTTGTTTTGATTGGGTGAAAAGTCTTCAAGTTTAGAAAAAGTTTTGAAAATCCTATTCACCCCCATCTAGGATTATTTTAGCTATTTTGGGGTTTAACAATTGGCATTCGAGCTTTGACTCTGATTTTTGAAAATCTAACGATTTTAAGAGTCAAATATCATTTTTTTAAATGGCAAATTTATTTACAAAATTTTTTTTCAAAGAGAGGTAAAGTTCTATTAGACCACCACTGTTTTGTAATAAAAACTATAGTCAATGAAATATTAGAATGAAGTGTCATGTCTAATCCATTGATTATAAGTTATGAAAAATCATTGACAAGGGTAATTTAATTCCTGTAGACTGTAGGACAAATTAACCAGAAAAGGAAAATGATTTCAATAAAAAAGAAGAAAAAATGATAAGCTTAAATTCTAGGGCATTAAATTTGTTATTTTGTGCATTAAATTCTACTGAATTTAAGCAACTTTCTTCTTATAAAATAGCAAATAAGGCTTAGACTATCTTTCAAATGACTCATGAAGGAATAAATAAAATGAAAGAGTCCAAGGTGGAGCTTTTCTTTTGGGAATACAAGTTATTTGAAACGAAGAAAGAAGAGAATATTACAAAGATGTACAAGAGGTTCTTAAACCTTATCAATGAGTTAAGAGGTTTGGGAAACAGGTTTGAGACGATGGAGTTTGTAAAGAAAATTCTTTGATCGTTACCAAAAACATGGAGTATGAAAGTCATGATGATTAAGAATCGAAGTATCTAAGTGAAATGGGCATGGATGAGCTAATTGGGAATCTTTTGACTTATGAGATGAAGTGGATGCCTAAGAAGAATAAGAAAGAGAAAAAAAAAAAAAAAAAAAAGAAGAACATCATATTCAAAGTTGAGGAGAGCTTAAGTGAAGATAATATACCCTTAATGAATGAAAAGAGCTTAATGGATGAAAGAGACTTAAAATTCCCTCTAAGAAATTTAGCAAGTTTCTCCCTAAAAAGAAAAGGAAAAAAGGAAGAAAAAGACAATTTACTATAAGTACAGAAAGAAAGAGCATTATCGATAAGAATATCCTTAAGTGAAGAAGAAGAAATCCAAGAAGAAAGCCTTTGCCGCTTTGACTGGAAAAGCCTCAAGAAATGATGATGAAGATGAAAAAGTCTCTCTATACTTATACATCAAAAAGAAGAAATGAAACTTAGAAGGAGCCTTGAAGCTAATAGAAGCAATTAAGATAAAAAATTAGCATTGCAAGGCATTATGTTCTTATCAATTCAAACAAGTACTCAAATACTTAATTGATTGTTATACTTGGTTGACAATGAGAATAATGACATGTTATGATTGTGTTTTACTTAGTATATGACTACTTTTTATGATTGACTAATTAGACTGAAATTGATGCAAGTAAGTTATATGTATATATGTGCTTATGATTACAACATGTAATTGTTGGAATTCATGCTAGAAGGATTCTAATGTGATTGTTTTGGCATCAAATAACATGAATTCGACATTAGGGGACTAGCCTAGTGGTAAAAGGTAAGGGTCACCAAGGTGGCCAGGGTTTAAGCTATGATGAAACCAATAATCTTTAATTTTCTTGGTCTATGGTTGCAAGTCTAAGGGATCACGAGCTCCTAAGTTTATTTTGTTTGATTAGTTAGAGTTGAACGATTGATATGGATAGGAGTTTTCAGATCATCAAAAAAAAAATAATAATAATAATAACATGAATTCATATATTATTGGTCCCCTATGACTAAAAGAGGCAAGTTTGAGTATAAATGTGTCAAACATGTGTAAATTGTGTTAATAATATTTTAACAAGTTGGATCATTGCTTTAGATTGATACTAATCATATCAAATTTGTTCTTTGCATTTCAAACTGTAGTTTTTTTGCTTTTTTTTTTTTTTTTATTTTTTACGTCATACATGATTATGCTTGTACTATTTTCCTAGTCACGGATTGTGCTTAAATGTCACACAGTTGTGCATGTCCTATAATCAGATATACACAATAGTGCTTAAGGCTCTTTATAGAATTTGACTTGAATTTTTTAACAGTTGGTACTTTTCTATAAACATTTTCCCTAAATTATTTTAATAATCATCCATTATGCATAAAAATGTTAATTTCATAGAATTTAACTACATGAAATAGAGGAGAAAATAAGACAATTGGATGCTCCTTGTTTGTGCTTTGGAATTGTATGAGTTGATGAGAGTATTCGTGTGTTAAAATTAAATGGGAAATGAGTTAAAGTGTTTTTTTTTTTCAAAGGGGAATTTGAAATTGTATTTAAAAAGGGAGAGCTTAAATTATATTTGAAAGGTGGAGAGAATTTTTAAACCCTGCTTAAATTTGATAAATTGTATTAGATTTTTCCTATGCTAAAATGAAAACCTTTCTAACATACCTTTTTATATTTATAACAAAAAGAGGGAGAACATGGAAGTATGTTAAAATGAAGATATGTTGATTTTGAAAATTTTTTTATATGCTTATATGAATTATTATTTTATAATGATTATGTTTTGTACTTAAATTGCATTTTAATATAAGTTTTGCTATCAATAAAAAAAGGGGAGAATGTTAGACTCTAGTGTGTCATAATTTGATGAAAAAGCTTAAGTTAAAATGTCTAACTTGTTTTTGCATGTATTGATCCATGATAAAGAGGACAAAAAGTTAATATTATCTAGGTTTAGCCAGTACATGACTATATGTCCTAGCAACACAACCGTGTGTATCCTATAAAGGAAACATATGAGTTGGTTAAGTTATATAGGCATTCGTATAATAAAGCACTAAAACGCATAGTCATACTACTTTTGAGTGCACAATTGTGTGTCAAAAAAAAAAGAAGACACATCGCTAGACCTTATATGCATATCTAATAGTGTAGGTGTATTATAATTATCATTAGATGCATGTCTGTGTAGAAAAGTTCACATGCCCGTGTAAAAGTAAATCTTGATTGTGTGATAATTATGAACGGAATCGTATGTAAGACTGTGTGACCATTTGAAAGTCTAAAACAGTGAAGATATGAAAGTATACAATCATGTGTGTAAAGCACATACACATGCAGGGTTAACGCGATATAGAGGATTTGACCATTGAACTGCATTCATTATTGGGAACACAACAATGAACAAGGAGCACATGATCATGTGTCTACTTAGATTAGTTCCAACAACTTTTAAATTAGTTGCAATGGCTTTTTTCACTTCAACTCTATAAAAGCCAATAGACTTAAGTTTAGGAGGGTGAGAGAATTTTTTACTAAACTCACATTCTTCTTAGTCTCTATTTTTCTCCACTTTCTATCTCTAGAATTCAATTGTATACACTTTAATATAAACCTTGTGAGCACAATTTTTGTATCTACTGATTTAGAAACACATTTCTTTCTCTATAAATTTAACAACCCAAGAACATAATTTTGTGAAACTAGTATGAGAGTGAAATCCCTCATATCAAAACTAGTGTGAAGGGTTTAATCTCCAAGATCAAAACTATTATAACTTTAAAGATATTGAAGTTAGTAAAGAAAAGCTTCGAGCGAGGTGGCTTGAAGGAGTAAATGTAGGAGGCTTGAAGGAGTGGATGTAAAAAGCTTATAAAAAAGCTTCAAATCACTACAAAAATCTATTGAGCATTCTCTTTCCTTACTCATTTTTATTGTCTTATTTGCTTTATTTACTTGCTTTGTATTTGATTTATATTTGTTTGATATTGTTGGTTGAGTTGAACCAATTATTTGTGTGATTTGCTGATTGTTACAGGTAATTTTATTTTCATTTGGTGAAAAGTCTTCGAGTTTAGAAAAAGTTGTTGAAAATCCTGTTCACCCCCCTTTAGGATTATTTTAGCTATTTTAGAGTTTTATAATTAGCCAAGTTGGGCTTCTTAAAGGATAACGAGGTGGCTATGGATCTTAAGTGGAACTCTATCTATTTCTTGGTAAAATTTTGTCATGAACATTAATTTTCATGAGAAGGAATACTCATTAGATAAGTTGTCCAAGCTGATCAAGGCTATTAAGTGGAACATGGATAAGGGGGAAAGGAAAAAAGTGTTGATAGTTGGTGCCTAATGGAAAGCCAAGAACAAGGGCAAGCCCAAGCCCAAGGCTCAAGTCTAGATCAAAGCCCCACTTACTTTACAGCCCATTGGTGGAGTGAGGAATGAATAAATAGTTTGCTTCTTCTATGGTAAATTGGGCCACTGGTGACAACATTTCAAGGTCGTCCTTAAACATAAGAAAAAGAAGTCGATTGTTTCCACTTTAGGTATGTATGTTATTAAGATTAATCTTACTACTGATTTATCTTAGGTTGTAGACATAGGATGTAGTACTCATATCACTTTTAATAAATAGGGACTAAAGCAAAGTAGATCTCTCAACCAAAAAAAGATGGGCTTATATATTAGGAATGAAGTAAGGATCACAGTTCTAACTGTAGGATCATATTACATAGTGCTTATTTTAGAACTTAAAATTTGTTACAATGCCTAAAACATTTTTATAAATTTAATTTTTGTATCTACTTTAGATAAAGAAGGATACTCTCTCTTGATTATTGATGATACTATAACTATTAGTTTGAATGGTATTCTTTATTAACCGATATGCATGATAAATGGCTCATATGTTCTAAACCTAGATAATAATAGTACTCAATGTTAATACAAAAAAACTTATTAAAACTGGTGAACTGAATCTCACATATCTATGGCATTATAGGTTAGGACACATAGGCTCGAAGCACATTTTAAAGCTTTAGTCCCCTGTGGTTTTGCAATCATTCAACATTCATTCTTAGTCTAAGTCATGCCTTATAGGCAAAATGACTAAGTCTCATTTTATTAGACATAGTGAGAGAATGATTGAATTATTAGAAATCATACACAGTGATGTGTGTGGTCCTATAACAGTGCAAAGTAGACATAGGGAACTCTACTTCATGACCTTTATTGATGACTTCAGTAGGTATGGACATGTATTTCTTATAAGACACAAATCGAAATTCTTTGTCAACATAATCGTGTATCTGGATAGAGGAACTGGACCTTACCAAATATGGTCTTGTCTATGATGAGTTTTAGTGAGCTAGTCACATCACTTGATGATAATGTCTTAGAGACAACATCATACAATTAATTGTGTCCCATCCAAATCTATGGAGACAATTTCTTATGAGTTATGAATTAGTGAAAGTCTAATCTAGATTACGTGAAAGTTTGAGGCTATAAAGCTTATGTCAAGAAATTGACTTTAAACAAGTTGAGCTCTAAAGCTGGTAAATGTATGTTTATGGAGTACCCAAAGAAAAGTAATTTCACAACTCATACCTCTTGCTATACCACAACATAGTCATGTATTTGAACGAAGGAACTAAACCTTGATAAATATAGTCAGGTCTATGATGAGTTTTAGTGAATTATTCATGTCATTCAATGGTTATATCCAAGAGACAACAACGTACAACTAATCGTTTCTTATCCAAATCCATAGAGACAACTCCCTATGACTTGTGGATTGGGTGAAAACCCAATCTAGACTACATAAAGGTTTGAAACTATGAGACTTATTTAAAAAATTGACTTTGAACAAGTTGAGTTCTAAAACTAATTAATGTATATTTGTAAGATACCTAAAGGAACCTGAGGGTTACTATTTTTACCACCCAAATAAGCAAAAAGTCTCTATTACTCTTTGTAGACGCCTTATTTTAACTCAATTAGGTGTCCCTAATGATAATAGTCTATAATGATTTTCACGTGAGACTCTAACTTGATAAATTGAGATTTCTGGACTGAGAACAATTGGTGGGCTCATTGTGAGTGACTAAACCTAGAAACTAAAACCTTTAAAATACTCATTAGGTTAGAAATACCCAGTAAGATTAAATATGACCCATTTTTTAAGCCCATTTAGCACATAGTTATATTAGTCCATTTTAATTAAAGCTAATAAAACTCTCTTTAGGTTTTAATGTAATTAATTAGGATATTTTATTAGGATAGTTAATTTAATCAACTAATTAGTTAGATTTAAATAATTACATTCAATAATTAGGATAATTATATTTGATTAGGATAATTAGATTTAAATAGGATAATTAGGATAATTAAATTTAATAATTAGAAGAATTAGATTTAAATAATTAGGATAATTATGATAATTAAATGATTGGGAATTAGGACAAGTTAATTAGATTGGTTAAGATATTAAATTAATTGGGATATCTAAAATAGGATAAATAGAATTAGAATAATTAGACGATCAATTAGGATATCAATTACGATAACAGAGTAAGTAGATTAATTAAATAATTAGATAATTAAATAATTAGGATAATTTAGTAGGATAATTAAGAAAAAAAATAATTAGAAAAATAATTTAATTAAAATAATTTGGAATAAATTGTTAGATATTTAGGATTTGAATTTTAAATTTAAATAAATCTAATATTTAAAAAGTCTTCATAAAGGGGAAGGGAAATCACTTTCAGGAGAGAGAGAAGCTTGGAGAAATTTTGGAGACCAATGTCAATATTCACTCCTTAAACCCTATTGAAATTTCCCTAACCACTTTAAGACCCACAAAACCATTATTTTAGAATTACTTTAGAATCTTAGAAGATTCATAGAGTATTGAGAAGACTGAGTCTACACTAATCAGTTTGAAGAACATAACTAAAGCGTATCGAAAAGAAGTACCATTGGAGTCAAATATCTAAATACGTATTTTGAAGAAATGATTTACTTAACTAATGATTTTTGAGTTTATTGGTTGTCAGATAATTTTTTTGTTGTTTTGTTATTTGTTTTTACTAAGTTTTATTTGGTTTTTTCTTAATTGATCATTACCGTATTATATTCCATTTGTGTATTCTACCTTGACGCTTTCTGTGGGTGGAGGTAAACATGCAAATACATACTTTCCACTTTTTATATATTTTTCTTTGTATTTTCATGGGTGGAATTAATGATTAAGAAAAAATACATATTTACTGTAGGCCAGAGGACGTATTCCCATCCATAGTTTGAGACGGGGACAAAATCCTACATTCCAAATTTTTAAAATCTAAAATCTCACTTTTTGACCAAATTTAATATAAAATTTAAATGGAAACAGTAACAACTAAGGGTTTGTCATTTTAAGATTAAAATTTTATAAAATAGTAAAATAAATTTTATATAAATATAAAAATTTAAAAATATATAAAATATATTAAAAATTTTAAAAAATTAAAACAACCACCACTGTCGATACCAAAAATGGTCGAAAAGGGTTGACATTGGTCCCACTGACCGTTTCCGATAATTGTTTATTGTAAAGGCGGCCAAATCTGACCACCTCTGCCAAAATTGGAAGTGGCCAGATCTGACAGCTTTCATCGAACGAGAATGCCAGGGAACTAGATGGCTGGAAACAACCAACTGGTTTCGTTATGACGACAATAGTTGTTTTTCGTTTTTAAATTTTTTATATTTAAAAATTATTTATAATTTTATTATAAATTTTTATTCTTTAAAAGAGTGTTTTAATTATTTTATCATAAAAGTTGAAAAAATTGGTTAAATTTTGATCCAAAATAGGATTTTAATTTTTATAAACTTGAAATGTGGGATTCTATTCCCGTCTGAAACTATAGGTGGGAATAAGTCCTTTGGCCTCTAATACATGTTGTGATTCATATCTCCGCGGGTGGAGCATGATAGGTAACATGCACGTGGATTGTAAATAATGATTTACTTATCAAAATGTGTTAGATCTTGGCGTGTTAATGATCAATGTGCTGTGTTCTGATTCCAATTTAGAGTTTGTAATACGCAGCCAATTTAATTTCCATTCTGCCTCTCAAATTTATCTCATGTTTCAGCTACCAAAATCAAACCCGTGACCACGTCCCCGTCACATGTTGCCCACAACATTCAAAGCCGTGACATGCAGCCGCTCCACCGAAAGTTCCATTCCCTTGCAAAGCCGTAAAATGCAGCCACTAAACTTCAATTCAGTTCCTTGCAAACGTGCCAACATGCAGCCTCCACTGATATTCCATCCTTAGTAACCTGTGATGATTCCATTAAAGTTTCAGCCTTTGCAAATCTCACCATTCCGCCTTTTCTTCACAAACCCGTAACCCGCATCTCACACACCACTAAATTTTAGCCGCCAAAATTCAATCCTAGCCGCTGCTCCCACACCAATTTCAACCCGTTGCAAGCCACGTTTGCTCCACCAAAATCTAGCCTTCACAAACCCGTGAATTCCACCACATTCCGCCTCATAAAATCCATTAAAGCCGTAACTAAAGCCCATCTCAATTGAAACCCGGATCCATCACATATATTTACCTCAATTTCCATTAACCATTGGTATGTTTCCTTATTGTAATACTACTATCTATTTTGTTTCATATATTATTTAATATATAATATTACCACAAACATGTTTATTTAAACATATATATTTTGCGAAAGCTTAAACATACATTCATTTATATATTATAAAAGCGTAAAACATTTATCATTTTATACTAGAAACTATTTATACTATTGATGTATAAAAATGTTTGAAGACATAAAATATGAAACTGTACTTAAAACTAAATCATAATGCTCATAAAATAAATTTTGTACATGAAAACTATATAGAATTTAAACATAAGATATCCTGTCCAAATTCATCGTATAGTACTCCTCAACAGCACAAATATAATATGCAAGAAAAAGAATTTTGGAATGAGTGAGAAGTCACTCAGTAAGTGATTTATAATCTTACATACATGCTCCTATTCTTTAAGCATTAATTGTTTATCTCATTTTTTTATTATATTACTTATATTATATTCTTTACTTGTCTTCATATCCTTGTATTATCTTTTCTTTTAATCATGTCATTGTATGTATGTGATGATATGAACATATTGAAATTCATGACATAGCTTCAAAGGCTTACTTCTAAGAAAACTATTTTCTTAGAACTCATATTCAATCTAAAGATCTCATCAAAACTTATATTAAAATATCACTTTTTCATAAAAACCATATATATAAGTTCTTTTTAAAAATATTTGTATTGATCAGACTGATAAATACAATGATTCAACACCTTGATCATATGAATTCAACTGATGCACGACTAGCACTCTTTCTAGCAATCTTGGTTCATGACTATGTCCTCTCTAATAGATGTTGGTTTTTGTCTCTAATGAGCTTATGAACCCATAAATATCTCCTCGTAACTATCCTTATGTCTAGGATTCCCAAACATTGTCTGATTTTCAACAACCATGAAATCCTAATAGAATCTCTTTAGGATGATTAAGAATATGGTAATGATAATGTCATAGTTAATGATCTAGACCTAATAGATGTCCTGAGTTTAAACTTATGGGACACCATAAAGGAGTGAACTCATGAATGAAAGGAAAATGTGCCAACTTAGGGGTGTTTCAATCATGGTAATGAAATGGATGATTTTCAAGTTGATGAGCATAAGGCAAATGAGATAATGAATGTTAATCAAAGTGTGGAAAGCATCAAATGTTTTTAACATTCAAGTTCAATTGCATTGCACGTCACACCAAAGCTTATGACTCACTAGTTAGCAAAATAAAGTACCGAAGTCTTTGTGATTTAATACATTTGTTACCTCTCCTCCCTAATAAAGCAATGCCACCGATTACTAATGGTACAACAAAGAAATCGTCTATTTGCGAGTTAAGGATATTTTGAGTAATAAAAAGGTATTGCATGATGTATTAAAAAGGCATGCTTTGGAGTCAAATTTCCAATTTAAAGTTATTAACAAAATATAGATTGTAGATTAATGTCTTCATGAGCTATGTGGATAGCATGAAAAGATAACAAGATAGCAAGGTTTTGAGTAATACCAACTTTGGTGTTTAGATACTCACCACACTTGTATTAGAGATCAAATCATGTTTGATCAAACACAAACAAACACTCGTCCACTTAGATAATCTTTAAAAATTATGTTCTAGATGGTGAATTAAATATATAAGACAAAGAAAATTAAGGTCAATTTTGTTAAGAGATACAAAGATTGTTATATCTTATACACAAGCATAGGGATGAACAATTAAGCTCTAAACACATTAAAAGGTTTACCTAATAAGTTTTCCTTGCCATGACCCTAACTTCTGTTATAATTTAAACAATGGTTTTAAAATCAGATCGGACCAGTTGATTCAACCAATTTGATTGGGATCTAAAAGGCTTTGCAGGTGTAGAAGAAAAATCGTTTCAACTATTAAACCGCAAATATGTAGGACAATGAAATTATGTAAAAACAAAAAGAAATTCTTAAACAACATTGTTTCTTCCTAATTCCTAATTTCTAAAACTAAAGCTTTTTGACACTTTGACAACTCTTCTTTGACCTTGGCCTCATCACATACTTTATCCTTTTATCCTTATTTGACATCGTAGTCAATCCTAACTTCCTAGCAAGTATACAAGTTTAAAGTAATGTGAGAAGTATTAGGGATTATCGTATCCACAGGATTGTGTAAGTAAATACCAACATAACACTACTCTTAACTTTATCTAAACTATCAAATAAAGATCGCAAATAAGACTACTACTAAAATAAAAATAAAGACAAGCAATTAATAATTTTGCATAAGTAATCAAATGACAATATGCAAGACGATGCTAAGACTTTCGGTTCACTAATTCACTTCCAAGTAGGTTTTCTACGACTAAAGATATAGTACTATTTATGTGACAACGAAACTTCCTAAATCGATCAATATTCTTTCTCAAGCAATATTAATCTTATTTTACAATCTAATAACCTAAATATCTCTATGTAGGTGTAATTAAATGAAAATGCATTAAGTTCTATGAAATTAACTAGTTTTCAGCACAAATCTTTTGTGTTTATGACGATTGCATGTATTATCAAATATGTCTTTATATTTGATTAATCCACGGTTTGTATTCTCATTGCTTTTATGTAATATCACCTCTTAGTCTCAATCACATAACAGAAATCCTATTAAAAATTAGTCAAGTTTTCAATAGGCATTAAGTTCATAACACAAACTTACATAAAATAACATTCTCATATATCATAATCGAAAAAACGCTACACATTCATGAACTAGCTAGCCTTAGTTTTAGCAAAAATTGTTTAGTTCCCCATCAAAAAATAATAATAATAATAATAATAAACAACTAGATTCAAGCAAAACATGATAAAGAATAAAAATGGAATCCGATGAATTGTTGAATCTTTTATTGAAATCTGATAAAAAATTGTCTTGCAATTACAATCCAATTGGCCTTCAATTGAGTCTTCGAAACAAAATTTAGAATCTCCTAAAAGTGCTTGAAAAATCTCTTAAAAGCTCTTCTAAGATGGCTCTCCTTTTTCCATAGAGTTACAATTTAATATATATACTTAAGGTTAGGAAATAGTTTAAAAAAAACAAAACTCTGTTGAAAACCTTTATGCCACGACATGATGCTGTGGCATGAAGTTCCTACCTAATTTGTTGCTGGGCATGCCATAGCATGATGCTATGACATGGAGTTTCTACCTTAAAAGCAAACTAGGCATGCCACGACATGGTGATTCAACATGGACCTTTTGGATTTTTATCGCATCTAGTGTTATGCTGCAACACTGAGCTTCTAAAATATAAAATTTTAGTCTTCATCAAAGTTGTAGCTCTAGATATCTAGCTTCATTTGGATTTTAAATCATCTTATTTAGACTTCAAAATTTCAAGTTATGGCAATTTTAGTCCTCAAAGGTCAGATATAGAATTTCACTAGGAAGACCTAAATTTACAACATGGTTGAAGGCCTAAACGAACTCATATTTTTCTACATAATAACTTTTTGAAAATTTTGAGATGCTTACTACAACTTTTATTAATAAAAAATTTTCATTATAAAGTTCAAATATATTGAAAATCCTTGTTTTTCCTCTATAGTACATAATACTCTCCTTCCCCTTTTATGTCTCAACCGCTCTTTCTTTCTTGGATTAAATTCAAACCACCATCTACTCCTTCATAAGTGTCTTTTTGGCTTGATTTCTATTGAAATCATGTCAAAATCAATGTTTCTTACAAAACCAAACATGACAACCTATAATTCTGAAATATGCACATAATAGAGGTAAAATAATTAAATCACCCCCTAAAACTTTATAAATTAACCACGGAATTATACATGCAATTGATACTTATCACAACCCCCAACCAAATTTTTGCCAGTCCCTAGCAAAATAAGTGACTTACTAGAACAAAGGAGGAACATAAACTAAATGAAAATGAAATTAAACTAACACATTCACTAATTATCTAAACCACTTCTATAGGTTGTCACAGTTACATTTAGCATATGCAACAAGCTTTTAAACCTCTGGGTAGCCTTAGTGGATGAGTTATAGTCTCATGAGGGTTTCCAGCGATGCTATCCATAAATATCATTTACCTAATCCTAAGAAAGAAACATAACAAGCACATATAGTGTTACAATAACATTATAGTTAACTCGTAAAAATACCTTATAAACTATAACATATAATCAATGTACAACTTACCAACTTCATCCTTCACATAAGTATTTTGAAACAATATACCACTACTTTATCAACTCTCACATCCATCACAAACCACTAACCAAACTTTCAGAAATATATCCATGCATGCATCCAAGTGTACAAATGACTAAAAACAAATTTTATAAGTAGGTTTCCTCAGAAAACCATCCAATTGTCTTCCCTTGATATATTAGTGACAATGTCTCAACCTTAGATGTCATGACTTTTATGCACGTTATGAATCATGCTTAATAATATTTTTCTTTACTTGAATTTTCTTTTACACATATTTTTTAAGGCTTTGTTTGGTTTCCTTAGGTTGTGAACCAATCTTTTTATGTAAATAATTGATAATTGTAATACCACTACCCGATTACTGAACTAGTCATAAATCTAAGGTGCTTTGCATACGTTTATCTCTAGTCATTTTTTTGCTTAAGGGTCACTCATGGTGGACATGCCAACCCCCAACCTACTCAACAACTAAGACATTGAAGCAATTTAAATTGTATTTCATGCCCTTAATGTTTTTTTCATCTACATATTCATTCTATCTAAGGATTTAAACAATGTACATGTTCAAAACCATAGTTCAAACAATCTTCAAGTCCATCTAAGGTTTTGAAATTTGTCACTTCCATACATGAACACAACCCACAAATAACTCCTCAAGTTTAGTCATCAACCATACATACCTCAAACCTAAGAATCTCAATTTCATAGTGTGTCTTTCTCCATACTCTCAAATTAAACAAAGCTAGCTCATCATGTACTAATCATTCATCATAATTAAGTATAATGATAGGCATATGAGCTAACTCAATACACATACGAAAACAAAACCAACAAAATTTCAAAAAATTTTAAAAATTTGTCATTGATGTTGCCATTCATGAAATCTAGTTTCAACTTTTTCTCATCTCCAACCTAACATCGACATTGTCCTCAATAGCAAATGAGAAAAGTAAAAAGTTAGAACTACTTCCTTAATTTTATGTGAGGTATCCTTGCTTGCTCATGCATCAAGATTTGAAATTAAGAAAAATTCTCCATAGCCAATGTTAATATCAAAAGAACCACAAACAATATTGTTAAATTACATCAGCTTGACCAAAAAAATATTTAAAAACAAGAAAAACAAAAAACAAAGAAACATAAAAAATACAACTTGGGTTGCCTTCCAAGAAGCGCTTGTTTATAGTCTTTAGTTTGACTTGATATTGGTCTTTTTAGGCCGGATCATTCAATGGGATGGAGATTTTGTCTTTTCTCCATCCACTTTCTTTATACTATTTCAACCATTGCTCTTTAACCATATATGTGCTTTTATCCTTGTAATTTACTTGTATAGCTTGTTTAGGATAGACTTTGGCGATAATGAATAGAGTGATCCCTTGAGCTCTTAACTTTCGAGGAAAGGGTTGATATTGGGAGTTAAAGAAGTTTTTTTTTTTTTGCTACCATCAAGTTTGTTCTATGTAGGTTGTTGGTCTCGCCATATTTAGGTTTGTCTTGATCAATTTGAGCTTTGTCATTCCTAGGATCTATTCTTCCCTTACTCCCATTTTATGGCATGTCTCTTTTTCGTTAAAGGCCTTTATATGCTTGGAAGGTTACAGTTTCATCATATACTCTTAATTTCACAGTCCTTTCTCTCACATTAATTAGTGCCCCTCTAGTGGCCCAGAATAGTTTTCCAAAAATTAAAGACATTTTGATATCTTTTTTTATGTCCAACATAAGAAAATTTATAGGAAATATAAATTTATCAACCTTCACAAGCACATATTTCATAATACCTCTCAGATACTTTATTAATCTATCTACTAATTGTAAAGATACTATGGTAGGTTGTGATTATTTAAGTCCCAATTTCCTAAAAATGGATAAGACATTATATTGATGTTAGGCCCTAGTTTGTATAAAACATTTAGAAATAAATTGAACCTACAATACAAGGGATAGAAAAACCCCTGGATCATTGAGCTTTGGTGGTAATTTATGTTGTATAGTGGCAGAGCACTCCTCTGTAAACTTAACTATCTCATGATCCGCTAGCTTCTTCTTGTTTGATAAGATTCCCTTCAAAAATTTAGCATAGCTTGGCATCTGGAGCAAGGCATCTACAAAAGGAAGGTTGATATGAAACTTCTTGAATATCTCTAAAAATTTTGCAAATTACTTGTCTAGTTGCCTCTTTTTGTTTACAAGAGGAAAATGAGGATTGATCTATATTAGTTTTTGCTCAAACTTTTTTTCCACCGGTTCATCTACTTTGACTTCTTTAGGCTTCTCCTCTTCAGGTCCCTTTAGTTCTTTCCCACTCCTAAGTGATACGACTTTCACATGTTCCTTAGGTTTTGTTTTAGTATCACTTGGTAATATGTCTTGTGCTCTCTCAACTACTATTAATAAACTTTGTTAGCATCTCTTTCAAGTTTGACTTTTTTCTTAAGGCTGAAATCCTGGTTGTGGTTACTTGACTAGATTCTAATTACTCTATCAAAGATTTTGGATGATTTCGCCAACCAAGATTGTATGTGTTTGAATAGTGGTTGTTTTGTGGAAGTCTACAAAATTTCCTGCACAATTAGAATTTTTAAAAGAGTACATGAATGTGTTACCTACTTAGCAATCAACACTCAGATGACTCCCTTCACAAAAATCACAGACTATGCTTTTCACTTACATGACTATCATTGTATCAATTTTTCTATTTAGCGTTTCTATTTGGGTTGCCAAGACATTAAACGACTCCAGTCCATGTATTCTCATAACTCTCTTTGGTGTTTTATCAGTTTGTCATTGGTAACTTTTGGAAGTCATCTCATCAAACAACTCAAATGCTTCCTCTGGTGTCTTCCTCATAAAGTTACCTCCTACAGCTACATCAACTAAAGTATGATTTGAAGGCATTAAACCATTATAAAAATTTGTACTTGAAACCATATCGACAAGACATAGTATAGGCATTTTCGGAGTAGTTTTTTATATCTCTCTCATGCTTCATATAATGACTCCATATATATTGCATGAAAGTTGTAATATCATTAGATAGTTTACAATTTTTGATGAAGGGAAAAACTTTGCTAGAAATCACTACTCCATTTCATCCCATGTAATAATTGATCTAATAGCCAATAAGTTTAACCAACTTTTTTTTATCCCTTAGTGAAAAAAAGGAATAATCTTAGCTTGATAGCATCGTATATAACTTCATTCTGTTTGAAAGTATCATAAATCTCTAAAAAATTGGCAATATACTGATTCAGATCATTACTATGTAATCCATAGAACTAAATTGACATATGAATCATTTGGATCATGTCTGATTTGATCTTAAATTTGTTAACTTGTATCGTTGGTCTTCTTATACTTAAAGTTGTCCCCTTGACTGTAAGAGTCACATAGTCAATCAAGGATCATTGGTTTATGGCTTGGGTTGCTTACTCTAAGGCTGGTAATGTTATGCATTGATCTTCTACCATTGTTTTTCTTTGTCTCATTAACTGATGTAATGTTCTTTCTATCTCAAGATTGAAAGGCTTGGTCATCGGATTTCTCGTGTGTGTCATGCACTGGGTGAGAATCTGCAAGGCAAATAAAACCAAGTAGCATCATAAAATAGAAACGAAAAGAAAAATAAACTAAAATAATAGTAAAATAAAATGTCTAAAGTAAAATTAGAAGTATTATATCTTGATATTGTCTAAGACACAATCCCCAGCAACGATGCCAAAAACTTGGTGCGTTAAGTTTTAACCTTAACTTCTTAGCAATTATACTAGTTTAAAGTAATATAGGAAGTATTTGAGATTGTTATATACATGAGATTATGTAAGCAAGTACCAAGACGACACCACTTCTAACTTTATGTAAACTATCGAATAAAGATTGCAAATAAGACTAATACTAAAATAAAAAAGAAAGCAAGCAATTATTAATTTTGCCTAGATAATTGGATGACAATATGCAAGACGATACTAAAAATTTGGGTTTACTAATTCACTTCCAAATAGGTTTTCTACGTTTAAAGATATAGTGCTATTTATCTGATAACAAAACTTCCTAAATTGATCAATATTCTTTCTCAAGCAATGTTAATCCTATTTCACAATTTAATAACTTAAATATCTCTATGTAGGTTTAATTAGATGAAAATGCACTAAGTTCTATGGAACCCATTAGCATTCAGCACAAATCTATTGTGTCTATGATTATTGCATATATTATCAAATATACCTCTATTATTGATTAATCCATGGTTTGTATTCTCATTGCTTTTATGCAATATTACCTCTCGATCTCAATCATATAATAGAAATCTTATTAAAAATTGGTCAAATTTTCAATATGTATTAAATTCAGAGTAGAAACTCACACAAAATAACATTTTCATAAATCATAATCGACACATTCCTGAACTAGCTAGCCCTAGTCTTAAGAAAAATTGTTTAGTTCCTCATCAAACAAAAATAAACAACTAGATTCAAGCAAAACATGACAAAGAATAATAATGGAACCTGATGAATTGTTGAATCTTTTATTGAAATCTGATGAAAATTTGTCTCGCAATTACAATCACATTGGCTTTTGATTAAGTCTTCAAAACAAAATTTAGAATCTTTTAAATGTGCTTGAAAAATCTCTTAAAAACTCTTCTAAAACGACTCTTCCCTTTCATAAAGTTATGATTTAATATTTATATTTAACGTTAGGAAAGAGTTTCAAAAAAGTGAAACTCTGTTGAAATTCTCTTTGTTGTAGCATGGAGTTTCTACCTCAAATGCAAAGTAGGCATGCTACGGTAAAGACCTTCTGGATTTTTATCACATTTGGCACTGCAGTATTGTACCGCGACATGGAGCTTCTAGAATATAAAATTTTGATCTTCATTAAAGTTGTAGGTCTAGATATCTAGTTTCATTTGGCTTTTTAATCACCTCATTAGACTTTGAAATCTCAAGTTATGGTCATTTTAGCCTTTAGAGGTCAGACACAAAATTTCACCAAGAAGACCTAAATTTACGGCAATAGTTAAGGGCTCAAACGAACTCAGACTTTTCCACATAAGAGCTTGAGATGTCCACTGCAACCTTTATGAAGACAATTTTTTCATTATATATAGTGAATCTTGATATATGTCATTATGCTACTATATTATATAAACATATGTTAAATATATATTATTATAATATCTTTTTATTCATAAATCATTTATAACATAGAATAGGAATCCTTACAAGACAACTACTTCTTTGGAAACCTTGTACTGTACGGAAACTATAGTCATAATATGATGGAATATTAAAAGCCACTGTACAATATCTTGAGAAAACGCAAACTATAATACTATATAATACTAATATTCAAAAATGCATATTTGTGACACTGTACATCTCATGCATGAGCAATACAAAGCATGCGAGCCAACATGTGATATGTTGAAAACCAAATATGTACATATATGTATAAATTTGAAAATTCAGGTAAAAACCCACTTAACTGTATCCCACTCTCCAACCATTTCATGCTTCAGCTCAACTCCCCAAATCACTAACTGCAGAAAAGGAAATTGAAGGGAATGAGTTACAAATGACTTAGTAAGTATCTCCTAAGTATACTCAAAGTTTTATAACTCAACTGACTAGCTACTAACTGGAGAAAACTTAACTAAGTTTCTAATAGCCTAATTGTTTCTTCTAATCTAACTTGGCTAACTACTTACACTCTACTTCACACCTCATCATAATTGCGTATATGACTATACGTATATGACATAACATGAAAATGATCCATGCTTATACAACTCAACTCTCTGAATCCTTTTTTTGATACTCATTATACTATTCTCTTTCTTAAACTTTGAAATCTAGAGTGCTCTCAAGTTTTCTAGGGTCTCTGTTGAACTTTTTATATTTTTGCTTATGTTATTTCTTACTTTATAGGTTTCTTTCAGAGAATCTCGATATCTGGATTCTAACTCATGTCTTGCCATAATTACGTATATAGGCATACGTGTACAACACAGTATCAATTATTTAGATCCTCTTAATTGGCACTTTATCATTTTCTCTTTTTATTGCCTTATCTTCCTTCATAATCTACAAAGATTATCTAACAAGTTTATTCTGCTAAACTACTAATGACTAGTCATGAGAGTTTATCTGCTTTCTCTTTTTATTATACTATGAAGTCTGTTTCTTAGTGAAGTTGTATTTGATCATTATATAATTAAACAATAATAGTTATGATCTCTTTGAAGTTTAACTAAATTCTTTTTTGTTTTGCTTTGAGTATGTCTTACGTCAGGCTATAGTACTCATTATTAGTTACGAGTTATTATCAATTGTTTTGTTTACGCTTTATGTTGTAGATTTACTAACATATTTTGTTCGTATTATATATTTTTTCTTTTCTCTTACTTATCAATCTGTCTAATAAGGTTTATTTTATTTTACTATTACAACCATTAGTTATTTATTCTGCTTGTCCTCATATTATTTAAGTCATGATATAAAGTATATTTAAAACATGACTAGTTATGCTAAAAATCATATTTAGGCTCTTGGGTCTATTTACTAAAAACATCTATCTGAAAAATGCTTTATTAAAAACACTATTAGGAACTAAAGATCCTAAAACACTGAAAAAATGAATAATAAAACTGTATTTGAAATCTCTCCGTACCCATATAGGTACTTGTTATACTGATCAGACTGATGAATACAGAGATTTAGCACCTTGGTCATGTGAGTTTGATACTGTTGATGCACATCTAGCATTCCTTCTAACGATCCTAGTTAGTGACCATGTTCTCTCTAACAAACACTAGACTCTTTCTCTAATGGGATGCCCTCTCTAACAGAATGTGCAGACTCATAATTACCCTCTCGTATTCACCTCTTAATAACTAACCTAGATTTCAGATTGTAATACTAGAAACTTATGTATCTAGATTTTTTTATCCCTTTTTCTAAAAATCACTGCTTGTCATGTTATGTCATGTAACATGATGTTTGCTGATGAAGTACTAAGAATATAAAACTATGGTGCTAATCAAGCTGATGAATATAGGAATTCAACACCTTGGTTGTATGAGTTCAATATTATTGATACACAACTAGCACTTTTGCTAACGAGTCTGGTTAGTGACTATATCCTCTCTAGTAGACGTTGGTTCTTTCTCTAACCAGTACTCTCTCTAACGAACTTGGTTAAAGACTATTTCCTCTCTAACTGGTGTGTAAACTCATAAGTGTCCCCTCGTATTCACCTTAAATAACTAACTCAGATATTAGATTGTAATACTGGAACTAATACATAAGGATCATTTGATCAATTTCTGAAAATCACTGAGTTAACATGCTATGCTAAATAATGTTATTCATGTATGAAATCTTGTAATTTTTTCTTTCTCTGGTTACATTTCGTGTAACTATATAGTTATTATAGTTCTATTTAGTGTATTTTAGCTAAAGGTTCTAGCTCTTTGACGTATTAAGCTTGTTAATGAGTCTGACGTAGGCTATTCTATATTTTATTATGTTTCTACAAGCAATCTATTGTTATTTTTTTGTTTCCATTCTATTTCTATCTTTATCTTAGTTTTCTACTCGTAACATATCACTAGGCTACACTGTTCTTAGATGTGGAGAAGTGTTCTTATATTGATGTAAGATTAAAGTATAATTCTAGAAAGGTATTCTATCTTTTCTCTTTTATCTTTTTTTTTTCTTTCTGTTTTCTGCTTTTATCTTACTCTTCTATTACTTTTACTAGGTGCACAAAAGTGTGCTAGATGACATATGGTCGTACATAGTATTATACGCTACTGTGCATAAGACGTGTGCCTAATCATGCTAGCTTTTAGAATCTCATTATGAAACTTTGGCTGGCCATATAGGCGTATGGTGTGAACACACAAACATGCATCAAGGCATAAAGTTGTGTCCTATACTTGCACGAGTGTGTAGTTGTCATCCAACACTTTTGTGTCTTACTTACAGGGGTATGTGAAATTGAGAATAAACACATAAGTGTGTGCATTAGTCATATGAGCGTGTATGCATAGGTTTTCCAAGCAAACACAGGTGTCATGCAAGGTTATGCTTATGCAGAAATGAGGCCACACAGGCGTGTACCTGTGGGTGTCAGTTGTGTGCTCTATTCGATTTATGTAGATGACATCTATAAACCAAGAAATCCCAACCAAATCATTCCCAAACTTCAATCAATCATCAATACAAGCTCAAGGCTCCTACCAGCATATTCATATTTGTCAAAATGTCATCTCAATCACACCACATCTCATAAATAAAGCATGAAACACATATAAACATACACACCAACACATTAGCATGTTTCTATCTCCAAAATTCCATCTATCTCAGCCTCATCAACTTACAATCAAGCTTAATAAACTGGAAATAGGTTTACATTGCTAAATAACCTAACCAAGAGGCTAGATATTTTGAAAATAAGAGAAAATGTACGGAAGTACTTACCTAGAACTACTAATGGCTTCAATCTCTATAACTTTGACTAGATTCCTAGCTGAAAGGTTATTAGAAGTTGGTTTCCTTCTTCTCAATTTGGTTAAGGTTAACTGAAAGAAAAGAAGAAGAATGGGTGAGATAATTGACTACATTCTCACGAGGAAGAAAATCTCTACTTTAAATAGTATGCGACTCAAAGAAGACATACAAGCGTGTGCAATAAGGTACATGATTATGCTCCTCATACAAGGGACACACAGTTGTGTGTCCAAAGGCACACCGTCGTGCTCCATATACAACACCATATAAAACCATTAGAAGAATGTTTTACTCTTTTTAACTTTTCTAAATCTATTTTTTCTGGCTATAAAATTTGTCTCATAGCCTTGATCCAAGGCCTAAAAAGACAATTCTAACTTTGGGATATTATAATTCTCCTCCTCCAAATAAAATTTCATCCTCAGAATTACCTCTCAAAATCACTCTAAAAATATTTATTCCTAACTTAAACTCTACTATCCTAAGAAAACTTTACGAGTCTCTCTGACTTCTAATCACTGGACCTTGTCCAAAGGTGCCCTTCATCTGAAATACTGCCTTTTTAAGGTTTAGATTTAGTCGACTATTAGGATAATTATAGGCCTATTATAACTTTTTTCTCTGTTTGATCTACTAAATTTGCTTTATCACTTGTTTTTTTCAAAATCCACTGAAATCTTCGTAGAATTCTCTCTCTTTAAGGAAAAATCTTGACAATTCTTCTAAAAGCACATCTATAAACTCTTTCTCTCTGACTGTTGATCTCTTAGAAGAGCTTTTGTTCAACATCTTTCTTGCTTCCACTATGCATTCTGATCATTTTACTTTGAATCTTGGCTTTTCAACCATGAAGTAGTCATCACCTAACTAGGATTTATTTGTTTTCTTTCTTTGATAATTTGTCTTAACTCAACATTTGCCTAGAAATTTATAGCCTATGATTATATCGGTCCTTACTTGTCTCTACTTACAGGTCAATTATCTCGATATGCTCAATCTAACCTTAATACCTTTCTAGTATCTTTATCTCTTGGTTTTTGAATATCCAACTAGTCTTTATTATGTCATCCTCTGTCAACTCAACTTTGATGTCATAGTCTGTCAAGCGAGGGGCAGACTCAAATCTCTCTAAAACTTTTCTAGAAACAAAACTAGGTGACCACTCTTTCACTCAATCCAGGAGTACTATGAAAAGGATATTGTCTAAATGTATGCATGGGGAAACTTTGGTCTATTCTTACCTCACTGCACAGGCTTTAGCTCATGCTCTATTACTCTTGACTTAGTTTGTATGTCTTATACTAAAATTAACTTTGTCTCTGCTAAGCTTAACTCTGATGAGGTCTTCTTTACCTTTTTACTGGATACTATAAAATCCTGTGTTCTGATTGATTGACTACAGCTGAAATAATTATCTTGACTAGTTAGACACTCTCTAAGGTATCTTTTGTTGCATTTGACATATACTAGATAATGATTTCTTGGGCTTCTCTTTTTGTTTAAGTAACTTTTCTTCCTTTTATTTCTTAGAATCAGTTTCTTGTCTTTATCTTATTCTCTCTGCTAGTCTCACAAGTGTACCAGCCTTTTGTAAACTCTCTCAATACTCTTTCTATAACCTCACTAACTCTCGGAGGGAAAAAATCTCAAGGCATTATTCTCTCTAACTCTACTAGGCTACAAATCTCTACACTTTACCCTTTTCTGAACTAGTCAACTTGTCTTATCTTTTGACATCATTAAAAGGTTCCACTAACCATCATATCACCTTTAAGTATATACACTATATATTTGACTTTTTTCTCCATCTGATATACTAAATAATTTTATGATACTCTTTATTATCTCTTTTCAGTCCTCTATCATTGTTAAACTCCTTAGACTCATGAAATTTGAAAGGTTGGTAAATTGTTGACAAACTAAAGTTGGGATGAGATCTCTCTCTGAATCTCTGATACCCACTGAATCTATTTTTGAGACTGACTTGTCTTCGACCTTTGAAAACTGTGTTAAATTTGCTTTAGGTAACTATCTCTGACAACATCTTACAAATCTCTTCTCGTCGGCTACTACCATTCTTTCTCTGTTTATCAAGCTGATGTTGCCTCTCTCTAAGCTTCTACTACTACGAGATCTCTAGACCTACTATATATAAGGAGGAAATCCTTCTAAATCTTTGGCACTCTTTTATCTTCATAACTCGACCCTCCTTGATAATAACTTATAATTGACATCTGCTACCTTCCTCTGCCAGGCTGTTGAAACTCTTATCTTATCACATTTCTGACCATGTCTTCATACCTCTACTCTCAAAGACTCTTAAAGTTTCCTAAGATCCTCTCATAAATCTCTTTGGTTAGGAAAACTAGGGTCACTACTCTATTACTCAACAACTCTGGGAGACTAGGGTCTCATCCTCAAGATCACATAATAAAGAAACCAAAATCTAAAATCTAAACAAAATCTGTTACTAAGATACACAAAAGGAAACGCAAGCTCTGGCTGTGGGATACATCAACTTTTTGCTCATGCAGTTTTTTTTTTAAACAATAATATTTTGAAAACACATTTTCTAAAGACATTGGCTTAGATTCGCTCTAATACCAAAACTTGTAGTGAACCTTATTATAAGTCATAGTGCTGCTAAATAATATAAACATATGTTAAATTTATATTCTTATAGTAATTTTTTTTTTTTTTCAAAAATCATCTAAAACATATAACAAGAATCCCTACAAGACAACTATTTCTTTGCAAACCATGCACTATACGGAAGCTATAAATATAATGTGATGGAATATTAAAACCCACTGTACAGAATCTTGAGAAAACTTATACTATAATACTACATAGTACTAATATCTAAAAACACATATATATATGATACTATACATCTTATGCATAAGCAATACAAAACATATGGGTCAACATGTAATCTACTGACTAAATATGTACATATATGTATAAATTTGAAAGCTTGGGTAAAAACCCACTCAATTGTGTCCCACTCTCCAACCATCTCCCGCTTCAAATCAGCTCCCTAAATCACTAACTTGCAAGAAAATGAAACTGAGAGGAATAAATGACAAGTCACTTAGTAAGTATCTCCTAACTCTACCCTTGGGTAGGCTCTAAGCTTTATAACTCAGTTGGCTAGCAACTAATTAGAGAAAGCTTAACTAAGTTTTTAATAGCCTAATAGCTTCTTCTAATCTACCTTGGCTAACTGGTTACACTCTGCTTCACACCTCATCATAATTGCATATATGAGTATATGTATATGACTTAGCATGAAAAGAATCTATGCTTATATAACATAGCTCTCTGAGTCCTCTTTTTGATACTCATTATCCTGTTCTCTTTCTTAAACTCTAAAATCTATAGTGCTCTCGAGTTTTCAAAGGTCTCTATTGAACTCTTTCTATTTTTTCTTATGTTATTTCTTACTTTATAGGATTCTTTCAGAGGATCTTAATATTTGGATTCTAACTCGTGTCTTGCCATAATTACGTATATGGGTATACGTATACAACACATTATCAATTATTTAGATACTTCTAACTGGCATTTTATCGTTTTCTCTTTTTACTGTCTTATCTTCCTTCATAATCTACAAAGATTATCTAACAAGTTTATTCTTCTAAACTACTCATGATTGGTCATAAGAGTTTATCTGTTTTCTCTTCCCATTACACTACAAAGTCTATTTCTTAGTGAAGCTGTATCTGATCATTATATAATTAATCAATGATAGTTATGATCTCTTTGAAGTTTAACTGATTTCTTTTCTGTTTTGCTTTGTGTATGTCATACGTCAGGTTATAGTACTCGTTATTAGTTACAAGTCATTATCAGTTGTTCTGCTTATGCTTTATGTTACAGATTTATAAACATATTTTGTTTCATATTAGATGTTTTATCTTTTCTCTTACTTATCAATCTGTCTAATAAGTTCTATTTCATTTTACTATTACAGCCATTAGTTCTCTGTTCTATTTATTCTCATACTGTGTAAGTCATGATATAAAATATGTTGAAAACATAACTAGTTATGTTAAAAATCATATCTAGGCCCTTGGGCCTGTTTACTAAAAACGTCTCTGTGAAAATATTTTACTAAAAACACTGTTGGGATTTGAAAATCCTAAAACATTAAAAAGCTGAGTAATAAAACTATATCTGAAATTTTTTGTGCTTGTATGGGTACCTGCTATGCTAATCAAACTGATGAATATAGAGATTTGGCATCTTGACCGTATGAGTTTGATATTGTTGATGCATATCCAACACTCTCTCTAACAAACCTGGTCAGTGACCATGTCCTCTCTAACGGATACTAGACTCTCTCTCTTACAAGATCCTTCTCTAACAAGTTGTGTAGACTCACATGTATCCTTTCGTATTCATCTCTTAATACCTAACTCGGATATCAGATTGTAATGTTGGAAACTCATGTATATGGATCCCTTGATCCTTTTTTTTGAAAATCACTGCTTGACATGCTATGTCAGGTAATATACTATGCATACATGATGTTTGATGATGAAGTACTAAAAATATAAAACTATGTTGCTGATCAGGCTAATGAATACAATGATTCAATACATTGGTTGTGTGAGTTCAATACTATTGATGCATAATTAGCACTCTCTCTAACGAGTCTGGTTAGTGACTATGATCTTTCCAATAGACGCTAGTTCTCTCTCTAACAAGCACTCTCTCTAACGAGTTTGGTCAAAGATGGTCGTGTGTCCAAAAGCACACGATCGTGCTCTACATACACTACCATATAAAGCCACTAAAAGACTATTTTACTATTTTTAACTCTTCTAAATCTATTTCTCTGACCATAAAATCTCTCTTATAGTCTTAATCCAAGGCCTAAAAAGACCATTCTAACCTTGAGATATTACATTATAAGGCTCAAACATATTGAAAATCCTTGTTTTTCCTTTGTAATGCACAATGCTCTCCTTTCTCTTTTATATCTCAATCACCCTTTCTTCTTTGGATTAAATTCGAACCACTATTTACTCCTTCATAAGTGTCTTTTTGGCTTGATTTCCATTGAAATTACATCAAAATCAACATTTTCTACAAAAC